>WOXC01011367.1:0-444249 GCA_011680675.1 Gymnobelideus leadbeateri
GTTAAGTGACTTGCCCAGGGTCAAACAACTAGTAAGTGTGGGAGGCAGGATTTGAACTTGGGGCTTCCTGACACTGTAGTAACCGTGCCACCTAGATGACCTACAAGAACATCACTGAGCCATTAGAAGCAAACAGGGAGAATTCAGATAAACTTAGTAATTATACAACATACTTGAGAAGACATACAAAAATGATTTTAAAAAAAGCCAATTCAGATCAAAGTTAAGCAAACCAAGAGAAGAGTCAATCCAAAGACCAAAATAATGTAAGCAAGACATAAAGAAAATATACCAGAATGCGATCAATACGGTGATGGGGCAATCAATTAACAAGACTTTATTAACTGCTTACTATGTGCTAAGTCCTGGAGATACAAAGGAAAGGCAGAAACAACCCTGACTTCATAGCGGAACATGCCTCCTCGCCCCTCTGAGGTAGCAGACCACCGCACAGAAGGAGGCATACGCTGTCATGCCAAACAAAAACGCCTTCTTGACTCTGCATCTTTGTTACAAAAGAGGATTTTAATCCAGAAGAGAGTGGAATCATAATAAAAGGACAGCCACATGAATAAGGGGTGAAAACATCTTTTTCAAAAGGGAAAGCGAAGGCCCTGTCTCACCCTCACAGGAAATGGGCACATTTAGCCATTTGGAAAAAGGTTCTCTGGATCACTCCTACACATTAGCTTCTGTTTTCTCTGCCGTTTCATTATTACCGCTGTTGGTTTGGCCAAAGGTTCAGTCCGAGGGAAAACAGGAATTTAAATGGTGGTCCAGGTGAAAACAACATGCTTTATGGAACCACCATGTGCAATCCTACCAACTGTCTGATGAGAAAATCAGGAATCTGAACCCTCTAAAGACCCTCTCCCCCAAATTAAGCTTTTGAATTCTTTAGTATTTAGTAAAAATGTTTTCACTTCAAATCACATTTTCAAAATAAAATCCTAGTTCATGCTTCCATTAACAAGCATAACAAGTGAAAACTGAAAAAGCCCACAGAGCAAAAGTTCAAATACCTTTTTGCCAGTAAAACACAAACTCGAATGATGTTACTGCCTCCAATGTTTGGATTTCCAGATGCCTGCAGACATTACAGCCGCGCAGAATAAATACCTGGGTGAATACTGGATGGATTTCCACCAAAAACTAATTAGCGAGTTTTCTGATACCTGACTTCCACTGAGCCTGCTAGGGGAAAGGTTCAGATGCTCAATATTGCCGGGATAAGTTAATTTGAGCAGATAAATTTCATGGTGAGCATATCAGAAAGGATGGCTTGACACCAGAGAAACAATGAACATTATCTCCAGGAAAAGCAAGTCTCCCATCAGGGACGCACAGGCAGGATCATTGCAGAGCGTGGAGGGTAGGCGCCAAAGGAGCCACGGCGTAAATGATCTGTGTGTTCCTACAACATGTCAGCAGTGAGGCTGAGGGAGGAAGCCACACAACTGCTGGACATTGGTCTTCCTACCCCTGGCTCCTAAAAAGTTTGGGCTGGGGGGTTCTGCAGCACATCTGGTGCTTACTAAATGTTCATAATTGACTATCTCTAGGATGTAATAAGTTCCCTGAGGGCCAGGTCTACTTGATTTTGTTGGTGTTGTATCATCATCTCCTAGTACACTCCCTGGTATACAGTAGGTGCTTAATAAATGCTTTGTGCTTCACTATCTTCCCATATAGAATACAAATTCTTTGAGGGCATGTGTTCTCTGTATACTCTGTATGCTCACCATGAAACAGTATGGTATCTGTTGGAGTAAAAGCAGGAACTTGCTTGGGCTCCTGCTCTGACCACCTCCTAGTATGGTACCTGACGCACAGTAGGTGCTTAAGAAGTACCTCCTGACCGGCTGAACTAAAATCATCCACTAATCCATGTGAACAAGGTAGCTCTTGTCGCATTGGTCTCTTGTCTCCCTCTTCTCCTAAGGCAATTTCTCACAAATCACCAGCTATGATATTCCAGCCCTTCCTGACACACAATCCAGGCCATGATCACTCCCCAGACACAAAAGGGTCACTCAATCATGCTTTTATTGTGAATGCCCAGAAACAGGACCCCCTCAAGCAAAAGCTGCCATCCATTCGATTACAGAGCATCTCTTAAAACCAATGGGGTACAGAGACTTAATCAGACCAGCCACAAGTAACCTTCTAAACAGCATTTGCCTTCAGGCTAAAGCCCAAGGACTGGTTTTAGATTCTATGTAAGATACTGACTGTGTGCTGTCTGGACAAGTCACTTAATGTCTGCAGATCTCTGTAAAACGAAGCCCTTCATGCCATCTATCTGAGATCTTAGATATCCTGTGTAGTCATTTCTAGCCCTAGACAGATAGACGGAAGGATGGGAGAGAGAGAGGGATAAAGAGGGGAGGGAGGGAGGGAGGGAGAGAGAAAGAGAGAGAGAGAGAGAGAGAGAGAGAGAGAGAGAGAGAGAGAGAGAGAGAACAAACATTTTGTTCTGAAGAACATCTTTGTTTTATGATTTATGGAAATCAGAGAGCAATGCAATTTTACAGCATGGGAGATATCCAGTCTGGCTTCTCCACCCCCGATCTCTTCTCTGGGCCGTTCAAAAACAGTTGAGTTTTTAACCAGCTAAAAGCACAACCACTTCCCGTGACGAGTGTCAGCTAGGATCTTCCAAGTCAGTATCTATTTACGCTTAAAAATACATTCACACAAATAAACTCCATCAGGGTGGGTAAGTGCCAGCTAAGAGCTTTCATTTTACAGTGTGATAAGTCACAGAAACCAAGGCTTATAATCAGTCAAGTTAAGGGTGAAAAATGTGGTTTGGCTTTTCTGAGGCGGGCCTGTCCCTTTAAACTTAAAAAAAAATGCCAGTAATTGTATATTTCTAGTTAGCTTCAATGAATCCTCAAGAAATCCTGTTGTTTCCTCTCCACTAAGAAGCGGGCAAGCATCTTCCTGCTGGCTAAAGGAAGACCTGGCATTAAGTTCTTCCAGCATTTCCACCGAAGATGAAGCCTTAATCCGCTCCCCATCACCCATGGAGCTACGCTCTAGTGTGCACCTTTACCTCCTACACTCCTTCATCTAAAGTTCTACTGAGAGCTCGCTCCAGTCCAGGGCATCAGAGCCACTCATTTCAGAGCTCTCCTCCAGGAACACTCTGATCTCACCATGGCTTTCCCAATAAGGGCTTACTGAATGAAATCTTAGAGAATCATCAACCAGCAACCTTACAGATAGGAGAAGAGGACGGGGTGGAGGAGAGGAGAGGGTAAAACATGAAACCCAGGTGAAAACGGAATCTCAAATACTGCATTCAAAACTCAGAAGTCCTCTAGTCCAGTCTTTGAATTTTAGACAGGGAAACTGAGGCCAGAGTGACTTGTTTACTAACTGCATCATTCTTGCCCTTATAAATAAGAGGGCTAAGTGACCTGAGAGGTCCTTTTGACAATAATTCAATCATTTAGCACCTAACTAGGCTGAGGAAAGGCCATTTCTCCATTCTGTATATCAGAGTTCTACAGAAGATAAATCTAATCAATCAATAAACAATTATCAAGTACCAGCTCTGGGCCAGGAACAAAGATTCCACTTGGTTGCATTTGTATACATTGGGACTCAATGAAAATCTGGAAGCATCTGCTTCCTTATCATCTCTCCTAATATCCTTACCTCTTATTGGAAATTCAAGCTAGAATGATCTCCAGTCATACCCAGCCTTCCCAGCACACATGCTCCTTCCTTTACAGCAGCAGCAGCCTTCTCTCGCCCCCCAGACCTATCCTCCTCCCAAGCAGGCACTGTTTCTATATGCACTGATGCTGTGTTTCTTTCCTCCCATCGCCTCAAGACCATTCTTTCCTTCTGCTCTCTGCTCACTAATCTCTGATACTCCAAGATAGAAATGTTTCAATGTACATGTATCTAACCCCTAGGACTGTTACAAGGATCAAATAATATTGTATTTAGAAAGCCCTTAGCACAGTGCCTGGCTCACGAGAAGTCATTAATAAATACTTGTTTGGGCACAGTGGATAGAACGCCTGGCCCAGAATGAGGAAGACTTGAGTTCAGATCCAACCTGAGACACTTGCTATCTGTGTGACCCTGGGCAACTCACTTAGCCCTGTTTGCCTCAGTTTCCCCATCTGGAAAATGAGCTCCAATATCTTTGTCAAGAATACCCCAAATGGGGTCACAAAGAGTCAAACACAACTGAAAAACAACAAAACAACAGCAAAAATGCTTGCAGTCTTGCTCCCCGCCCCCCCAAATGGCATAGTCAGCCAGCATTAATGTCTTCCCATTGAGAAAACATGATTGCTTGAAGGGCAAGGACTATTCTACCTTTCCCTTTCAACCCCTGCCCCCCCTCCTCTCCCCCACACTAAGCAAAGTGTTTGGCACTTAATAATTAATTAGTACTCATGGACTAATTAGTGATCTCCACCTTCCTAATGACCTAATATTCCAGGTGAATTTACACTTAAGACAATTCCCTTCTATAAATGGCTCCCTGATCAATACACACAGACCTGAGTGGTCTCCATTGAAAACACAGGTCATAGCGATGGGACCTCTCCCCCTCGGACCTTGCCAGAGACCATGCCTTTATGGACCCAATGTGCTGTCATGGAAGGAAGGCTGGAAAGGGGCCTCGGAGGTCGCCCACTCCAACTCCATCTCACTGACACAGAAAGAAACCCAGGCCAGGGAGTTAAGCTGATTCACTCAAGGTCACACAGGTAGTGACAATCAAGAGATGGGATCTGAACCCACAGCCTCTTAATTTGGAACTGGTGTCCTTTTCACTTCCCTGTGAGGGCTTGTGCTGGAAGCACAGCTATGCTCCATTCCTAAAATAAGTCACATATAGAACCATTGGCTTAAAGCGGAAAAGGACCTGAGAGACGCTAAGTCCAACCCCTTTGTTTTACAGATGTGGAAACTGAGGCCCAGAGAGGTACAGTGACCTTGTCCATGTTAAGCAGCTGACAAGTACTGGCTGCCTCTCACATTTTTAGGAACCCTACACTTGTAATACACTTCTGTGGTTGTTCAGTCCTTTTCAGTCATGTCTGACCCTCTGACCTCATTTTCCTGACAAAGACACTGAAGTGGTTGGCCATTTCCTTATTCAGCTCATTTGATAGATGAAGAAACTGAGGGAAGCAGGGTTAAGTGACTTGCCCAGGGTCACAGGCTAACTAAGTGTCTGAGACTGGATTTCAACCCAGGAAGGTGACTGGGTTAAAGTAAAGGATTTCTAAAGGTGTGTCCAAAATCTGATTAACCTTTAGCCTCTCCTATTAAGTTTAAAACACACACACACAACCACCAACAAACCCCCCCCCCACACACACAAGCCTAATACACAACGTAGGTAGAGTATCTTTCTCCAGAATATTGATGTTTTAGTCTCACTCTTAAAATTTATTGAATGCTGTCACTTCTGTGGATTATATCTTCTGATATTAAATTTAAACGTATTAGTACTATTGTGGAAAATTGTTTTGATCTCTGGGCCCCCTGAAGTTGACCCTGGTATCCAGAGCCATTCTCGGACCTCGCTTTGAGGACCACCACCCTACAGAAATCATGGCATTCTCCCAGTTACCCGTGAGGCTTCTAATTAAAGCCACCTGCTCTATAAACCACTGGCCAATCCTCAGCTGCCTGCAAATCACCATAAACCATCCTTGGATGGCACCTCTAGGAGCCAAGGAGATACCACCCACCGCTGCTCCAGGGACACCTCCAACTGCCTGGATTTATCCCAGAGGAATCTGAGAATCCCCCTCCCTTCCGTGTATTAATCCTTCTTCCCTGGGGATTTCCATAGGAGGAAAACATCTGAGGGAATGGACTTGCCTGCAACTTTGGATGAAACCTAATTATTAAACAAAGTCTTGGCCCCCACAACATCCCAGCCTCACAGAGAGGGACTTGAAAGCTGAGGCCAAGCTAGCCTCCTCTCTGCACAGTGCTCTCTCCCTGCTCACCTGGAGGGCACAACAAGGGATTCTTAAGAATTCTAATCTCATGCAAGCCAAGAAGAGCTGGCTCAAGGGAACAGCGATTAGTAACCCAGGAGAGCACAAGGCAGCACCTTGGAAAGAGCACGCTACAAATGAGCTCCAGGTACAGCAATTAGTCTTCCAGACCCATCTGTCTTGATTAGGCCGCCCCCTCCAAATCAGGGCCCTCCTGCTCTCCCACCAAGAGAAAAAAATAAGCCACCATTCCTCTGTTGCTCTACACACCCAGAAAACAGGAGCAGCCACAGGGATGTGACTCAGGGAGGGGACGCAAAGACCCTAGAATTCCTAACCCCAAGCAGAGAGCCCCGCTGGACTGGGGCCTTCACACATCTTACTGGAGAGAGGGTGCTGGCTTCCCCAGACTGAACCACTCCAACAGCCAACCAAGGCCAAGACCTCAGCCAACAGCCAAGGACAGAATGGTGGCTGCTCAAGCAGGGATTTCAAAGCACATGTCGCCATTCCCACGCTGAAGCCGAAGCACACTCACCTGGCGCAGCCCTTTGGGGAGCTTTTTCCGCTTCCCAAGATGTTGGCAGAGGTTGCGGTCGTTTTCTCGGTCTGAGCTGTAGTGGTGGTGATGATTCAGTCGGTTCTTCTTGGAGTGGTAGGACAGCCCATTGGTAAGGGCTTCCCGTTTCTTCTTGGCTAGTGGGTTTTGGCGTCTCTCCACCCGTTCCTGAGGCTTTAGTGCGACATCCTTCTGCAAGAGAGAGAACAGGAGGAGGGAGGATTTGTGGTTAGACAGGAATGTGGGAGCAGACCTATAACATCAGCTAAACCAAGGTGCTCAGAATTCCAGGGAGAGGAGATGAGGAAGAAACAAAGACGGCAGGAGTGTAGCTGGCCACCCGTGCCCTAACTTGTCACCTCACTTCTCAGATGGTCACACGCCATCTCCTCTCTATGCTGAGGAAGAAGGACTGTTCTCCACACCCTTTCTTTTGGTAAAAATAATTACTTTTATTAATTAAATTTTATTTTACTTTCAAGTGAAGATCCACCTTCTCTCCCTACAACCTTTTTCTTCCCCCTCCTCGAGAAAGCAAGCAAAACAAAATCCTTTTTACAAACATGGGTTAGGCAAGGAAAAAAAATTCCCACACTGGCCACGTCTGTCTGTCTGTCGGACTCACATATATATGTACATACATGCAAATATATACATATACAAGTGTATAGGCACGTATGTGTGTGCATATAAATACACAAATGTATATAACCATATGTCCATACATTCATGTATGCATACGTGCATATACTTTTATATAATACCTATATACACTACATGTGTATATATACAAAGTATACTTATATGCACACATGTACATATTTATGTATATACATGTATGTATGTATGTGCATGCATGTGAGCACACACACACACTGGGTCCACCACTGCTCCATCAGAAAGCATCACCCTGAGACCACTGGAACTGTGGTTGATCATTGCACTACCCTTTCAAGGTTCATCACAAGGCCTCAGATGCTAAAATGCTTAATAAAGACTTTTTTCACTCATTCTTTCTTTCATTCATTTTTCATCTACCCTGAGATAGGACCCAATAGCCGGGTTCTGCCCTCTGCCCAGCACCGTACCTTGCCCCAGGCCTGGTCCCCTGAGTACCCTCAGGTCACTGCCCTATGAAGCTAGTCTATAAATAAAGCAGGTCCTCTCCAATGACTCATAAGGGCATCTATTCAGTTCAGCAAGAAATTTTCCAGGATGGCCGAAGTGAGCCAGCCAAATGGCTCTATAAGCCAGGAAGAAAAAATTGTTGACCCACAATTGGAAGGTTTCCTAAATGAATTACCTTTTTTTTTTTTAAACACAGACTCCTCTGAGCATCCTTAATTTCCAATCTCCATCTAATCTCCTCCACAAACTCTAACAATAATATTATCATCATGATCAGCTGTAACCTTTCATTCATATTCATGGGAGGCTAGTTTGGCCAGGCTGGAAAGAGGCAGTTAGAGAGAAGGCAGGGAAACAATGGATGGACAGAAGGGAGGAGAGCTGGGAGCATTAATGGCAGGCACCCAAGGCATTACAATGACACACATAAGTAGGAAAACTATCTGGACAAAATCACAGTGGTTGGCATGCAGTAGGCATTTAATAGCTGCATGCTGATGGACTATTTCAGGAACCTTGGGTTACCGTGCTGGAGAGAAGAGAAACTGGACAAATGGCTTGATCTCATTAGGTCTCAGTTTCTGGATCTGTACATTGGGAGTAAAGCCATCCCCACCATCTTTTTGGCTAGGCTATTGTGAAGCAATAATGGATCAATACTTCTTAAGCACCTGCCATGCATGTCAGTACTGGAGATACAAAATGAGTTAGAAGACAGTCCATGCCCTCAGGGAGCTCACAGTAGAGTGGGAGAGAGGAGTTGGGTTCTAATGGCATCTCTGAGGCTGGTACCTACCAGACCTCAGCAGGCCACTCTCCAGTGCACTTTCATTCACCATAATAGGAGAAGGTTGGACAAGACTCCCCTAAAGTTGGGCCCCAGCTCCACCATGATCAGCTCAATTCAACACACCCTGTCTTTGGCTACTCGGGAAATTAGAGTACTGATGAAAATGACCTCAAAATCAACATCCCCGCGGGGCAGCTAGGTGGCGCAGTGAGTAGAGCGCTGGCCCTGGAGTCAGAAGGACCTGAGTTCAGATCCGGCCTCAGACACTTAACGCACACAAACAAAAACCTAGCCGTGTAACCTTGGGCAAGTTACTTAACCCCAATTGCCCTCCAAAAAGAAAAAAAAATCAACATCAACAAACATTCCTGAGAGCATCTCAAGGTAGAAATCACTGAGAGAGAGAGAGAGAGAGAGAAGGTCTCTGCCCTCAAAATGATTACACTGGTCAGCCTGGACTCCTCTGACATCAATCCATCCTTCTCTAAGGAACACCAAGGACCTTTCACCGCCAATTCCCCAGCCTTTCCAAACCAGGTCACCTGCCCCTCCGCCTCCTCACCCTCCTTCCTGGATGTATCTGGGACTCCACCCTTTGGTCCCCTGGTGCCAGCTCACCACATGACCTTCTGGAGATCTCCCTATCTTTCTGTCCTGCACACATCCTACTCCTCTTTCTATGCTGTCTCTACCATTAAAACTGGCAGGTAGGTGGCCCAGTGGATAGAGCCCTGGGCCTGGACTTGAGAAGACCCAAGTTGAAATCCGGCCTGATGCTAGCCATCTGACCCTGGGCAAGTCAGCTCAACCTCTCTGCCTCAGTTTCCTCATCTGTCAAATGAGCCGAGAAGGAAAAAACACAGTCCCCAACTCCCTGTCGATGTGGTGGTGATCCCCCCCACAGGCTCATATCTCCTCTCTGTCCCTTAAATGACTCTGGGCTTATTCTAAGTACACATACACACACACACACACACACACACACCTACATGCAGACATGTATATGCACAAGTGTGCATGTTTATGTGTGTATGTATGTAGGGGAGTGCATGTATGCACACACATGTACATGCGTGTATAGTTTTAAATGTGTGTATGCATGAATTATGTAGGCACTGTGTATGACTGTATTTATGCATGTGTACATGTATGCACATGCATGAATGTATGCATATATGAATGCACATGTGTATAGTCTATGAATGATCATGCGTGTATGTGTATATGTGTTTATGTATGGATATGTGTGCATGTGTGTATCTATATACTGTCTACTTTTTTGTGTATGTGTGTGAGCAGTTACAGATACAGGCCCTCCCCATATGTTGTAAGCTCCTGGAGGACAAGGACTCTTGTCTTTTTTTCCCATTTTTCTCTCTCTGCCCCAGAAGATGGAAAGCATCTAATAAATGCATTACTATGCATACTCATCTGCTTGATTGACAGGAAGAAGGACAGACCTGTCTTTTGGTCTGGGTGGGCAGCACTCTGAGCCACGGGGGCAGTTACTTCCACACTCTGAAGTAAGGACAGACTCTCTACCAGTGAGAGTTACACCAAGGTGGAAGGTGTGACTTCGGGTGATAAAGGCATCTCGGGACCTTTAAGAAAACACCAGATGGCGGCTACCTTGGGAAGGGGACTTCCCATCTGTAAAGAGGTGGATGAGAGGGATGCTGAGGTCCTTTCTGAGTGTCTGTGTGGCTCTGCCTCACTTAAATGGGATCCACAGGTAAGTCAAGACATCACCCTGTGAGGTCACTGGTCCTCTTTGAAAACAGAGGACCAACAACAACAACTAGTAAGTTCTCTTAGGGGGGAGACTCCGGAAAAAGGCAAGGATGTGCATGAGACTATATGACGCTATATGCCTCCAATGTTGTAACAGCATCCTTTGCAGCCAGCCAGATGTTCCAATGCAGCCACACCAAGTGCCCACCCCTGCTGCTGCTACTGCTCCTCTGTGCTGCTGGAGGGTCAGGGCTCCATGAGCAGTGGAGAGAGCTTCAAGCAACCCTCTGCCCCCAGCCACACAAACCCAGTCTTTTTGCAGCCATTTGTCCCCCACCCTGCTTGCAAGGCCCCTGTCCTCCATCAACTCCCCTCACAAGGATCCTTCTTTTGTGAAACATAAGAGCCAACTTCTCTCCTTCCCCTAATGGGGAGCCAAAATAGATACCCTGCTTTTATGCAAAGCATCTTAGGAAGAACGGCAGCTCCCAGAAAAGAGCAGTGTCTCTGAGAAGCCCGCTGCCAACCACTTCTATGTGTTATCAGTGAATTGGGCCACTTGTGACGCTGATACATAGCAGCCCCCAGGATCTCTGCCCGACGTCGATCATTCCACCTCACGCATGCAGGCTACTGAATTAATAACCAAATAATATTCAATAATGCATTAACTGGATTTTTAAAAAAATTACAGCATTCTCTTTGCAGATTGAAGCCGTCTCCTCCCCCAAGGTGCCACTAATGTATACAGAAAAATTATGTACCATTCCATACAAAGGGGAATTAATATTTATGAATGCATGGTATAATTTTTCCCCCCAAATCCATTTTATTTCCATGTGGCATAGTAATCAGACCAATGTGGCTGTACCACAGAAGAGCTACAACGAGCAAATGGACCCCATGCCGTGACATTAGCTGGTAGCAGACCTGGAGAAGCTTGATCGGGAGCCATGCAATCATCGTAGGGCCAATTAATATGAAGATTTTAAACTTTGGAGTGCTGAAGGGGAGGGGGAAAGGAGGGCGAGCTCTGGGAGAGCAGGTATGGCCTTCCTTCTCTATCTGCATCTCCAGGGTTTAGCACCACGCTCTGTACAAAAGAAATGCTTGATAAAGGTTTCCCTATTCATCCATCGAACCATTCATTCATTCATAAGGTCAGTGAGAAAGTGTCTTGGATACAGTGGGCCATTTATATTTTTACAATGGTCCAGAAAATTACCCTTATTTTGTACGAACTGACATTTATATACCACTTTAAATATTACAATGTGTTAAATACATTTAGGTTTATCAAGTTAACAAGGCATTTTAAAGACACATTCTCATTGGATGTTCTCAATAATTCTGGTACATTTTAAAACTTTTTGGGGGGGGAGGGGGTTGGATCCAGACATGATTTCATCAGTAAAACAAGTTTTTTTCACCTAAAATTCCTTCTACCAACACAGACAAGTGATCTACAACTTATATTTTAGGGGTGCTAAGAGTTTATCCTACCTCCAGCAGTATACCCACTGAGGACCCCGCTTTCCTCTGACATCAACTTCTAATCACATTCCCTAGCTTTTGGGTGGTATATATATATATATATTTGCATTTTGTCATTGGAACATGAACCCATTGAGGGCATCTTCTATTTTTTTTTTTTTTTGCTTTTCCTTATATCAACAGCCTCTGCATAGTAGCTGGTAAACAGTAATCACTTAATCAATACTTGGTGAATGATTTGCCTGGGGTCACACTGCCAATCCATGCCCAAAGCCAGACTAGGACTCAGGACACCCTTACTCTTGAGGCCACCAGAGCTCTATCTACCACCTCCACAGTTCTTCTAAAAGAAAAGGCCCCTTGACAGATGGAGTGCTGGGACTGTGTACTGGGTCAATGTATTGGGGTCAAGCCCTGCCTCTGGCACATTCTGTCTGACATGCTGACCCTGAGGCTCTAAGACTGACTGCAGAAAAGGTGCCCATATGTGTTGGTAAATGGCGTTTCCTATGCTAAGAAAATAACAGATCAGTTCATGTCTCTACCATATTGGGATTAAATTATCATTGATCTAAAGCTGAAAGAGACCCACAGATATAGAAACTAAAGCCTAGGGAGGTCCACAAACTCAAAGGATCATTCACCAAGCTCTAGGTCTAGTACATTCCTCTTGTGTTACAGCTGGAGAAACTGAAGCCAAGAAGCTTCCCAAGATCACACAGGTAGGAAGTACTGGGGGCAGGATTTAAACCCAGGTCCTCTGATTCCAAAAATCTTTCCACCCTGACTTGGCCTCGATGACAAATTTCCAACGAGCCGGGTAAAATTCATCATTCCAGAAAAAGAAAGTGTTTTTAGACCAAAAAGAGCAAAAAATTCTCAAAGTGGTAAAGAACAGGCTCTATGGTGTCTCCACTGAGAAATCCCATAGGAATGATTTGCTGGTTTGCTTTAAGCAATCAATCAACAACTTAAGATGATATAGTATTTTCTTCTGGATTTCCCATTCCAAGACACAAGTCAGATTAACTTGAATTAAAAAAAGGCTTTTCAGTCCAAAGACAGAAGATAATTAAGGGCTCACTACCATTCTCAAACATGTATATCTGGACAAGTGTATTAGAATGACAAGCGTTCATAAGGGTGATAGGAGAAGGGGATGAGGAAATTGGAAGAACCCTGGGAAATGAGAGCCAGGCAGTTTAAAGCTGGTTCACCTAACACTGAGTGGAGTGAGGGGGACTTAACAAAATAGAATGACATGAACCCAAGCGTTCAGTGAGGCAGAGAGATTCAGAAACATTTGCTAGGCAACAGAAAGGGGGTAAATTCTCCACCAAGGCCCAACAGACAGGAATAGGCTGTTAAAATGGTTGAAATTACATGATTTTTAGGTCATCGGAGATAGAGGACAGGGTCACAGTGGCTGCAGATTTGCTGATAAGGTCTGCAGAGAGACCAAATACAGAGGTAATTTCCCTCAGCAATGAAGCCCTCTCCACTACAGCTGATCTTACTCTTGCCTCCGTCCCCACCCCTTCCCCAAATTACTACCCTTCTCCACAGGCCGTCAATCATAGGCCCCACTTGAATTTTAAAATCAAGTAGTGCCAAGTTGTGCAAAATGGGAGAGATCAAGAAACTACTGTTAAAAAGAAAAAAAAACTATGATTTTTACAGGTTTCCAGTAAAGACTACGGATGGAAGCCAGCAAAGACAATTGTAATCAAGGCCAGCAGCTAGCCTGAGATCAAGAGTGATGCATTCTCTATCTGGGTTAGGGCTCTCACTTCTCCAACCAAGCTTACTGGGGAATCTCATGACATCACTCCTCCAAAATCTGGGGTCTTTATAGGATCCTAGACCTAGGCTTGGGGCAGCCAGGGTGCCACAGTGCACAGAGTACCCAGGCTGGGGTAAGGAAGACTCATCTTCCTGAGTTCAAATCTGGCTTCAAATACTTAGTAGCTATGTGACCCTGGGCAAGTCACTTAACCTCATTTGACTCAATTTCTTCATCTGTAAAGATGAGACTGACTTTACCCAAGGTCACAAGGGTAGCTGGAGTCAAGGGTGGGGTTTAAACTAAAGTTCCCTAAATCCAAAGTCAATGTTCATGGGATCAGAGGACTGTGTATTTAAAGTTGGAATGGTGTCCAAAGACCCCTGAGTCCATATCCGTCATTTTACAGGTCAGGAAACTGAGGCTAGCCATTTAGCCATGGTCTTCTAGACTGTAACCCGAATATATGACCTCCATCCCAAGACCCTTTATTTTAATGATTCTCACATTAACAAGATGGCATAAGGTTCTTTCTAGCTCCCAGTTCATTATAGGATGAACCTCTGATCCTTGCCTTTCAGTTTCCCCAACTATCATTAGTATGCCTATAATCCCCATGATAAAGGGTGGGTGGCCAAGGACAGAAAAGGGATGCCACTGGAAATCAGGGAACACCTCCAGAAAACAGGGTGGCTGGCAGACTATGCAGAAACTACTGTGTGAAGTAAAGACTGGGGGGGGGCATAATCTGGCATTTTCACTCATCCCATAGTTAAAGGAAAGTTGGTTGCTAATCCAAGGATAGAGTGTTGGAGGTGGAGTCAGGAAGACTTGAATTCAAATGCTGCTTCAAATATTTACTAGCTGAGTGTCCCTGGGCACACAATTTATACCTCTCTCTGCCTCAGTTTCACCAACTGAAAAATGGATTCAACAGCACCTATTTCCTAGAGTTCTTGTGAGCTTCAAATGAGATAATGTATATATAAAGTGACTTACTATCCTACAAGTGTTATACAAAAGAGCACTGTGGAAGGGGCTACTTTAATGCCAACCACCACGGCAGGGGTTAGGGAGACAAGTACGTGAGTCCCGTCATCCCTGACCTTTAAGAACCCTATAGTCAAATGGGGACTACATTTTATTCGGCTCAATCCACACAGTCCATAGTCTTTGTGCTTAAAACCTTCTCAGGCTCACTGAATCACTGATTTGGAGAATGAAGTGAAGTAACCCTTTATCTTACATATTAGGAAACGGAGGACTAGAGATGAAATGACTTGTTTGGGGATTTGAATCCATGTTCTCAGGCCAAAATTCTTTCAGTTTCTGCAGCAGCCCCTTTAGCATCCTCTAATGAGATCGTGGGCTCAGATAACATGAAGAATATGATGTAATGAAAATGAATCTTTTTTTCCCTTCCATTCCCTTCCCTTGCCTTCTTCCATATGGTAAACCTTTGGAGACCATCCAGAAGCATGAACAGAGCAGAAAATGCTATTGGCACAGCTTGAAGACATGAAGTACACACGCTGGAAGACCAAAAGGGGAAAAGAACCCCCCCCCAATCACACTAGGAACAAGGAAGGGGAGGAAGAGAAATGGAAACACACAAAATTCTCAGCTGTATTCAAAACCAGGTACCTGCACAGTCCTTCAAAGGAAGAAGGAGCAAAGTATGAAACATTTCTGACTTGTTCCCACCTAAAATATGATCCATTTTTAGGGCTTAATGTTGAAATAGCACTAGGAGGGAACTTGAGGTAGAGGGCACAATTTAAGCAAATGTCCAGAGGTGGGAAAGTACAAGACCCTACTGGGGACAGTGAGTCCAGTTTGGTGGGGATACCAAGGGCCTAGAAAGTTAGATGGAAACCAGATCCTAGAGAGCTGTGAAAGGCAGGGTAAGATTATATAGCTTGTTCCAGGGTTGGCTACAGGAGGTAACCCAAGGAAAATAAATCAGGAGGAACCAAGGAATGCCTAATGGTGAATTATCAAAACCTAATGGTAGGTGAAACCAGGATCCAACTCCTTGTGATGGAATTTGACACCTTACTTGCCAAAGAAAAGTGAGGGGCTGAAGCCATTATGTGAATTATTCACTCAAAAAAACACTGCTTTCCCCCTGTGGCCGAGTTCTCCAGCTCGGTAAATCCCAGCACTCTCAAAGACTGCTCTTTCTGAAATCCAGAAATCTGATCCAGATGTGATGAAAAAACACCCACTTTGGTTTTTCTTCTTGGACAATTTCCCATCTAGGCTCTCCTCCTCCCCAGGAGACTTCTTGAAAACATGTGCTACCTACTGCTTTATCTAAAACAAGGGACCCAGAAAAATGCAATTTTTTAAAAATTGCTTTTCTTTTGTTTATTTTTCCTTTTTTTTCTTTTCTGTCTTTTTAAAATAGTAACATATCGATTAGCATAAACAGGGCCAGAGTCCAGAGTTGGATATAAAAACATTCCACTTTCCATCAGGGAATTACAACCTTCTTGAGATTTCCACTCTCACCAACTACATAAAAAGACACAAACATGCCTTGGGAGAGGGCATGGACAAGAGAGAATGATGCATCGTTAGGGAGAGAGCTGGGTCCAAGCTAAACTAACTGGGGTCCAGCCTTGGGACAGACTTAGAATTCCCTTCAGAAAAGAGGTGTTTTCTTAGTTTATCTTACATTTGTGTCAACTAATTGGGGGCACATGAAAGAAAGAGATGGACGCAGTGGGGAGCTGATCAGTTTCTTTGCCCTTCGTCTCTGCCAGGGCAACCCAGCTTCTGACCCCCAACCTTTGCCTTAACCTACCTTGAAAGGATCAATAGCGAAGAATAATTTGGGAAAGGCATATGAGGGAAGGGGTGGGAGGGGAGCTGGGGAGAGATGGAGCAACCAGTGCTACATCTGGCATTTACAGCATGAAACCTGAATCCAACAGACAGGGAGGGAGGGAAGAAAGAAGGGTAATAAGGAAACTTTGGACCCAAATATTTTCCCTGGCATTAGAGCACATAAAACAGCAATCCATCTGTGACAGCTGTGGGGGAGAAGAGGAGACAGTCCACCGAGAATCGCCAGCTGAGAACCAGACCTGCGTAAACACTCTGTCATTCTGACTACTTCAGTGGGTAAAAAAAAAAAATTATTATGAAATGCAATTAAGTAACCAAGGACCTTCGGTCGTGGGAAAACAAGCCACGGGATCGCTCACCAGCACTGAAGGTGCCGCATAGAGGAATGGGAGAATCCCATGACCTCACTTTAGAAGGAAACCAGGGTTGGAATGCCAGAATTCGAGTCAAATGTAAACAAACTCCTTGAGGGTAGGCACTAGCTGTGTTTTCTGTCTTTGAATCTCCAGCACCTAATACAGAACATGCATAGTGGCTTGGGATAAATTCTCAAATCTAATTTAACTGAAAAGCTAACCAGTAAGGCCTCTGAAAGCCTCAGTTTCCTCATCTGTAAAAAGGGGGTGGGAACTGTAAGACTTTTCTCACAGTGTTTTCTGGAGAAAAGTTCTTTATAAGACACAAGGCATCCTTACATCAAAGGCTTATCGAGGGATTCTGGAGAGAGCCGAGAGGAAGCTCCCCAAATAGTGATTATTATTTTAGTTATAATTCCTCCACCGTACGAAAGGCGAGCCTCCAGGAGAGCTGGGAGCAGCAGACAAGCTTTGTGTGGTGCTGCCCAAGCCACAGTCTCTCCAGGCTTCAACTGGCTCCCCTATAAAACACATAAGTTGAGCTGAATAATCCCTAGGGTACCAGCCCTCAAAGCCATGATTTGAGGCAAGAACCTGAGCCGCCCCTTCCTTCCCAAGACAGTGGCAGGAATCCAAAGGAAATCCCCCCATCCAACTGAGGTCCAGAAAGAACTTCCAAAGTTTTAACAACTATTGTTCAGTTGTGCCTGATGCGTAGGACCCCATTTGGGGTTTTCTTGGCAAAGATACTGCAGCAGTTTGCCATTTCCTTCTCCAGCTCCTTTGACAGATGAGGAAACTGAGGCAAACAGGGTGAAGTGACTTGTCCAGGGTCACACAGCTAGTAAATGCCTGAGGTTGCCTTTGAATACAGGTCTTCCTAACTCAAAGGGCCAGTGCCACCTAGTTGCCCTTTAACAGGTAATGACCAATACAAAAGTAACTTCCAAGGGCAAACCAAAAAGGGTCTGTTTTCAAAGACTTCATCACTTTCACCTAAATCCTGCCCAAGACAATACCTGGCCAAGGGGCCCAGGGCAAGGCTTTTAAAATCTATATGCCTCATTTTTCTTGTCTGTAAAACGGTGATGAATAACAGCCCCCACCTCCCAGGGCTGCTGTTTTGGAGAGCCAAATGAACTAGAAAGCTTAAAGTGCTATGTTACTGCTGTTCTCCCTATGCCCAGAACATCTCCTTAGTTCACATAAGCATCTGTGATGAACACTCAGATTTGCAAAAATCGACACTTAGAAAAGACCCACTTTGGAGTGGTGAGGCCTCCACCACATTCTGGTCATTCTGCCATCTACCCACTTTAATAGCAGATGCAATTTTGTCCAAAAGCATATCCTGGGGTCGCATACAAATAATGTGCTATGGAAAACCAGTTACTCAAGTTTAGAGATTATAAAACTGAGGACTCCTGGGGAGACTAGGTGGCGCAGTGAATAAAGCACCAGCCCTGCAGTCAGAAGGTCCTGAATTCAAATCTGACCTAGGACACTTAGCCATCTGACCTTGGGAAAGTCACTTAACCCCAACTGCCCTACCTCCCCCCTCCAAAAAGCAAAACCAACAACAACAAAACTGGGGATCCCACCCATCAAAACCAGAGAATTAAGGAATAAACATGTCTGTATACATACACACATATCTATACATGCGTGTGTGTGTATGTATGAATAGAGCAAATGCATGTATGTGTGATGCATGCAAATGAGCATCGATATGTAGGTACAAGCATACGTATATTTACAGAATGAGTTTGCTATCCAAGGACCACACCTGGAGGTTGGCCCAGAAGCAGCCTGGCCATTAGGGGGAAAATTCTTTGGATGTTGCTTCCATGGCTATAGCTACAAATACCCACAATTATAAATATCAAAACTCAAGTTTTGAATGAAACTTTTATGAACATTTATGAAACAAATGCCCTAACACCTGATGAGAGAGGAATTTGGGTTTCATGGAAGGTTTAATCAATGTATAAGACAGATGACCTGGTTTGATGCCTATCTTGAGACTTCCTTCACACAAATATTATTTTCCTCTTAGAAATAAGCGTATGTACACACACACACATATCAATTTTAGATTTTATGCTTTTGGGTTTTTCTTCCTATCAGGATCAAAAGGATAAAAGTAAACTTAAGTCCTTCCAGGTTTCTCCAGAATTTCATAAAGACATTTTAAATGCCACCTGTTGACCTCAGAAACCTGGTCTAAATAAATTCCTCCAGATCCATGGCAGAGAGAATGAATTAGACCCCAAATTAGGGCTGAGGGAAGGAAGGAGATAGACTGAGCCATCAGCCAGGGAGGGGTCTGTTTATATCAGTGATCCTGGAATCTGGGCCACTCCTTGGGAGGAAACACTGTCATTCAATCACCGATGCATTTTCCCTGGGTTGCTCAACAAGCCATGAACCCCTGGCTCTGCTATCTCAGCTTTTCAGCTCCCAATGGAACAGAAGTACTGATGGTTCAGTCCCTTACTGGTCCTCTCAGATTGGATGCTGGAATCAATCTCTCCCTTTAGAAGCTGTGGGTTAATGGCAAAGTTTATTAGGCAGCATGCAGGCATTCAGAAGAGATCAATAGAGACATGATTACAAAGCAACCAGAGGATTAAACACGAGATTTATCGCAAAATTAAACTGAATTAGATGTTCCCTGATAGCACTTGAAATGCTGTCGATAGACACCCTTAACTCGGAATCTATGCTTTCGGTATTTATTTAACGGGCAAGCGGGAGGTCTGACGCAAGAAGATGATGATAATGTAAAGACAGGGGCTTTGAAGAAAGCGCCAGGAGCCTCCTGGGAGAGCTGGTTGCTCCAAGCTCCCGGAATTTCTACAGTCAGGGTTGGCTGCAGTTATGGGCCAGAGCACGAGGATGATGTGTGCCTGTGCCGAGCCTCCAGTGGCCAGCAAAACAGAACATCCACACCCCATCTGAGCTCTAATTACAACCCTGGGAAGGCTGACTTCATTGCGTTAGTAACTTGGATTTATCTAAACTGAAACTACACAAAAAAATAATAAGAGCCAAGATGAATAGAAATCAGAACTACAAAGGAACTTGGGGCAGTCCAATCCAACCTCCAAATTCTCAGATAAGGAACTGAGGCTGAGAAGGTTAAATTACTCATCTGGGGTCACAAACCTAGTAACTGCCCGACGTGTGATCTCAACCCAAGTGTTCTCTACTCCAAATCTTAATGGAAAACAAGCTCTGAGCAGTTTTAATAACCAATATTCATCTCAAAGCAGATATTCCAACATAACTCCTCCTTCTCTGAGGAAAGATGCATGGGATCCAGAAGAGAAAAGGTTGCCTACAATTCCTCTGGGGGCTGGGATTGCCAGGGGTCAGCAAGACAGGCTGCTGTCAGACTTAAGGAAGCTTGCTTTGCAAATTAAGTGGGCTGCATGCCAATCAATGCTTGGACTCTATGAGGAAGCCTGGAAGGAGGGGACGGGCTAGCTAGACGGGACATGACTTACATTTGTACAGTTGTAGGCATCCAAGGTACAAGGTGACTTCCCCCTGAGATTACTGTCCATTTTCTTGGTATAGATCTTTTATCTATCAATCTATCTATCTATTTATCCATCTTTCTATCTATCCATTTATGTATGTATGTATCTATTCATCCATCTTTCCATCTATCTATCTATCCATCCATCTATCCATTTATATATGTATATATGTATCTATCCATTGACTTTTCCATATACCTATCCATCTATCCATCTATCCATGTATGTATGCATCTATCTATAATATACATGATATATATATAAATATATATAAAGCTATTTACATGTTGTCTCTCCAATTATAATATGAGCTCCCTGAGGATGAGGAATGGTGTTTTCTAGGGTTTTTTTAATGTTTGTTTGGTTTGTTTCTTTGTTTTTATAAGCCTGGTGATTAACATAGTATTTGGTACATAGTAAACACTTAATGCTTATTGACTGTGTCATTTCCAGGTTTATCTAACTTTTTTTTTCCTGGTTAGAAGATAAGGTTTAATTCTGGCAAAGGTATAGAGGAAAAGTCAGAAGTTGTAGCCAGAAACGACTAAATAATAAAAACCAAAGGCATCTGTAAATCACGGTCCCAAAAGACTATACACATGGCAGGAGAGGTGGACTGTAGCTTGGGAAATTCATTTCAGAATAACGTATTCAAGATAACTACCTTGTTCTTTCTCTCTCTCTCTCCGAGACACTGGCGTCCGACCTGGTGGAAGGCCAGGTTGGAGGATCCCAGCCAGCTGCAGGGAAGCCAGCCCCTCCTCATCCCGACCCTCCCCCACAGATTTATCGACATTACAGTGATCCCGACAAATTGCATCCATAAAGGAAAAATCCGTACTGCGGCCAATAAAAGGAACAAGTCGCTAAGCGAACTGGCAACAGTGTGTACACCAGCAAGCGGTGGCGGAGGAGTCAATATACATGACGGCTGTTAAAATTGACATCAATACTGCTGTGAGCGAGAAGAACTCCTCCTGAATGACTAACATGAGAGGAAAATCCCGGGGAAGCCCAGGCCTGCTGAGCCAGGAGGGAGGAGGGACCCGCTTGCAGGAGGGAAGATGCCCAGACCCAGAGGGTGGAGGGAGAAGCTGAATGACCTCGACCGTACTCTGATTCCAGAGAGAATAAGAAGTCTTTGTCCTCTGGTCTACTATGAGCAGCACATCTTCGTCCGGCAGATGGCTTTGGCACTGCCCTGACATGAACCATCCCTCACTCTCCCTGGTTCTGACACCAATCCAAGATAACAGCTGTTTTGTCAAAAGGGCAAAGGACGACGTCAGGCTGGGCCAGCAATCAGTCTCAGAACACGGGTTTAACTCCTATCACCTCTAAATGCCTGTCAATGACTTCAGTGTGAGGGTCAGTTCGTGTTTATTAATGAAACTAACACACCCCTGCTTCCATCAGCAAAAAGATGGGGAATGGATCCATGAAACCAAGATCAAAGCTTCTGAGAGAGACTCCAACCCCTTTACTTTTGAGATGAGAAAATCGAGGCCCATAGTGTATGAATGTGAGGCAGAAAATCATACCAGCAGCATCAGAGAAGGGCCTGAAGACCGAGTTGTCTGACCCAAAGACAAATGTTCTTTACACTACACAACTATGTTCGAAGGAAATAGCATAGTGTCTCTGCTGCATTCGCCGTACAAAAATGTGGGAACTTCTCAACAAAGCCCCCCTTGTGTGAAATGGGACCACGGTGCCAGGACACTGAATACCCCTTATTCCAAGAGTCCCAGAGCAAATAAAAGAGCTGCCAATGAGAGTGCAGAGGTGTTTGCTACTGCAGAGTGGAACGGGGAGAACGGAGAGTACCATGCCTCAATTCTGTCAAAATGTGTTTCTGGGGGCTCTTCGTCCTATTAATCTAATGGCCAGTATAATAGATTTGTCAGGGAAGACCATGAAATTCCCTGGAAACCACCGTGCTCCAAATGTCATTGAGACTACATTTAGCAAAGAGATGGATGCCTTTCTCCAAAGCTGGGGATGATTAAGCAGCTGTCAGTCTGCCTTATTTAACACAGAATGGCTAGCACTTGGCTCTCGGACTGGGCTTCGTTATTCTGGGCCGGCAGCAACTACTTCACATGGGGAACGATTCAGTACAAAGTAGATGCATCATGGGAGCTTAAGAGGTAAATGCAAAACCCTCGACTCCAGGCCTCTTCTAGGAACAAAATAGCTCCACGCCCCCAATTCCACCAAAACGAGAAATCTTATTAATGAGGAAATGATGGAAAGGAGGGTTTGGGGAGGGGGGAAAAGGATGTGCCAAGAACCTAGGATTTCATGACTAGGAAAATTACATTTGAACTCAGAAAACCCTGCCCAAGTCTCTACCTTTTTCTCTCAGTTCTATTCAGTTAGCTGAGTTTGGAGCTAACCTGTTACAGGGGCATGGGGAAGCAAAGTCATTGTTTCAGCTCAGAAATGTGGGTGGCCAGGTTCAGACTCAAGTTCAATTGATGCTGTCAAAGAGAGAATTGATGCTGTCCAAAAAGTCACTGGATTTGAATTCAAAAGCTGCAGCTGTGGATCCCAGTCTAGCCACATACACTACATGGGACCTGGAACATGTCACTTTGTCTAAGACCAGACGAGATTATCTTCCTCTGAAGTCACTTCCAGATCTGAAATCTGTAATTTTTAATACAACATAAGCTCCTTGGGAAGAGAGATTGTTTCATTCTTTTTATGTGTATCCCCAGAACCTATCATAGTGTTTGATTCTTAATGAATGAATGAGCATTTATTAGGCATCTAATAAATGTCTGGTAAGATACTAGGAGCTGGGGATGCAAATACCAAGGTGAAATAATCCTTGCCCTTAAGGAATTTATGGTCTATCCTAGGGAGGGATTTCAATATCAAAGAGGGTCAAGTTCAGAGGGAAGAGGGGAGAGAAGGAGAGAGGGAGGAAGGAAGGAAGGAAGGAAGGAAGGAAGGAAGGAAGGAAGGAAGGAAGGAAGGAAGGAAGGAAGGAAGGAAGGAAGGAAGGAAGGAAGGATGGATTTCTACTGGTGTGACCTTGGATAAGTCATGTAATATCCATGAATCCCTTACAGTGTGGAGGCCTAGCAAGAGCTACAATCACAGAATTCTCTTGCACAAAAGCTCCCTCCTTATGCCACATGTAACTGGGAACAGTGTCCCCTGGGACCACTGTACCTGCCTTCCATGGTTGCCATATGGAATAAGGAGAAAGAAGAAAACACAGAGTACATAAAAATCCCAGCAAGGTATGGAGGAGGGGCATGGGCATGGGCATAGGGAAAGGGAATGGAATAATGGAAAAATGGAAATAACTGGAATAATGATTCTATTGCCTTTGGAACTTCCAAAAGCAAGAAAGCCATAACTCCATTCCAAATCGTGCTGGAGGAACACAAACATTCCATCGCTTTTGCCACAGGGTTGGCAGGGGTCTTGCCCCTAGTAACCTATTCATTTGTCCAAGACGGACTCCTATCCATTTACAAAAAATGTTAAATGTAGCCCATGCATTTTAAAGTACTCATCTATGGAAATCTAAAAGCCAGCCAAGAGATTTCCGGGGCAGGGCCTAATGCTTTGAGAGAAATGGCTTTCTGGTATGGATCCTCAAGCATCTTGCTGAGTATGGCATCGAAAAATCCCAGTCAAAACATGAGCAGGGAAGGGGAGGGGGGGAGGGAAAAGTATCTCTCTCCTTTCCCAGCTGAGTGCTGGCATCTACAAGACCGTTTGGGAGGCAACTTTATGTGTTCTTAGTAGTAGATTAATGAATGTAATTACTTCACATTGTGGCGGGGAGCGCGGCAAAAACTATAATTTATAGAGCGCTGTAAAGTTCTAATGTGTTTTTATGTCCATAAGCTGCTTAGCCATAATCTAATGCACGGGTACAAGAACACCCTAAGTGGTTCTCAGCTGTACAGCCAGTACAAATGTGGGGCCTCAGCCATGCTGCTGCCGGGACGTCTTTATAGCCTGAGTCCAAGCCGGAGGCTGCGGAGGGGAAGGGCTGCTGAATTAGGGGAGTGATTCTAGATCCATGCACAGGCATGAGTGTGAGTGTGAATATGAGTCTGAGTGTGTGTGTGTATGTGTTCATCCTGAGCCTGTGCCCCTCTCCTCTTCTTCTTCTCCTCCCTCTCTCTCTCTCTCTCTCTCTCTCTCTCTCTCTCTCTCTCTCTCTCCCTCTCTCTTTCCTTCCTCTCTCTCCCCGTCTCCCTCTTTCTCTCTCTCTCTCTCTCTCTCTCTCTCTCTTCTCCTCTCTCTCCCTCCCTCCCTCTTTCTCTTTCTCTCCTCTCTCCTTCTCTCTCCCTCCTCTTTCCTTCTCTCTCTCTCTCTCTCTCTCTCTCTCTCTCTCTCTCCCCCCCTCCCTCTTTCCTTCTCTCTCTCTCTCCCCCCTCTCTCTCCCCCTCCCTCCCTCCTTTTCTTTCTCTCCCTCTCTCCTTCTCTCTCCTCTTTCTCTCTCTCTCTCTCTCTCTCTCTCTCTCTCTCTCTCTCTCTCTCTCTGTCCTTCCTCCCCCTCCTACCTATTTACCTTCTTCTCTATCCTTCCCTGTTCCCCCACCCCATCTGTGTATATATAGGGTAGGGATCTCTCTGTCTCAGTCTCTCTCTCAGTGTCTGTCTGTCTGTCACCGCCACTTCCTTCTCTCATATTCAGTCTCTCTCTCCCTATGAATCTCATTCTCTGTCTCTCCCAATCTCTTTCACTCTCTGCCTCTCTCTCCCTATCTCTCTCAATCTCTCAATTTTCCTCTCTGTATTGAGCCACATCTCTGTCTCTTACTTTCCCCTATGAGAACAGCCTCATGCAGATACACTTTCGCAAGCCCAAAGGCTGCTGGGCCATGATGGCACCTCTCAAAACATTGAAATGGAAAAATGACAATGTTTTTAAAAGAAAAGTCTCAGCTCTACTAAGGCTTGATTTTGGGCCCAAACTAGACCCCATCTAATTCATCTCTCCAATTATCCCTGTGTCTGTCTGGACAGAGCAGCTCTTGTACATCCTGAAGGGCTTCAGTGTCCCCCTAGACACACGAGTCCTGAAAGATATATGAATCACACTCCTAGCACACACAAAGCATGACCATACCCTCTACTGAGCTGCAGGATAGGAGGCTGGGCGTGGGACAGAAGCTGAATATGCAGGCAAAGGGCCAGGTTCAAATCCCAACACTTCTGCAGTCTGTGGATAGAACCTGGGACAAGCTGATTCACCATTCAGTTTTCTCTTCTGCAAATCGGGGTCAGACTAGATCCCTCAGAAAACTTCCAACTCTAAGCCTTGTCCTCCAGAAGCCGGGCACCCTCGGGTCTCGCCCTTGGTCCTACTAGCCAACTCTTGGGGCCCCCAACTGCCCTGCAACTGACCTTTGTGCTAATGGCGTCTCCTGATTACAACATGATCTCCCTCAAAGCAGGGGCTATGCAGCCTTTTCTATTTATATCCCTGAGGCTTAGTACACAGCTTGCCATGGAATAAGCCCACAATAAATACTTTTTCATTCAAGCTGATGGTTTGGGTGCCAAGCAGCACACAGAATACAAAATAAAGTGACAGTGACCTGGGCAGCATCAAGAAGTTCATTGTTACATGCCAAATAAATGAAAACAGATGAATGAGGGATGAATCCATCGAGGGATAGAACACAGCAAACCATCATGATGTGGAACATCTACAGAAAAGAGAGGAAATTTACGGCTGGCTTTTGAAGGGTGGAGAGAATGTAGGTAGGTGAGACTAGGCAAGGGAGTTATGGGAAGGAAGGAATGACCCCCCCCCCCCATATCTTGTACCTTTGACACAATTCACTAAAGGACTTCAAAATTCCCAACTTCAATGCAAGAAGTGGTAGGTTCCTCCCTCCTTGGAGATCTTCATTTGAGAATTCCTTAGCACATTGCATGGTATACAGTAGGCACTTAATAAATGCATATTAACTTGACCTGTATATGGGCTGAACTGGAGACAGCTACTGAGATCTCTCACCTTCTATTATTCTGGGTCTTGAATTCACTTAAATCCAATTCACGCACAAACCAGACATCACCCTCATGATGCCATTGGTCCTCTTCAAGAAAGAAGGACAAACAACAACATTTAAGGGCTGATCAATAGCCAAAAACAGGCAAGAGGTAACTGTGGGCAGGGCAGAAGCTAAGTTCTCCATCAACTCTCTCTGAGAATTGGGGGAAACAAGGCTCAATTTATCCACCTCCCACCTGGAGGTGGAAAGCTGTTATGTAAACTGGAGAGTGCCATATAATTACTGGGAATTATCTTCCCCCAAATACAGCATTAACAGCTGCCCGTTTCATTTTCCAGACTGGAAAGGTTGCTAAGGCTCTTTGTCACTGCCTTCAGCTACCAAGCCTTCTTTTGGCTAAAGGGTGCGGGG
This sequence comes from Gymnobelideus leadbeateri, assembly GCA_011680675.1. Taxonomy (NCBI): domain Eukaryota; kingdom Metazoa; phylum Chordata; class Mammalia; order Diprotodontia; family Petauridae; genus Gymnobelideus; species Gymnobelideus leadbeateri. The sequence continues at coordinate 26,637 of WOXC01011367.1, forward strand.
GTGCAAAGGCTCCTATGATGAGTTTCCCGTCCTCCTAGCCCCTCTCTCATTAGCAGCCCAGTACATCGGATATGAGTAAATATTTTAATACATATTAGGAAGAGAGCGGGAGGAAGCAGCTCCCTGAAAACAGGAGGATGAAAAGCTCTAAAAGCAATTGGCCTAGCACTGGAACACAATGGCATGAGATCACTGAACAGCACAGGGAGGAGAGCTATGCTCTCAGCCGTACGGCCAGGATAAATTAGTAGCACAGCTAATAAATAATGGATGCTTTTCCTAGTTAAAAATGTACCACTTTGCAGAGTTCACAGGATGAGAGATGTGATTTGAATTCAATTAAAAGCTCCATCCTGTCTGAGAGAACGAACATCTTGTTGCCCACTTCATGAGAAGGGTTTGTGGGCTGCTGTAATCAGAATAAATACTAGATTTGGTCTGAGAGCTGCCTGCAGGGAAGATTGATACAAGGGCCTACGAGCCCCCATCAGCCTTCCTTGGCCCTAGCTTGGCCAGCTAACTCAGAAAGTGCTCACCTTGTGGATTAAAGTCACATACACTGAAAGGATCTGATCTGCTTCTGAAAATTTACCTTGTTAGAAAGATACAGAAAGACAGGGAGAGAACAGAATGAGAATGTCCAGGAGCTGACCCAGAGAGCTAACAGAAAACCACTGAACAGAATGTCAGTAGAAGTCCCCTGATTGTATGCGGTCTGGGCTGATCCAACCCACTTGGTGCCAACTGAGTACCTGGGAATGTACAATAAGCAATTAGAAAAGATCATTATTGCCTTTGATTAACTTAAAACCAAACAGCTCACAGGTCTTCCTCCCCGCATAGTCATCAGCAATCTTTCATGACCTATCAAGGTAGTACAACACAATGCCTTTGTGGGGAGAAGAGCTATCTAGTTTCACTGGACTGTAGACTGTATTTGGGACAGCTAGGTGGTACAGTGGATAGACTCTGGGCCTAGAGTCAGAAAGTTTCATCTTCCTGAGTTCAAATCTGTCCTCACATTCTTACTAGCTGTGTAACCCTGGGCAAGTCACTTCACCCTGTTTGTCTCAGTTTCCTCATCTGTCAAGTGAGCTGGGAAAGGAAATAGCAGACTCCTCCAGTATCTCTGCCAAGAAAACCCCAAATGGGGTCACAGAAAGTCAGACACAACTAAAATGAGTGAACAAAAAGAGACTGTGTTTTAGTAATTTAGTAATGGGAACCAGGGATGAAAAGGCTGAATGCTGCCATGTTTTGAAGAGACTCAGAAGTCAGGCAAAGGAATTTGAACTTGAGGCCAGCATGAACCACTAAGGATTCTTAGGAGGCCATAGCTACATAGAAGAAAGAGAACTGAAACAGCTTTGTGTAAGATGGATTGGAAGGATGAGAAAGCAAAGATCGAAAGGCTTTTAAGAAAAGCCGATTAAAATAATCCAGATAAATGGCAGAGGGTCTATTCTTGGGGGGAGAAGATGACACTAGAAAGAAGAATGGGGTCAATGGACATTGAAAAGATGTGACAAGAGGACCTGGTCAATGATCAGATGTGAGAAACAAACGAGAGGGCAGAATCAAAGACAACTCAGAAGTGATGAAAAAAGAGAGACAAGAAAGAAATTACGGACAGATCCAGAGGAGAAAACGTACTTGCTTTTTGACATGGGATATGGGGATGAGAGATTTAGAATTCAAAGGGAATTTAGAGCTGATCCAGTTCCACCCACTCAGTTTTCAGATGAAGAATCTCAGGGTAGGGTGGGAAAGTGAGTTGCCCTGGGTCATCCAGGTAGCAAGTGGCAGAGTGAGAATTCAAATTCACATCTTCTGACTCCAAACCTAGGGACACTCCACTGCACCACACTGCCTCCAGAAGTGCTTCGTCAAATTGGGTGGCACAGGCTAAGAGATGATAAGGAAGGTCAGGGATGATGTTACAGATTTTTGATTCATCTCTGAAGATGAAGATAGTAGGAGTGAAACATATAAGGAAGCAAAGATTAAGCCAGGAGAATCTACAGCAGAGAGGAAGAGATGGACCCGTGGGTGAGGTTCACTTTTAAGCTAGTCAGAACAAGGAGGAAGAACAGCCAGTATGAGAGAAAAGAAACACGTTTGTGCAACCAGGAGAATGTGCTGCAACTCTAAAGCCAAAAGAAAAAAAAATGCTGCCCATTTAAAAGCTAAATGCATGGGATCTCAGAGAAATTAATTGGCTTACTCATGAAAATGACCCAGAAAATGGAGTATGGGCCCAGGTGTCTCCTAACTCCACCTCTGATTCTCTTCCAACTATGGTGACATGTCTGTCCATGGGACCTGCTACACCATTCATCAGTGAAGAAACTCCCTCTGTTAACATCAATTCTCACCTGATCTAAAAGTTAAGTGTCTCTGAAGATTGTCTGGGAGCATGAGGAGTAAAGTTACTTGCCCAAGGTCACCCAGCCAAGATGAATCAGATACCAGCCTCGAGCCCAGGCCTTCTTGCCTTTAGATAGAGAACCTGAAAAATGCTGCCTTGCTTTTCTATTTGTTTCTTTCCATATACTGCTTGGCCTCACCAAATACAGTGAAGCTGCTTAAATGCAGGGACTTTATCATACACCCCATTGTTTTTAATGCCCACATGGCCTACACTGAGGCCTTTTGTTCAAGAAATATTTCCTCAATTAACTGAATTCTTATCCAATTGCCAAGAAACAATTTCTTACAAACTTGAGGAAAAAAGGGAAGAAAGTATTCAGAGAAACCAAATCCTAGTGTTTGGTAAATACATAAATGGTTAAGCCATGAGGAACAGACCTCATTTAAAGTAAGCGTCATGGGATCAGCTATTGGCATTAACAATGTGATGTGGGCTTCAGAGTGGTGCTGGACCTCTTGGTAACAAGTCCCAGGCTAATTAGCAGCCATCCAAACACTCTGAGCACTGTGTGATCTCACCCGCAGACTTCTTTTAATAAAACACCTGGGATCTGAAGGGAAGGCTGGACCAAAAAGTGGGCAGGCCAAGGAGGATGCAATAGGGCTCACATGCTCTGAGAAAAACATACCACTACCTTCAGAAAGCTAGGCACTCATTGAACCTCACTGTTCAACTGAGAGGGGGCATCAGAACCGTAGGGGTGGAAGGAGCTGTCCAGTCCAGCCCCCAACACAATATGGATGAGGAAAAGGAGAGGGATGTTGAGTCTCAAATAGATACCACCCTCTAGGCGGTCCTAGAGCATCATCTCAGTCTGGTGGCACCTTGAGAGAAACAGAAAGAACAACAACCATCTGGAACGGAGAGCCTGAACCATGCTCATCCTTTAAGACACGGTGTATCTCTGGATAGCCACACTGGCTGAAAGTCTGCATCCCCAATGTAAGGTAATGATGATACCTTCACAACTAAACCAAGCCACCTGTTCAGAGCCACCTCCGATGATTCACAAATAAAGAGAACGTTTCCAATATTTTCTCCACATCAACCAAAAGGCATCCGTCAAGCTGTTACATCATGCTGAGAGGTATGTGCCGTTATCATTAGACAACCTGTCCACAAAAATGGAACTAACAATTCAGGATAATAAATCTCCCCCTTAAAAAGAAACTTTTAAAAGGTCACACGATTGTTTTTCCATAACCAGAAACCTGACTGTTGGGATGAACATCAGTGCCAACACTTAACAAGCCATAACCAACAGTGAAAGAACGCAAGAAAAGTGAGGGAGCCCAAAAGAGACATCTTCCCCCCATCAATATAAAAATAGCTCTCCATGGAGCCATGTATAAATTAATGTAAGTCACCTACCTACAAATTCTCCCCAGCTAAACCACCTGCATAAGTTGCTGTGAACGCATGCTGGTTTCTTGCTGCTTAACTCCTGTCTATATCTTTTCCTCCAAAAAATCCCCAAGAATCTGGGAGGCTTCAGTCTCCCAAAAGTGGCGGGAGGAAGACGCCGATCTAAAGTTCTGGCTTATAGCCAATACTGGAAATGATCAAAGCAAAAAGAAAATCAATGGTGGAGTGTCAATCGAGATCCCAAAGCTAGCAAGGAGTCAGGATATAGCCAAATTAACAGACTTCAGTCATGGATGCTTCTCCAGAGCCAACAGGGTATACACAAAAATGGGAAATTGTAATGATGAAACTATAATTAATGCCAATACTGAAACAGATCTGAATTTTGCTCAAAGTTAATTCCCTATTTCCCCATTGCTAGGTGGCGGGTGATCAGATGTTCCTAGAGGTGATCCTTCCAAGAAAGACTAGAATTTTGTCCCTAGCCTTGTTCTATCAGACATTTTTTTTTGGTCAAGGACTTAGATAAGGCCATTGAAGGGATGCTTATCAAAAGGACAAGTAGCCAAAACAAAATTTGTAAATACACTAAAAGACAGACCTGAGATGGAACATATTTTTGTATGGGGATGGTGGACTACGATGACCCTGATGGAACTTAGCCAGTTTTTTGAATGAGTTCAAAAAACCAGCTCCACAAGTGGAAAACAGAGGAGACATTCCCAGAGAGGTCAAGGCTGCTAGGCACTGTCCTGGTTAGAGCTTGGGACCAAAGAGTCAGGAAGACGTCAGCTGGAATTCTATGTCAGTAACTTACCACCTAGGCAGGAGCACATCACATAACCTCTCTGTTATTGTTGACATCAATCAAATTAATGAATATATGTAAAGTACTTTGTAACTTTAAAAACCATAAATGTTAATTATTATTGCTGTCTTAATGTTATTATACATTGATATATTGTTATTACTGTTTTTAAGATTGCCCACATACTCCAAAAGCAAAGCAAAATCTGTGGAGATGCTAACTAATCATATCATCACAGTAATAATAAAGACATTTTCTCTTATCTCTGGAGTCAGAACTAGATTTAAAGCCTGCCTTCGAACAGTACTGATGTGGTGTTGATCACGTCACTTAAAAATCTCCAGAGGGCTTAATTTTTTCATCTACAAAACAAAGGGGCTGGGGTCCAACTTGGGTGCAGCTTTTTGACTTAGTCCAAGTTTTACAGAACCAATCCTTGTATTAAGGGGATTTGTTCTGTGAAGTCTGGAAATCACTTGAGGGCCTAGAAGGCCACAGAGGTTCCCCACCCCTGGTTGGACTATCACCCATACCTTCATTGATAGAGGGAGTGTCATCCCCTGGGGAGTTCCCTATACTAATATTCTTATAACAGAGACAAGCAAATCTTTAAATGATTCCACTGTTGGTTTCCTAGGTTCCACTATGTATGTAGCATGGTTGACGATGTTGGATGAGCCCTCCTTTAGGGAAGGAATTCATTGATGGAACAAACAAAGCTGACTGGAGACAGAGCCACAATTCAGATGGAGGGGTTTCCTTTCAGAACTGTGGGGTTCTTGATTTTTGCTCTGAATTTTTTTCCATTGGTCTCTTCTTGTGACAATTACCAACACTCTTACATGCATACTCTTCCATCTGTGCATATATTTGATTGGACAAAATCTGCTGATTACAGGGGAGGGCTTTATGTTTGGTTAAGGGGAAGGAAAGATGGTGACACAAAGAAAAAAAGAGTAACAATTAAAGTTTTAAAAGTATAAGCAGAAAAGGGCAAAGAACAGATAAGCAGGGGACACAGACAAGAAATCTCACACATATAAAAAACTGTATGCAATTGAAGACCACGATTTCATGAATCTTTTTCTGTTCCTTATGTATTGAAATGTTCATGTTTGTCAAGTTGATTTAAATAAAAAGACTACTTTTCATTCAAGCTTGATGTTGTAATAATCAAAGTCTATAATCCCTCATATTGGGGGAATTTTTTTTTTCATGACATCTAGAGTAACCAAAATCTGCCTTATGGTCAACTCTACCAACTTTTTTCTGGTTCTATCCCCTATGGCCAAGAAGAACAGATCTATAGCTACATGCCAAGTAACAAAGCTTGGGGAAAGGAGTAGGAGGAAAAGCATCAAGAATGCAAGCCCTCTTTTCTATGCTGTCCAAAATTATAACCATTTCTTGTTCTTAATGTGCAAAGATAATATTACCAACCAAAAACTGTCAACTTTGGACTGCATTTCCAGAAGGTCGGATGAATGTGGGTACAATAAGTATTTCGCAGAAACTACAGTGTTTGAACCCTTCACTCCCCTCCCAAGATGTGACCAAAGATAGAGGTTGGAAATCTTAGCCCTCAAATCCAAACCAATGAGAATTTACAACTGTGATAACCGATAAGATAAAATGAACAATTGGCCCTGTCCTCAAGGAATTTACATCTAATTGGGCAAAGCTGTCAGCAGCTGTTTCCATGGTGATGTGCCACTCAAACGCCTAAGATACGTTGGGAATTCTGTGTCAATGAGGTCCTATGATTCAGTCAATGCCTTATAGGTCTTTCAGACCTGGATTTCCTTCCCCCATCCCAACAGCGCCAGCTGCCACATAACATCCCACGTTTAAAGGATAGCCAATGACATCCAACTTAGGGGAGTTATCACAAGGAAAAGCATTATTTCCAAGTTCTCACCTAACCACATGTGGGCCAGGGAACCATCAGCAGATCTTTCCCAGACAGACCAAGGGCAAAGGCCCTTCCTCTTTAAAAGAAAGAACAGAAGAGGAGCACCAAATCTAGGAAACTGAGGAACAAAACCCTTTCCAAGGCAGACCTCACATCTGACACTGGAAAGGTTGATTCCAGTTACTCAGAAGAAGCACCCTCTTTTGTCCTAACCCTGAACTTGATCTGTAGCTATTAACAAAGAGAGAAGAGATATACAGTGACTAAGTCATGGGCAGGTCCCTATTTGTGAAATGAAGAGGCTATTCCTAGGCTGACCCTCAAGATCACAGAGAGAAAAGAGGCCAACTGTGGCATGGAGGGGAACAGAATTACTGTTCTGCCATGAGAGATGAAAGAAATGAAGAATCGACGAAGCAGGGAAGGGTTCCCGTGAAGGAAGTGGGACCAAGAAAACAACACATACGCCATAGTTACAAAAATGGAAATGGAAATACCAAGGATGACAACAACAGAAACTCAAACTGAGAACTACAAGCCTCATGAACAAGCTTGGCCAAAGCAGAGACATAAGGCAGCTCTTCCTTAAATAGGTGGGGGACCATGGGTGTGGAGCACTGCATAGACTGTGCCCCTGAGCTTTGTTGGGCTGCTTTTTTCCCCTCTTTATTCTTTTTGTTTGTTTTTTGTTACAAAGAACACTCTCTGGTTAATGGAGGGGGAGGTAAATATTAGGAAATGAAAATGATACGAGAACAGAACAAAGACAAACTGTCTTGGCGTCAAGTCAACCGGTCTTCTATATGATTGGATATAACTAATTCTTCTGGCCACTTGACAGGGAGGTTGTAAGGAGGTGGTCTCAATCATTCACAAGTCAATCAATAAACCTATATTAATCACCTACTTTATGCCAGGCACATTAAGCACTGGAAATATAACAAGAGACATAAGACAGTCCCTGGGGGGGTGGAGCCAAGATGGCAGAGTAGAAACAGCATTTCCAATGTCCTCTGCCCCACACAAATTTCAAACAATGTGAAAGGGAGCTCCGAACAACTTCTGGAGCCACAGCACCCACAGAATGGCACAGAGAAGCTAACCTCCTGCTGAGGACAGCCCAGCAGCCCTGCAGGGAGCGGCCAGCGAAGCGCTCTGAGAGCAGGCAGCACAGTGTGCTGGGAACCGACAGCGCAGCCCGCAGAGCCCAGCCCAGGTCCGCGGTTTTAGCCCCAGGGCGGCCAGACCTTCAGCCAGCTGGAGGAACCCCAGAACACCAGCAATTGTGGCGATTCCAGAATTATCAGCACAGATATGCCTAGGACAAACTGAGAGGTTAGTGCCCTATGGACTTTGGGACCAGTATTTGGGGAACACGTGGCTCCCTCCCCTGGGGGCAAAAAGCTGCTGAAGAAACAGCTGCACAGAAGCCATTTTGCAGGGTCAGTAGTGGCTCTAGCTCCTGGTCTGTGAACTGTAGGAAGATCCAGCAATCAGTCTGGGGGTCAATCGCTTTTGCTTTAAACTGCCTGGATCTGGATTGTGGTCTGGGGGGGAAGTTTGGGGTGGGTATCCAACTTGCCAGAGTGGGTGGAGGCTTTACAGAGGCCACCCAACTGGCGGAAGTTGTGAAGACCCCACGTTTGGGCGGAAGCTCCCCTGTCTGGTGGCAGAGTCCTACTGTGGCAACAAGCCCAAAAATCAAGTAATTAAGTGGCAATATGCCTAGGCAAACGAAACAAAATAAACAGAAAAGTTCAACACTGGACTCCTATTTTAGGGGCAAAGAGGCTCAAAGCATGGAGGAGGACTGTGAGGTCAGAACTCCTGCACCAAAAGCCCCAAATGAAAATACAAGCTGGCTACAGGCCATAGAGGACCTTAAGAAGCAGATAAGAGAAGTGGGGGAAAATTTGGGAAGAGAAATGAAAAAGATGCAAGAAAAGTATGAAATGACAGTCAACAGCCTGACTGAGGAAAATAACACCTTAAAAAACAGACTAACTCAAATGGCAAAAGAGGCTCAGAAAGGCAATGAGGAGAAGAATGCCTTAAAAAGCCGAATTTGCCAGATGGAAAAAGAATCTCAAAAGCTCACTGAGGAGATTCATTCCTTCAGAGTTAGACTGGAGCAAATGGAAGCTAATGACTTTATGAGAAATCAAGATGCTGTTAAGCAGATCCAAACAAATGAAAGAATAGAAGGCAATGTGAAATATCTCATGGGAAAAACCACTGACCTGGAAAATAGATCCAGGAGAGACAATTTAAAAATTATTGGACTACCTGAAAGCCATGATCAAAGAAAGAACCTAGAAATCATCCTTAAAGAAATTCTCAAGAAAAACTGCCCTGATGTTTTAGATCCAGAGGGCAAAATAGAGGTTGAAAGAATCCACAGATCACCTCCTGAAAAAGATCCCAAAAAGAAAACTCCCAGGAATATTACAGCCAGGTTCCAGAATCCCCACATCAAGGAGAAAATACTACAAGCAGCCAGGAAGGAACAATTTCAATATTGTGGAAACACAATCAGAATGGCACAGGACCTGGCAGTTTCTACATTGAGGGATTGAAGGGCATGGAAAATGATATTCCAGAGGGCAAAAGAGCTGGGACTGAACCCAAGGGTCACCTACCCAGCAAAACTGAGTATTTTGTTTCAGGGGAAAATATGGTCATTCAGTGGAATAGAGGACTTTCAAGCATTCTTGAGGAAAAAACCAGAGTTGAATAGAAAATTTGACATTCAGACACAAGAAGCAAGAGATGCTTGAGAAGGTAATCAAGGAAAAGAAATTAAAAGGAACTTATCAAAGTTGGACTATTTACATTCCTACATGGAAAAACAATAACTGTGTTTGATGAAACCTTTCTCATTATGAAAATAATTGAAGAAGGGTACATGGCATATGTTCACAGGTATACATGGATAGAGGGCACAGGTTGAATTTGATGGGAAGGGATGATTATTTTTTTTTTTTGGAGGGCAATTGGGGTTGGGTGACCTGCCCAGGTTCACGTGGCTGGGTTTTTGTTTGTGTGTTGGGTGTCTGGGGCCGGATCCGAGCTCGGGTCCTTCTGGCTCCGGGGCCGGTGCTCTGCTTGCTTCGCCACCTAGCTGCCCCAAGGAAGGGATGATTCTTAAGGGGTGAAGTCAAGAGGTGAGAGAGGAAAGTGGCAAGAGGAGATGGAGAGAGACAGGGTAGGGCAAACTATCTCATGTAGAAGAGGCAAGGGGAAGTAGTTGCAGGGGAGGGAAGAACAGGAAGGCAAAAAGGCAAAAGCATATTCTCATTGAAGTTGGCTCAAGGAGAGAATCACATACATACTAAATGGAATATCTTACCCTCACTCACTCTCTGAGTAGGGGAAAGGGGTTGAGAGGGGGGATGATGGAGGGAAAGGCATTCTGGGGAGAGAGGAGGTTAGAAGTACCCACTATCAAAGAGGGACAGGATCAAAGTAGGGAATGGACCAGGTGGGAGATGAGACAGGTGGGGGGGAAATATAAGCAGTCTTTTACAATATATCTACTATGGTAATGTTCTGCATAGCTATACATGTACAATACATACTGAATTGCTTATCTTCTCAGAGGGAGTGGGTGACAGGGGAGAAAGGGAATGGATCTGAAAATCGAAGTTTTAAAATTAAATGTTTCATAAGATGTCCAGGCAGTGGGGCTCAGAGATTCACCTTGCCCTAATGGCAAAGTCGAAGGGGGTATGGGAGAAGATATGGGAGAGAGCAGATTGGATGAGGGGATATCTAGTGGGACTGCTATTCTGGGGTGGTGGGTAGGGAAAAATGGGGGGGAAATGTAACTCATAATCTGGTGGAAATGAATGATGTAAACCAGAAGTTAATAAAGCATTTGTTTAATTAAAAAAAAAAAAAGACAGTCCCTGCCCTCAAAGAGCTTACAGTCTAATGGGGAAGACAACATGCAAGTCTATACAAAGAAAGTTACATGCAGGGTAAGTCTGAGCAGTTGTTTCAGGAGTGTCTGATTCTTTATGACCCCGTTTGGGATTTTCTTGGTAAAGATACTGGAGTGGTTTGCCATTTCCTTTTCCACTTCACTTGACAAATGAGGAAACGAATGACTTGCCCGGAGTTGCATAGCTAGTGACATGGCTAAAGCTGGATTTGAACTCATATCCTCCTGACTCCTGGCCAGGCACTCTCTGCACTGGCCTCATGGGAAATTATTAACAGAAAGAAAGTGCCAGAATTAAGAAGGGATGGGGAAGGCTGTCTGCAGAAGGTGGGGTTTTTGATGAGACTTCAAGGGAGCCAGGGAGGTCTGAATGGCCTCCAGAGTTCCTTCCAATCCTGAAATTCTGGGAATTTTCGACTTGAATTAACAGGGGTGGACAACATTTATTTTCATGGTGTAATTTCTAAGGCAACTATGTGGGTTCACATTCTGCATTCTCTGACTCAGAACTTCCATTTCCATGCATCCCACGGCCACTGAATCAGAGATCCTATTCACTGAGAAGCACAGGGTGACGGAATGAGATTCTTCCCTCACACACAGCTCCACTCCAACTAATCTTTCTGAGTTTGGGGAGGGAAAGACTTGATGCTTTTCCTTTTTTGTGTTAAAAGGACAATGAAAAAAGGGTTTCCTCTATGTGAAGAAAAAGAGACTTGTATGCATTTATTTAATCCTCCATCAAATAGCTGCTTTAATTCCAACAGGAAGGAGTTTGGGGGATCACAGGACCAAAGATTTAGAGCTGGAAGAACATCAGAGGCTAGCTACATTTGGTCCAACCCCCTCATTTTACAGACGAGTAGACTGAGGCCCAGAGAGGTCAAATGGATCTGACCAGGGTCACAGCTCAAAAGCCTCTGGTGCAGCATCTGAACTCGGTTCTTCCAAACCCCCCAAGACCAGGTCTCTATTTAATCTGTTAAATCATGCTACCTACAGGCCTCCCGAGTTCTCTGGGTAGGGATGGTCATCGCCTTAAAAAGCAACTATTTTATCCAAACCGGTACAAAAATGTGGTAAGCATCAAACATAATGAGATATATAACAAGATATATTATAGGATAGACACAGACATAGCGATATATCAAGCAGAGTTGAATCGTTGGAGTGTTTCTATAAGAACAACATTAAATGAATGAGAAAAATAGGATTTATCCTTACGTTTTAAGAACAATGGTTTATTAATAGCTGCCGCGTAGCAAGTGCTCATAATCTTCAAACTATAAGGAATGAGAAGCTTTCCACCTGGAGAAAGCAAGCAGAAGTCAAATTCACACAGGAAGGAGACTGGCAGCTTTTATCCACGCCAGAGAGCTACACACCATGGAAGCTTGCAGAGGGACCACAGGAAAAGACCTTAGAATCTTCATTCATTTAACTATAAAAACCAGCTATGTTGTCTACCTGTATAACCTCAGATATGACAGAATAATCACCTGCCCTTCCATTAAATAAGATGAGAGAAATAACAGTATATCATAAAAATACCAACAGTCAGTAGATGCCTATCACACGAAGGTTTGCAAAGGGGTTAAGAGACATTATTTCATCCACTCACAATAACCCTGGAAGGTGAGTATTACAGGTATTATTTTGCCCATTTCACAGTGACTTCCCCCAAGATCATACACCCAGTACTGTGGGAGGTCTAACTCAAACCCAAGCCTTCCTGCCTCCAAATCCATCACTGTCCCCAAGTCTCCAAGCCTGGCTTCAAGCATCTTGATTATTATTTCTTATTTACAAGTACCAGGACACGCCTATCCTCCCCAGGCCAAAGCCACGCACTCATGAAAGGAAGAGAAAGGCCTACAGACTCAGCAAATGCTGGGAGCCTTCCAAGCACCAGGAGCTTCTAAGTGCTTTGGCTCTGGGGAAAAACAGCTCCAATTTCCTAAGAGCGTCCATTCTGTTCATTTCATCAAGGGATGAATGGGTGCATTGAACTGGCCGTCAACGTGTCTCCCAGAGACCATGGACGAGAGAGGGTCCTGTTGGACTGCTCAATGTCTAGGACGAACAAGTTTAGTCGCAGACAGCAGGCCTCTCTCAATGGAGGACGGGAGTGAGGAAAGGAGGAGGGGGCAAGGAGAAGAGAGGGAGAGGGAGAGAGAGAGAGAGACTGGAAAAGAAGGAGGGAAGGAGGGGGAAGAGAGGGACAGAGAAAGACAGGGGTGGACAAAGGCAGAGAGAAGGAAAGAGAGAGTGGGAGAAAGCAGGGCTGGAGGTCTCGCTCCAGCAGGTGTGGTCCACCATTCATCCTGCCTGCAGACGCAGGCCGATAGCAACATCCAATATCCTCCAACCTCAGCATAATAAGTGGACTCTCTCTGACACCTGTCCAAGCTCTTTACATCAGGGAGCCGGGCTGGAAGGCGTTGTATAATCCTAAAATGGGCCAGTGCCAGGCCCCACCATCAATTCCACAAGGAAATTCATTTCTAAGAGCCCATAACTTTTAGCCAAGAAAACAGAGACACTTCATTTTAACAGGAAAAAAAGGAAACTAAAATGATTTGTTTTAAAAGGAGAAAGGGAAGGAAATGTCCTAGTATTATGAACACAGTTTCTTAAATTCTGGATAAACTGTAGTGTTCAGGTCACTGACTCAGGTGTCACAGCCCCGGGTTTAAATCTAGTTTGTCACTTGATGTCTGTGATCTTGAAAAACTGCATAACCTCTCTAGGCCTCCCTCATTTCTTGATCTGTAAAATGGAGGGATTGTCCTTTGAGAGCACTGAAAAAGCAGCCTAGGTTCTGAAGGTCCAATGCCCAAGAGGTCACCAAAACACCTCTCAGCTTCCTCAATTAGGCTGCACCTATGGCCTTTGGTCAAGAGAAATGACTCACTGATTTAGACATGCTCTTGTTCAGCTGTTACAGCCGTGTCCAACTCTTCTCCACCCCATTTGAGGTTTTCTTGCCAAACAGACTGGAGTGGCTTGCCATTTCTTTCTCTAGATCATTATACAGATGAGGAAACTGAGGCAAACAGGGTCAAGTGACTTGCCCAGGGTCACACAGTCAAGTGTCAGAGGCCACATTTGACCTCAGGTCTTCCTGACTCCAAGCCTTGGCACTCTGTGCACTATGGAGCCATTTAGTGGCCTTGATTTGTACCTATGAGAGGGTAACTGATGAATTAAATACCCACCTAACTAGTCCTTTCTGCTTTGTACTAATTTTCCAGAGATTCTACTCCAAAGCAAACAAAATGCCTGTAACACCTGTTATGCACCATACAATGTGAGCAAGACATTCACTTAGGCACAGTCCCTGCTCGCAGGGAGCTTACAGTCTAAAGGAGGAGCCTGAACACGGCCCTGATATCTATGAAAGGAAACATCACAGAAGGCGGGCTGAGATGCCTGCAAGGTTATACGCAGCTTCTAAGGAAAAGACCGGGGAGAAATCCAGAGAAGCTTCCTGAAGGAGGCTCTATGTACTCTTTCTACTGTAAAAAATTGAATCACATCCTATTGTGTTGACGTTCTCCCTGTAAAAGCGCAATTTTGGAGGACAGGGTGTCATTAAAGAGGAGAAAGTACAGGCCCACGTTCTCAACTGGTCAGTAACTCCCAGTGTGGAAGCCCCTTTCACTGACGCAAACAGGCAGGTTTCTATATCTTAGAGTCTTAAGAGAAACTGAGCAAGGTTAAGGGACTGGCTACTAGTGCCACAGCTAATACATGCAGGATCTGAACCCGGGTCTTGATTCCCAGTTCGGCCCTTTAGACCCTATGCCTCTCCAAATGTTTTTAAATTTAAAAATCCTGACCTGTAATTATATTGGCGTGGGACAGTGGATAGAGTGTCAGACCTGGCATCAGGAGGACCAGAGTTCAAATTTGTCTTCAAACATTTACTAGCTGTGTGACCCTGGGCAAGTCACTCCACCCTGTTTGCCTCAGTTTCCTCATCTGTCAAATGAGCTGAAAAAGGAAATGGCAACCCCTTCCAGTTTCTTTGCCAGGAAGGCCCCAAATGTGGTTACGGATGGTCAGACATGACCGACAAAATGAATGAAAAACAACAGAAATGAAATATTAGGATAATGGGTGTAACATCTGAACTCAGCTCTCCCTGGTCCTGACACTACCTTTCTATACACACACACACACACACAAATACACACACACTAGGCCCGGTATTTTTCTAAATGCTTAAAATCCCACATTCCCACCATGCAATTCTCTACCTCTCCAGGCCCCAACACCCCAAAGCATCCACCATATATCCCATAAATCCTCTAGTTCACTCCTGTTCTGCTCCACTGTCACTGAGAAGAATGGGGGAACCAGCTAAAAGCAAATGAGCCGACTTCTTCTGTATCCTCTGGGACCTCGGAGATCCTGAGGAATCTAACTGGCCCCGGCCTTATGTGAGAGCAAGCCAGAGTCTCTGGGATGCCAGCCCCAGTATCCCACCCTCTCCCAACCCTCTTAAACACAATCTTCATTCACCCAGCTCTGTGTCAACTAATACAGGCTTGCATTGAGAGCTGATTTGCATCACAAATCATGCAAAGTGTGCCAGCTAAATAACATTATGGAATGCACCGAACAGTGCAAGCTTCTGTTCTGCTGCTGCCTCTGAAATGTGAAGTCTGCTTCGACAGGGCAGAGATTTCTCCCCCATCCCCAATACAGAATGATCGATGCTTTGCAAAGACTCAGGAGGGTCTCTGCTTAGTGCACTGAAGGGCAAGCTGCGCTCTTGCTGACATTGCCAGTTTTTATCATTCATATCCTGGAGAAAAGAGAAGGGGAAGCCTCTCTCCTGCAAGCAGCATGGGCGCAAGATGGCATCTGCATGTTCCTTAATACATCATTTCCTCTGAACAGAAGCACTACAACTGAAATTTAATTCCAATCTTTAATTGAACAAAATTGCTTTCAGATGACAAATTAAGGAGAAATGAACCACACCCAGGCACAGAGCTGAACCAGAGGAGGAAAAGCAGCAGTGCAAACCTCCATGACACAGACAGCGGGGCCCTCCTGCCCCCTGCCAGCCCCCAAGAAGAGAGCAGCCCATGGATGTATTTATTCCCACACGACTTCTCCTCAAAAAGGGAAAGGCCCACTGTGCTGAGAGTCACACGTTTGTCTTTCTAAGCCTTGGAATAAAAACCTCCCTTCCATGCCTCATCATAGTACAAAGCTGGAGTATGGATGTGGGTATGGAATGGACTGTGGAGGGCAGGGGGCGAGGGGGGGGGGGTTAATCTTATAAAAGGAATCCTCAAAACCTTAAAGGTTATCAACACTCGTCCAACAAAAAAGTAACACAAAAACACATGAATGTTTAAGGGAAGAAGAGCCCGCTTTTGACTGTAACCAACACCCGTCACAGGCTGAGTGGAAAAGTCTCTCAGAAGAGGCCCCAAAGTCAGGTTTCTTTTAAAAAGCCTAAATTTAGAGCAAGGTTTCTTATGCCTCTGGGATGACCTGGACCCCTCAGGCAGAGTCTAGTAAAACCTAGGGACCTCTTCTTAGAGTCATTTGTAAACAAATAAAATAAAATTCTCAAGGAACTAGTTCTGTTGAAATTCAGGGATTGAAAAAAAAAAAAAAACTAATTTCACTTTCAGACTCAGTAGCCAAAAAGCCTGACTCTGGAATGCTAGAAAACCACACTGAGTTGCCCAACCATGGCTGATGTCAGAGCACAACAGATGTCAGGTCCTGGAGAGGGGAAGCTAGGAGTGTGAGACAATACAAGCCTGGTCAGACGCCTACCCCCTAAGATTCAACTCTTCTGTGCAGTCCTTTCAGTCATGTCCAACTCTCCGTGACCCCATTTTGGAGTTTTCTTGGCAGAAGTACAGGAGTATTTTTCCATTTCCTTCTCTGGCTCATTTTACAGACAAGGAAACTGAGGCAAACAGGGCTAAGTGACTTACCCAGGGTCACACAGCTAGTAAGTGTCTGAGGCTGGATTTGAATTCACAAAGATGAGTCTTTCTGATGTGGGTCTGGCTCTCTATCCATGGTACCACCTAGCCAGTCTTAAGATTCAAGTCTTAAGTCATTCTATCGTTTCTTATTTCTGTTTGAGCTCATTCTGGCTGGCCAAGGAGTCAGCAGAGGGTCCTTGCCTTTTCATGACCCCCAGCACACATGTGCACTCATACATACACACACACACACACACACACACACACACACACACACACACACAACAAAGACACACATAGCACAGAACTGTACCCCGCCATGCCACCAAATAATGTAGCAGGCTAAACCAAGAATGCCTAACCTGGGGAAGGCAACATGGCAGAGACCCCATAGACATCTTCAAGACAAAGTGAAAAGCCAAGGATCATGAGAATCACATAGATACAGGGCATCAGAAGTACAACTTGAACTCAGATCTTTCTGATTCCAAAATCAACATTCTTATCCAGTGAGCAACAACATAACCAACCCCACCAAACGTCCTGCTCCACACTGCTCCTTCCCAAGGTCACTCATCCAAGAGACAACTGGGCTATTCTGACAGACCAAGAAAAGAGCTTCTATTAACTTCACCCCTGCCCTGCAGCCTTTACCTCTCAGCTAATCCCAGATGAAATCCCCTTACCATTTCATTTCCCTATGAATGGAGCGCTCCTAAAAGGAGGAACTTATAAAAGGTGAAGACAATGCCAGGATGGGACTTTGGGTCAACGTCACCCTGGAAGAGTCCTTGTCATCTCTGGCTGGGTCATTAAGGATCATGACGCCAACAAAAATCTCAAGGGTGACCAGAGCTGGATTAGGTTTCTAGAGAAAAAAAAAAGAGAGAAAACCTATCTCATTCTATCACTAAGCAAAAGCAAGACACTCATCGATTTGCTGGTGTCTGGAGACCTTTAAAAAAAAAAAAAAACAAGGGGCAGCTAGGTGGCGCAGTGAGTAGAGGGTCGGCCCTGGAGTCAGAAGGACCTGAGTTCGGATCCGGCTCAGACACTTAACGCACACACAAACAAGAACCTAGCCGTGTGACCTTGGGCAAGTTACTTAACCCCAATTGCCCTCAAAAAAAAAAAAACTTTAAATAATCTGGGTTAGTTTAGGGGCACCCTTCCAAATCTACTGCAACATGAATGAGTCTGTTCCCAATATCCATGATCTTGGCTCCTCTGTCACAACACCATAGTATTGAGGACCAAAAGCTTTAAAAAAACCTCTGTAACTGCTGATTATTGAGGCCAGTTTTAGAAATTAACCACATGGAGGATTAGAGCTAGTGTCTCTATGATCCAGAGATGAAGAACAATCGAATCAAGGTCTGAAATAACAATTTAGTTCTAAGTATGTGACAAAAGTAATCAATAAACATTTATTAAGCATTTGTGAATGACTAAAAATTAACCATTAACATAAGTGACAGACTAGTTACATGACTTTGTAGACAAATCCCTTTACCTCTCCGTTTCTTTGTTTTCAACAGGTGGCCAAGAGATGACTACTATTAGGTCCCTTTTAGCAATAAAATTCTCAGGTTCAAAGTCTCTGAAAATCACAAAGGAGGCTCCTTCCCTAGGCCTCAAAAAAGAAGGAAAATGTCAAGGTTTAAAACTTGCCATGTCTACTGATGAACAATGGTATATTCATTCAAGCATCCATTTATTAAATATATACTATATGTAGGTACAAACGAAGACGTAAAAACTCCCCCAGGTCCCTACCATCTGATGGGCAGCTAGATGGTACCATGGATAGAGTCAGGAAGACTCATCTTCCTGAGTTCAAATCTGCTTTCAGACACTTAACGAGCTGTGTGACCCTGGACAAGTTACTTAATCCTCTCTGCTTCAGTTTTCTCACTTGTAAAATGTGCTGGAAAAGGAAATGGCAAATCACTCCAGTATCTCTGCATAAAAAACCCCAAATGGGGTCACAGAGAGTCAGACACAACTGAAAACGATTGAAGAATGACAAAAACCACCATCATATGTTGATGCAGGAAATTTAGCATGTGGGAACAAGAAATACAAACTTGTAAAAACTACCCCATTAACACAAAATAGTCAGTGCTTCCAGAGAACACACTCCACTGGCATGAGATTACTTCGTTCTTTGTTTTTGTATCTTCCCACACCGGTCACCCAAGGCACCATGGGTGAATCAATAAATGTTACTGGACCTTGATTCTTGATGAATAAAATGAGGGTCTTAGATTCAGTGATGTCAAAGGTCTTACTTGGCTTTGAATCTATGACCTAATGATCCCACGGTATCCATATGCAAGCGTGATATGGTTTATCTTTCCCTTCTTAAAAAAATAAACATTCATTAAGTGGTTATTATGATCCAACCAGTGTGCTAAGTATTTTACAAATATCATCACATTTGGTCTCATAACAACCCTACCAGGTACATACTGTTATCCCCATTTTACATTTGAATAAACTGAGGCAGACAGAGGTAAAGTGACTTGCCCAGGGTTACACAGTTATTAAGTGTCTGGGGTTGGATTTGAACTCCAGTCTTCCCGACTCTAAAACCAGTGTTCTAGTCACTGAGTCCACTCAGGTGACAATAGCTTCAGCATGTTTCAATCCATCAGGTATTTAATATCTTCTTCAAGATTGGTTTTTAAAGGCTGTTCATTAAGCATAATACCCTAGGTAAATTCAGTACCATACAAGTAGAATCTAAGTTGTTCAAGAAAAGTTCAGAAAGAATGAATTAAGTCATAAAATATATGCTGACTTCTCCTTCTCCATTCATATAAGGGACTCACACTATGGCATCATTCAGCAGAGGATAAGCTGAGAAAAGGAAGATAACCCATAGCCACCTTCACATCTGGTCCAACCCCAGAAGGCTTTAATCAGCAAGACTGGGAAGGAAGGAAGGAAGGAAGGAAGGAAGGAAGGAAGGAAGGAAGGAAGGAAGGAAGGAAGGAAGGAAGGGAGGGAGGGAGGGAGGGAGGGAGGGAGGGAGGGAGGAGGCAAGACACTGATGCTGATGGTTAACAAGATTTTCAAACCCACTCACTGATAGTCAGAAATAGCATGATCTTATATTATTGTCACTGAACATAAAGTGGAAGGAATGGCAGTCACCTGAGAGTGGGTTATCACTTCTCCCTTGTTACCCAGGACCTGGACACAAATCCCCCTCTTGGTTCTTTAGATGAATTTTTAATGGAATCTGTTCTGAGGTCTATGCTTTGTTAGGACGATGCTTGCAGAATGTCCCAAAGGGAAGCTAGAAATGAATGAGGCTGATGTTCCCAGGGAGAATTCTAAGTAGGGGGAAAGATCAACTTTCACATTGTTCCTCAGCTGCCTTCAGGATGGAAGGCCACTTGCATGAAGTCAGAGATCTGGAAATGGGCTCTGGGTTAGCTGGCATCATCACCTTTTCATCTTGCCTCTGGACATCTTATAAATATCTTGTCTATCCGTAGCTGTTTGCATGTTGAGTCCCCCATTAGAATGTGAACTCCCATTTCTGCTTTTCCATGTACCCCCAACCCTTAGCACAATGCCTGGCACATGGTAAGCACTTAATAAGTCACTTGCTGATTGACTGCCTGATTTGGACGTTGAAAAGGCCTCTGCAGTCCCACCTTAAGGGCAGGCTTTTCCAGGAAGAGACTCCCAGGAAAGCTTTGGCGGTATTAAGAAATAATCATTTATCTGAATTAACATTCCACTCCAGATGAGGTAATTAATTAGGCAAAAGAAAACAATCTTTAGTCCTTTGCTCTGATAATTAACAAACACTAAATCTGCCATTGGTAATTTACTACACTGGGAACAGAAAATTTCAATTGTTCACCCTCAACCTGCAAGCTTTTTATCTCCTCCCAAGCCTTTTTCAATAATCCTTTATCAGCTGACATTAGAAGGGGAGCACCAGAAGCAGGGAGGGAAGAGCTCTAGATGCTTACTTAACCTTCACCACCATGAGGGAGGCTCTGGGAAGCACATCTCTGAAAGTCACTGGGGCCTTTCTGGGGAGTAGCATTGGCAGCATCTCCACCTGAGGACCCCAAGAAGGGGGAAAGCCACCCTGGGGTTATCCGCCACTCCCCGCCAACCAAGCACCCATCCATACAGTTTTGTATGTTAATCTTTACATTGGGAGACCACTAGGAATCCACTGACAGGTCTTTCTAGATTGCTTCTGGAATGCCTACAGGCTCTGGGGAGGGGGACACCAAGCCCGCTGTTCCCCTCTCCGCTGCAGATTAAAGGCAAGGACACAGAACATCCTCTTTGGGGGGACTTGAAATTCCGCATAAAAGCCCAGCAAACGGCTCCGTCTGGAAAGCAGCCCGTTATTCATGAAGCCGCAGTGCCGACGGGCAGCTTTTTTGTTTTGATTTTGCGTTAGTTATATTTTCAGTGAGTCAATCACAAGGCTGTAAGTGTCAGGCCCATAACAATGAAATATAGGGCTTTGATGTAATGAAATAATTAAATATAAAATCCTTTGAGCTCCTTGGAGGAAAGCTGCTCCCTGAATACTTAATGGTGGGGCTAAACGAAAACAAAAAAATACCAACAATAATAACCACCTGTTTGGGCAACAAAGCATCTGACCATGCCAAGGGAACGAGGCCCCTGTAGCGATCCCCGTCCTGTCCTCCCCCCTCTCCCCACTGGACTCCTCCATCAACAATTTATCTCCACCAATGTTTGTGTGTTAACCTTAACACTGGCTTTGGCAAATCCCAGAGGTCAGAAAATTTCTTAAAGCTCACAGTGGGGAATCACTCATAACTGAGTATGTAAATAATGGGTGCACCATGCACCGATTTTTAAGGAAGATAGACCCTATCAGGGCCCTGCACAAGGACCATCTCCACCATGATGTCGTCCCACTCCGAGTTTCAGCTGGTGCCAGTCCCATCCAGAAATCACCTTTATCTGCCTACAATAAATGTGTGGGAAAAGCATTTATGAAGCTCTTGGAAGGTGCCCCTCACTGGATACAGGCTCTAGCATTTGCTGAGTGAGAATTCCAGGAAAGCAGGGACCATGTCTCTACTGTCTACAGCACACATCATAGAGGCTTCCAAAGTGGGCATTCAGAAGGACTGAATACAGGGGTGGGGGGCATAGGATCACCCGCCTTCAAGATTATCTTGTCTAATTATGCTCCCAAGTGCTGGGGGAAATGCTCTGTAACTTCTGTTTTTGCTATATATTCTCAGCAAATGTCCCCTTGTAAAAACAAAAAAAAGAAAGATTATTGTATTCATGGGGTCCAGATTCAGAAAACTCTCCTCCCTGCCTCCTTCTTAGCAGATGAAAGGTACTGGTGTCCAGTGAAGAGCCTTGGGGGCTTCCAGGTAAGGTGCCCTGGAACACAGTAGGCACCTAATAAATGTTTACTGCTTAACTGAGCTCTATTCCCAGCTCAGTACTACCAGTACCATTCATAGGATCAGAGATTTTGAATAGAAAGAGCATCCCAGGTCATCCAATCCAAGCCCTTACCGGTGAAACCACTCATTCCCCAGGAATATGAGTAATGTATTCAAGGCCACACAGGGAGTAAGATGAAATTCTGGGAATTCTTGGGCATGTCACTGAATGTCTGAATTAAAGCATCTGCTTAAAAAAATAAAATTGAATTAAATTATCCACAAGGTACTAGCATTATGGGATCACTGATTTGAAGTGAAAGATAGGGCCTGAATTCAGGTTCTGACCCTGTGCTAGGATTTGTATTTTGGACATTCCATCCTCGTAGTGAAAAGGCACAAGGGTTCTTCTGCACCAATATCCTGCTCTTCTAAGTTTCAATTCTCCCTCAGTGTTTATAGTTCGGCAGAAAAGAAGGGCTCACACATAAAGAGGACACCTCCTCTTCATATGACAAAGTGAAAAGAAAACCGACTCTGGAGTGGGAAAACCTGGGGTCAGATCTCACCTGTGACACTTTCACAGGTGACCTTGGGAAAAATCACTTCACATCCCCAAACTCCAGTTCCTTCTCCTAGAAAAAAAAAAAAAGTGAGGGTTGTCCCGGCTGATGGCTTAAGGCCCCTCCCAGCTGGACAGTCAGACCCATGACCTTGACCTTCTACGCCTGAAGCTCTTGTCTTTGAAAGTCAATGATCAACCATTTGGCTGGCATCCCCTGGCTGGTTAGCCTGCTCTGTTTAACAACAACTCCACATGCTTTCTGCACAGCTGAGGACTGGGCATCTGGCTGAAGATGATGGTGATGAGAGAAAGGTCACAGAGGGATAACTGGGACTAAGAAAAAAACCTCACATCAATCAAAATCAACTCTTCTCCTTCCCCCATTATGCAAGTTGTATAAAGATGGCTCCAAATTTTAATCCGATAATTCATTGTATTAGAAATATTGTTTGAAAAGCGAACCCTGCTTTAATTCCTTTATATTTAATTGTTAGGAGAGTGATGTAAATATGTTATTTTAAAAATATTATACAAGTTACAAATAATTATGATTTTTTCTCCCAAGCAGCATCAGTGAACTCATCAGCCCATCACTTCTGAATTGGGACCAAACACCAGTGATTACAGTGAAACCAAAATGATGAACATGAATGTTACCAAACTGGGAAGTTTTCAGTTCAGCCGATGATTGTTCCCTGTCAATCTTGTCCCTGGTTTTCTTAATAAACTGGCCTTCCAGCAGCAGCAATGGGCATACTCGTACCTCCAAAGCACACTGAACAGAACCATTTTAGACCCACATGACTTCTACTGAGAACACAATATCACAGACACCAAAGCCAGCTCTCACAGGCTTTGGTTCCAAGTCTCAGCAGCTCAAAGAGGCTGGCTTGACAAAATTCTCTGCCACCTTGAGATAAGGCCCCACCAAACACTGAGCGGCCTTTATGTAGGATTTCCATTGTGTAGCTCAGCTCCCTTCAGGCCAATTCCAACAATAGAAAGCACTTCTTGGACAATCCAGGCAACTCCAATTCCCCAACTTGTTGGAGGTGGCCGAATCAATCCAACAAGGAGGATTTATTCAATTCTGTAAACACACTGAAATCCCAAGAGGCATCTGGAAACACGGGACTAGAGATCAGGGGACAATGAGGAAAGGGAAGAGCTTCCAAATTAATTCATTTTACTCCTTTTTTATCACTATCCCTTGCTTTAAAAAAATCGAGTGTGGATAGAAATGCAAACTACTGACTATACCTAGATAATCACTGGCTTTCAGAAAGTATTTTAATTTAAAGGGGTCTTAAAGATTATCTAGCCAACTGTTTTCCTTTTGTAGAGGAGGAAACTGATGTTCAGAGGAGCCCAGGGATTATCCTTCCTCTTCCCCCATAAGAAGGATGGCCCAAGGTCAGCTTTGCCCTGAGTTTTAAATCCTCACAACTAATATGGATGAGCAATATATAGAAGTCTGTAAAATGCAGGAAAATATAACTGCCTGGTGATTTGGGAAGAGGGGGCTTCTGCATCAAGGCAGTAACTAAAAAGCACTTCCCCCGACCTCTGAAAAGGAGATGGACATTTTCCATATCTGGACCAGAGAAGGGCGGAGATCTAAAACTGCTAGCCCCTTGGCCCACAATTCAAAACTTAAGAGTTACACTGGAGAAATATTCAAGAATATTCAAGAAATGAACATGCCACCTGCCTGGACTTGGGTGTTGGCCTGGCTCGTTGTATGAGGCTGAATGCTGTATTTTAAAATAGGAGGAACCTAGTACAGTGGAAACTATACTGAACTCGGGAGTAGTAAAGTTGGGGGTCATAGGATCTGAGCTTGAAACTAGGCTGTGTTTTTCACTTATTTAGGTCATCTGTCTGGGCCTCAGTTTCCTCAACTGGAAAACGAGGGAGGTTTGGACTAGCTGGCCTCTAAGACCCTTTTTAGCTCTAAATCTGCGATCTCATGACCTGGTGACCTCCAAAAGATCACCCACTTCAACCCTTTGATTGATTCTCAGAGGCCCAATGACAATCCTAGGTTAACCCCATTAATAAAGGTGGCTTGATGGTAGCTTCAATGTGAGTTTCAACCCTCCTAGCAAAGGCTGGTGAGCAAGCCCTAGTCATTTTAATAACATACACAGCAATCAAATCTTTGTAAATGATAAGAAAACAGAGTTAAGAGAGAAATAAATGCAGATTTACCTACAATCCCTCTTGAGCATGATAATATTGAGTAGATTAAGGTCATATTTCTTAACCTTCTCTCCACAGGATACCACATGTAGTAGTTCTGGCTTTAGAGAGATCAGACCACACTCTCTACTCTCTGAAAATTTAAACCACCTTTTCTTTGGTGCGTGGGCTTTTATTAAAAGAGAGAAAGAAAGAGATTGGGTGTGCCCATCTCACCCAGGTAGGAGCTGCAAAAGCTGCTCACAGGCCCAGTTTCACTGTGATTGGCACTGGAATTTTGATCTGCTCTGTTTCCAATCTAAGTCAGTTCATCGCTCCTTAATCAACCTAGTGCCACCCCTGCTCCCAAGTATTCAACATATGAATGCCCAACTGAATGTAGACATCAGACCAGCTTAGCCCACTGCAGCTCAGAACTCCTGAGCTTAAGCAGTCCCTAGCAGGGATTGTGCAGGGGCCACCAGCACAGCTGGCAAGACCGAACATATTCCTTCTCCTCCCACCAAGTGACCATTTGTACATGACCAATAACGGAGCCTGGATCCCAGTAAGTCCAAACTCAGGGCACTTCCCAACAATCACACTGAAGTTACTACCTTGTTTAAGCTGATTCTTTGACACTTTTGAGAAATATCCAATTAAATCAAGGATGTGAGCCTCATTCAGACAGCAAGGAGGCAGACAACCAATTTATCAGCATAGCACAACACAGACTGAGTGATTCACCCACCCCTACCAACCACCCAGTCTATGTCACCTACACTTGTTTCCCCTTTTCCAAGTCTTCCAGGTAACTGTAGGTATCATTAATTCATTTGAGATTTTTCCTGTCTCTCAGATAGAAACAAAGCCGTTGTCTGAGCATGTACAAGGTCTTCTAGCTTCCTCCACACCTCTTCACAACAGAGAAGAAAGCCAATTAAAATGTGCCCTCCCTGAGCGAAGAGAATTCTCCCTCTTGACACACAGCCCTGGGAGATGTATGGGGAGGGACAAACACAATGTCCATTCTTGAAGGAGAAAAAAGAGCTGACAAAGATAACCCACTGTAGCCGGATGAATAAGAATTGACAAACCAGGGGGAAAATGTATAAAAAGGAGACCTCTGGTAGGGTCTATCAGCCACAGATGTTTTCTATTTGAGGCAGAAAAAGGGAATCAGAGAAGAATGACACTTCATAGTTAGAAGGACCTCAGAGTTAAACCCAGCTCAACCCTACTTGGGAGAAAACATTCCTCCTGACAAATAGTCATGGAGCCTGTTGCTTCAAGATTCCCAGGGAGGGGGGAACCTCCCACTTCTGGAAGCACTCTCTTCCTCTTCTGGATGGCTGAAAATGTATTTTTTTTTTCCAGCAGACCTGAATCCAGTTGTCTTCAGCTGCCATCTCTAGTCATTCAACTGCCCTATGAATATGATCACAATTCCCTATGAGTTCTGAACCCAAAACACATCTTCTTGGCCACTTCTCCTTTATAGGTATTGTCTTCCTCTATCAAAATGTAAGTTTTTTAAGATTAGGGATGGCCTTTCCTGCTTATAGTACAATGACTGGCACATCACACTTACTAAATGATTTTTCACTAACTCACACACTTGTTCTACCTTCTACAAGCTGACAGAACTAGCTTCCTTATCTTTCCTCCACAAGAGTCTTTCAACTTCTTGAAGAAAATGTCTGTGTGTGTGTGTGTGTGTGTGTGTGTGTATCTCTCACACGTATTTTTAAAGATTGAATTTTTAAACTTTACATTACATATAGATTTTTGAGGTTAAAATTGTGAAATTTCACTATATACACACAAAAAAATTTAAGCTTAAATTTTGAAACTTCACATCACATATATACATTTAAAATTTTTAAGGTTAAAATTTTCAAGCCTCCTATTATATATACATATACACACACATATGTACACACACACACACACACACGAAAATATCAAACAGTAACAGCTAATGTTAGCATCACTCTTAAAGGCTGACCACTCCTGTTCTTTCTTTAACATCTTGCTTTCTGGGACGGTCAGGGAGGAAGACAATCAATGATAGCTCTGCTGTCTTTGGACAAAAGGAGTCAAATAGTTTCTGTTTCTGAATATGACTACAGATAAGAGAAATAGAGCTTTCACTCACAGATCCTTTCTATTTGACCTGAAGCTGTCATTCCTAATTGGCATCAGTGGCCACTTCCAGACACTCTACCATTTTCTTAAGCACTAAGCAAGATGGACAGGGGTTAACCCAGTACCTAGTTCTTTTGACTTACTCACATTCCATTTTGTAAGACCTGGTCTCAAAGACTGGAGAATGGCATCTTTGGATTTGAAACTTAATTACTGAAATTACACTGATTATCTACCCAAAGAAGCCATTTGCTGAGCAGCGAGGCACTTGGAAGATTAAAGAATCTCAAAATTGCTGTGTTCCATCCCCAGGGGCAGGGAAAAACATAAACCAAAACAAAACACAAAAAGCTTGATCATCTGTCAGAAATGAAATCAAAGGTACCCTAAGAGCAAGCCAACTAGGAAACCCAGCAGGTGATCACATCTGAGATTTTATCTGAGCAAATTACAAAAATCTGTAGAATGATGTGGTTGAAGTATATTTAGGACCTGCATAGATAGAATTACAAAAATGTTCCTTAAAGATTTTTTTTTAATTAAACAGCTAGAGACAGATTAAGTGCTCATGTCTGGGTCATGCCAATGTAATGAAAATCACCATAATACCTAAACTCATTTACAGATTTAACAGCAGACCAATCAAACTCCAAGGGGTTACTTAAAATATGAAGAAAAACAATGAAGAGGAAGAACAATGGAAGGAAAACACTCCCAGACATCCAACCACATCATAGAACTAACTAATCATCAAAATTATATGGTATACATTAAAGAAATAGAAAAGTAGGTCAATGGAACAGACCAGGAAAAAATGTATGAAAAACAACTTAACTCAATAACCCAGAAAAACATAAATAGCCTAGGAAAATGCTGCCTATTTGACAAGACCTGCTGAGAAAATCAGAAAGCAGTATGGCAGAAATTAGATTTTGATCAATATCTTACACCATATACTACAACAAACTAAAAATGGATATGTGGTCTGAATATTAAAATTCATATCACAGAAAAATCAGAAATAAGCCCAAATCTTTTTCTGAGCCATGGGCAAAAATTCTTAACCAAACAATATAGAGAGGTAATTACAAGATATAATTAAGATTATATGAAATCAAAAAGCTTTTGCACCAATCAAATTAAGTAGGATAAGAACAGAAGTAGTCAACCAGGAAAAATTTTATATCAAATATGTCTCAGAAGAGTAAGATATCAAAGGAATATAGGCAACTAACATTAATATATAAACCTAAAATCCATTCTTTAAATAAATGATCAAAGGACATGAATAGTACTCAAAGGAGAATTGCCAACTATTAACAGTCATCACATAAAAGAATGAACTGTTGGTGGAACAGTGATTTAGTCTAATAATTCTGGGAAAATAGCCTAAAATTATGCAAAGAAAGTGACTAAAGGGTTCATATATTTTCACTCATAAATTTCACTGCTAGACATAGATCTCAAGTAGGTCAATGAAAAAAGGCGGGCTCCATATACACCAAAATATTTCTATAGCAGTTCTTTTATGATAGGAAAGAACTGAAAACAAGGTAAATGTTATTCAACTAGGGAATGGATAAACGAATTGCAAAGTGTGATGGAACAGCACATTACTGTTCTCTATTAAATGAAAAATATATATAAGCATGTGAAGACTTATATGAACTGATGCAAAGTGAAATAATCAGAGCAGAAAGTGGAAAACAGCAAATAAATACAGCAATATATAGGGAAAGCGAAAATACAACAAACCAGACCAAACTGAATGTTGAAATTTAAATTCCACACTTGACCACAAAGAAAGAAATGAGAAAACATCCTTCTCTTCCTTCCAGAAGTAAGGGGATATGGGGTCATTCACTGTCAATAATTTCATACTTTTTCACTGTATTAGATAATTTTGTAGAACTTTTCCTCCATTTATTTTTTGGTTAAAAATAAAAGTTGGCATGGGGGAGGGAAGATACATTGAGAAACGGAGATGATTTCAAAGGGAAAGATGCAAATAAAAAGGAAGACTATGGATACATCAATGTCTTAAGTCCATTTTAGCCCTGATTTAATTAGGAATTTATAACAAACTTGGAAAGTCTGCCTCAGATGTCCTGATAAGTCTATCCATTTGTTACCCAAAATAAGTGAAAGGGGGAGAAAGAAAAGCAAGAACAAGGCCTTCTCATTAGGCACAGACCAAGAGATGGTCATCTTTTCTTAGATGAATGATGACTCCCACAAAATTTGCTTTCTTATGATACTGTTTTCTTCCTAAGAAGAATGAAAGACTCTGAAAGGTTAGTCAAGTCATATCCCAAATCTATGGGGAAGGTTCTTCTATAACATGAGAGGGTCGGACCAGAAAAAGACTAAGGTCAACTTTCAACTCAACTGGTCTGTGACTCTAAACAAAATATAAGTTCCTTCAGGCAGCAGATATTTTGTGGTTTTGATAGGGAGAGAGTTTTATCCCCAGGGCTTACACAGTATCTGCTCTATAGCAAGCTTTTTAATGCAAGTTTGTTGACTTCCTGATGTTTGGGGTGGTGGCAGGGGGACTGACAGGCTGTTAAAGAATTAAATCCTACAAGCATTTCTTAAGTGACTAGTAGGAATCAATCCCTGCACACATTAGATTCAGAATCAGATACCTGAACTGGAATTTCAACTCTGCTAAAAACAAGCTATGTGACTTTGGACAACTCCCTTACCCTTCTAGGCCTCAGCTTGCTCACTGGCAAAATAAAGACTAATTCATCATTCTGTGCCTTGTCAAAGGGGATGGTTCTCAGCCTGCTGCTCATACCTGAAAGCCACGCCATTCTGATGGCCAACTCCTAGATCCCGGGTTCATTTTAAGACTTTACTCATACTCCACATGCTGCATGAAGCCTTTCCTGGTCCCTCCAGGGGCTAATGCCCTTCCTCCTTGTGTTTATTTTATAAATATTCCTCAAGCATTTTACATCTCTATGCTGCCTTGTATACATTCCCTATGCCCTTTATACTATACATCAACTCTCTCACAAGAATGTAAGCTCCATGAGGGGAGGGTCTGTTTCCCTTTGTCCTTTTTATCCTCAGCACTGCAAATATTCCTGGTATATAGTAGACACATAAAAAGCATTTGTAGATAGTTTAGGGGAAATGGGAGAGCTCTATTGGCCACTATAAAAAATGTGAAAATAAAACATCATTTTAAAAAAAATAGACCATTGTGAAAACCACTTCTTTTACCCAAGAATAAGGTTATTGTTACAGGTCACGACTATTTTTTATTCTCTTTGAGCAGTGTTTTAAAAATAAAGTCCATGATGTTATAAAGTCAAAGAGGCCAGGGTGGGTCAGGGAGACAAATTCACATCAACCGTAAAAATATAATCAAAACGAAGAGCCTAATTCGAGTTGACAGACAATGTCAGCGATGCTGGATTGATGGCTTGTCTAATATACTCTCCCCAGACAGCCTTTAAAAAATTAGGGGTGGGGAGGAGAGGGGGACATTGTAAGCAAAACAGAACATGTCGTAAAAGGAAAATAGAATCCAATGAATTATTGCTTTAGAGATAGACACAGAACAAGAACTTGTAATGGCAGTGGGTTACTCTGGAGTACTCTACTTAAGCTAGATCTGCTTACAGGGATCCCCACTCTGGTACCTGCCGATTGCAATTTTGATTGTACAACGAGGGCCCAGGCACCAGGCAGAAATGGGCACACGCACACACACACACACACACCCCTCTACCCTTGTTTAGTCGCAAAGCCCTTAAAAGAGAACAAACATTTAATTCCCTTGTAAAACAGATGAATGCTTTATAATTTACTGGCAGCTGCTGGCAGTAACGGAGACCATGTTCACATTCCTATTAAGCAAGCCGTGGCTGATTTATTAGCAGCTTGGATACATCAAAACAAATGACTGAGACATCATTTATATTACTATTTACAACTCCTTAATAGGGTTACGGGAAGGGGCGACACAGCTGAGACTGGAATTGGTTTCCCCTGCTGTTGGAAGAAGCCATCAAGGTCCGCCATTCTAGGTAGAAAACTGTCTACCTACGAACAGGGAATGAGAAATCCATCCAAAGAACTAGGCCAGAAAAGAGCTCAGAGACAGAAAGAGTAAAATGTAAACTCTTTGAGAATAGAAATTATATTGTCATTTTGTCGATGTGTCTAAAGTGTGTGGAACATAGAAGGTATTTAATAAATGATGGCTGACTGTTATTAATTTATGAAATCAACAGAATAATTATGGCTCGCATTAATTGAATACATGAAAACAATGATACAAGGAAAGCATATTAAGGGTCCCTACACTGGGGACACATGTTCCTACTCGCAAGGAGCTTGCATGGGCTATTGGAGAGGGAGTCAGAAAGCCTGCACTCAGTTCTGCGATACTGGACTGGGTAAGTCATCACCAAATATATGCCTCAGCTCCTTCTCAATAAAACCAGGGAAATGTTTAAGTTGATATGTTATTATAGAGTAAAAGAGAGATCCAGTTGGATATGGAAGAAATTCTGGGAGAACAACTGAAAAAAGAGGTAGGGATTAGGGACAGGTATCTAAGACAAGGACTCAGAATGATGGCAGAATACAGACACAGCTCAATTAATGGGTCAAATGTATCCCAGAGGGAGAAAAATAATAGGTAACATTTCTATGGCAATTTAAGGTTGGCAAAGCATTTTTTCCTATATTATGTCATTAGACTGGAAGCTCCCCAAGGGCAGGGGCTGTTTTTTACCTCCTTTTGTATCTCCAGTGCTTAGCATTGCAACTTGCATACAACAGGCACTTTAAAAATATTTCCTTACAGGTTTATTTACATACTGTATCATATATACTCATAGGATACTCAAAACAATCACACCGGCCAGTGCTGCTACTTTCATCCCCAATTCAAAAATGGCAAAAAATGAGACAGAAATAGGTTGAGTGACTTGCACCAGGGTCACACAGCTTGTGATTTTATCTGTTGTTGTTGTCGTTTGTCCTTCATTCTCAAAGAAGACCATAACATCAGGAAGAGGATGCCATGACAAGCAAGTGAAGTGGATTTAAGTGAGGTGGGACTGTGCAAAGTCACCAGCCTCGCTTTATCCTCCAGAGCCATGTGGATCCAGTGGCCAGATATAGATCAGGATGAGTGGAGATAGGAGTTTATCTGAGACAAGATGCCAACTCAAGTCTGTCTGATTCCAATCCTAGCATCCCCACTATTCCATGACCTCAGAGAGACAGCAGAAGGGTTAAAGCAAAGACAAAATGCTTGCAGCAAACACCTGCCCAGTCCAAGAGAATACAAAGCTGATTTCAGTAGGGTCTGGTGGGACCTTGGAATAAGACAGAACAAAACAGCATAAACTGATGATAAGCAAGAACTTTTCTAAGCTGACATCACAAACTGCCTTCCAATGAAGAAGGAAAGCATACCTGAGGGAGAGCAGAAGTGGGATGTGTGGCATCTAACTTCCTTTCCACAAATCCCAACAACATTGGTCTATCTCCATTTTGCAGAGTGGGAAAAACAAGTCCTGAAAATCTAAGTCATCTCCAGTCTAGGTTGTAAATGGACCACACGGCCACGAAGCCAGGCCAAGGAGATGAACTCAAGCTCAGTGAGATGGAAGACACTCTGAAATCCCACAGCTCCCTCGGAAGGCCACCCTAGTGACAAACAGAAGGCTTGGATCCCCTTGGACCCATGCACTCAGCTTGTGTTCTTGAAAAACCCTGAGCACTCCAGTTAGTCAAATATTATGCTTCTGCTTTTTTAAATATTTCCATTTAAATGTAGATTTTGACCTTCTTGCCTATGAAATATTAATAAGAGTATAAAATATATATTGCTCATCATCTGACGGAGAGGGTCTCTTTTTTGGTGCCTGTCATGTTCTCTCCACTGTCTTGGTTTAAGTTCTGAAAAACCACAACAGCTCTATCTGGAGAGGCCACCTCTGCCTGAAATGAAAAAGGGAGAGGAAGGGGGGGGGAGGGAGAGGGGGAAGAGAGAGGAGGGGAGAAGAAGGGGGAAGGGGAGAGGGAGAGAGAGGGAAAGAGAGAGGGAGTGAGAGGGAGGGAGATGGGAAGAGGGAGAGAAAGAGAGAGAGAGGAGGGAAGGAGGGGGGGAGAGAGAGAGAGAGAGAGAGAGAGAGAGAGAGAGAGAGAGAGAGAGAGAAGGAGGGAGAGGGAGGGGGAGAGAAGGGAGAGGCGGAGTGGGAGAGAGAGAGGGAGAGAGAAGGAAGGGAAGAAGGAGAGGGAAAGGGGGAAAGGCAAAGAAGGAGAAAGGAGAAAGAGAGAGATCTGCAAGAGAAAGCTGGAGGCCCACTTCCTCGTCTGGGGGTGGTGAGCTTGTTCATTTTTCCTCATTTTATATAGTTAATGAGATTGCTCTGAAACAGTGGTGGACAAAATGAAAACTCTTTTTGTCAACAGAAAGCACAGAAGAGGCTGATTTCATCTGAAATGTCTCCATTCCCAAAAAGGAGTTGGGATGAACATTAACTAGGACATCCTTCCTAATAATGGCAGCCTATTATGTAGACAAGTGAATAAAAAACATGAATGGTTCTACTTTTCTGGCATCATTTGCTTTTTCATTTTTTATTTCAAACCCCAATGGCAGGGGTTTGAGGTGGGGAAGGAAGTTGAGGACCAACCAAGTCATGAGTTTTGCTATTTATTTCCTTTCATTTCCTGTGTTAAGAACAAATTATAATTAGGAGATGATGTGTTATTTGAGAAACAGACTCTCACAAAATCCTCTACCTGAAGGATTCACAGCAGACGTTAAGGGGTAGCCAATGGCTTGTGATCACTGCAAAGGAAAAATGAAACGACCAGATTCTGAGCCATGGCAGCCCACAGCTCAAAGGCACCCACCTGTCTGAAGAGAAGCTATTTGGAGAAGACCACAATCCTAGAACAGGAGAGGGTCTTCTTGGAGCCAGCTAGTAGAATCTACTTCCAAGCCAGAATACATTCACATCTCATTTTTATTGGAGGGGGCAGACGCAGAAAAGTTATTTCTACATTTCCAACTCTGCCCCCTATCCCAAGCTCCATTTTCACCTTGGTAATGAAGGCTGTCTAGTATCTCAAGCCCTGCTATTGGTCTCAGACTCAATCACAAGTATCTGTCTTATCACTCAGGCCAAGTTCTCCTTCCAAACATCTCCATTTCTGACTCCAGCATAACCAT
Organism: Gymnobelideus leadbeateri; assembly: GCA_011680675.1. Classification (NCBI taxonomy): domain Eukaryota; kingdom Metazoa; phylum Chordata; class Mammalia; order Diprotodontia; family Petauridae; genus Gymnobelideus; species Gymnobelideus leadbeateri. The sequence continues at coordinate 60,580 of WOXC01011367.1, forward strand.
TGTCTCAATCGCCCACAATTCAAAAACTTCGATTCACCTCCAGTACCTCTTGGGATCATCACATTCAAAGGCCCCTGATACACCAAAGAATTCTCCTTGCCCTTCCAATTCATTCCACCCCTTCTCACTCCCTCTAACTGCAACAGCCTCCCAAATGTTCTCCAGGATTATCTGCAGGGTATGAAGAAGGATAACTTGTCCCTGCCCCATGACTGTGGGTGGCTCCATGCTAACAGGGGTGAATGGTGTTGTAGCAGCCAGCCCAGTAAAAAAGTCAGAATGTTTCCTTTAAATGATAATAGAAAAAACATGAAGATAATATGTTGTTGTTGTTCAATTATTTCAATCACGTCCAACTCTTTGCGACCCAATTTGGGGTTTTTCTGGCAAAATACTGGAGTGGTTTGCCATTTCCTTCCACAGCTCATCTGACATTTGAAGAAACAGGCAAACAGGGTTAAGGGTCACATAATTAATAAGTGTCTGAGGCCAGATTTGAACTCATGAAGATGAGTCTTCCTGAATCCAAACTATTCTGTCATAAACATACATACACACCCTTTAAGGTATCATGATGACATTATGTAAACTGCATGATTCCATCGCCTCATCAAGAGAATCCTATAATTTACGTTTGACTTTATTTCATCTTAAAAAAATCTTTGTTGGGGGCGGCTAGGTGGCGCAGTGAGTAGAACGTCGGCCGTGGAGTCAGAAGGACCTGAGTTCGGATCCAGCCTCAGACACTTAATGCACACACAAATAAAACCTAGCCATGTGGCCTCGGGCAAGTTACTTAACCCTAATTGCCCTCCAAAATGGAAAAAAAAATCTTTGTTGTATTTTGTTTTGGTTTTTTTACCTGACAAGATAGGCCTGGGGCTCCCTGCACCATGTATCCAAAAACCAGTCTTCATAAAATACCATCTTGATCATGTCTCCATTCTTTAAATGTGGCTGCAGGCTGCCCCTGGCCTAGAGAATGAAGTCCAAACTGCCTAGCCAAGCCATCAGTTCTCAGATCTCTATGTATCATCCCAATCTTACTTTTTTTATTCCTACATAACTACTAACCCTCTTAGTCACCAGACCCAGCATGTTCATGCCAACTCCATGCCTAGGACCTACAGCACCCTTCATCTCTACTCATCAGTCAAGGCCTCTCCTACATAGATAAGGAACCTTGGTGAATACTCCCATGCTTCTGACCTCAGAAAGCAGCTACTGTGAACACATCCTTTCTGCAGCTTCCCAAATTTGTCCTTGGCTGGCCGTTTATCTTCCCATGAGTATCCTCTGATGGCCCAAGTGCCCAGCCGTAGGGCCCCTGCATCCTTCCAGCCCTCCAGATCTTGGGTAAAGCAAATACAAAATAAGTGCTGCCTGATCTATGTATCCTAGCTCATTCCCAAGGCAAGAATTTCCACCTCCACTTTGGTCTCCAATCCATTTTTAACCTTTATATTGAGTTGATTCCTCCTGCTCTAACTTTAATACCATTTCTCTGCTTTGATTCACAGCCATCTCCTAGGGCCATGAAATGGGACTGGTCACTGATCTTTACACACACTATCCACCTGAAAATGTGAGTCCCAGGTAGGCTTCCCCCGTGCCACCCAGAGTAATCTAGGCCACCTCTCCATCTTTTAGCTGGTGTGTACTCAGGCAGTGCAAAGTAGTTTAAATATTAGCCATTGCCAAACACCATTAGGAAGGTGAATCTGTGGATAGAAGAAAAAGGAGAAAGTCATTTGTAGGAGAGGGATAGACACTGGAGCTGTCATTTCATTAGTAGAAGGGAGTCCTGGATAAGAAAAGCTCCCTCCAGCAGTGCAATGGATTTGCTCACAATTGGGAAGACAACAGTAGAAATGTTCAGTGATGCAATGGGGGCCAAGATTCAAGGCTAAGGAAGTGTATTGCTATGACAGCCCAGGGATCTGTGGGTGAATATAAGCAGTAGAGAAAGCCCTACTGGAAGAAAACCCACCCAAGCACACTATTACCTATCTCCCAGAAATCACAGTTCAAACAGGGACTGTACATCATGAGAAACACAAAACATACCTGGCCCACTAAGCTGACAAGGGGTTATTTCAGATTTTTCTAACCTTTTTTTTATGTTTAATATCTTTAATTCAAAAAAGAGAACCAAATTCTCCCGGGCATCAAACAAAAGGTATACCATCAGCAAACACTGAAAGCTGTTCAAATTTTCATAAACACTACTCTCAGCATTTATTTCCTTCCAGTTTCTTCAACGGCTGCTTATAATTAGAAAAAAAAAATCTATCTCTGAGTAGTTGAGATCACTGAATGAAGGACCAAGGGACAGAGTCCGCCATTTTGCTTCCCACAAAGACTGGAGTTTGGTACATACTCCTAGAACTTAGCTTTATAGTGCTGTTGTAACTTACTCAGGGGGAAAAAGATTTTTTTTTAATAAAAAAAAATGAAAACAAATAAATTAGGGAATGATTATCCTCACTACCAAAGAAATGATGCATCTACAAAAAGATTCACTGTGAGTTTTGTTCCTTTAGATACCAATGGTTTTGACTACATCAAAATCCCTGCAATTCATGGAAAGTTCTATTTCTACTAAACCCTACAGGTCAGCACCAAGTGCACAACGTGGAGGTCCACACAGTTGATCATTAAATGCAAGGAGAAGCATTGCTATACTTCACATCTGACCACTGGAAATCACTCAATGAACATGTAAGGAGCCAGATTTGATCCAAAGTAAATGGCAGGCATAAATTTAGTCCTTCAGGGACTTCTGTTTTAAAAGTGCTCAGCCATAGCCAAGGCAGATATACCAAAAAACACCCAGACATCAGACCTGCTACACAAATATAAAATTGGGAATGAAATGAGCCAAGGATACCCAATGAAGTCCACTCTCTAAGAAAGTAATCTAAAATTAATGGTTCCAATCCAAAAGGCATTTATTAAACACCTACTGTATGCAAAATATCTGTGCTAGATAGAATCAAAAAAACGAAAGCCAAACACTACCTGTAACAAGTTTTATAATTTATTAGGATAGGTTAGGGGCTGTACCAGTGAATGATATCACTGGTGATAAGACCTCTTTTAAAGAAGGTCACCATTTTCTCTGTAACTCATAATCTTAGCCTGGTGGGCAAATATTTTGTTATGAAGACTCCTTTATGTCCACAAAAATTACTGAGCATCTACCAAAAAGCTTTTGTTTGTGTGGGTTCTGTCTATGGATATTTACAATATTTAAAGTTAAAACATCTCAGTATTATTGTGAAAAGTTTTTACAGCTGGGACCTTCTGAAAGGATCATGGGGATGCAAAGGGGTCCCTGGAACACACATTGAGAACCACTGGTCTGATAGTTTCCTAGGACACTGGCAGATTATATAACCCACCCATGGTCCCATGGTCACCACATATCAGAAGTGGGATTTGCATACAGATCTGCCTAGCTTAAAAACCACCCTCTCTATCTATCACACACTATGGCCTCATTCTACTATAAATCCACAGATAAATCTACTCGAGATAATTTGAGGAGGGAGAAAGAAAAAAATTAATAAAGGGATGAGGGAAACTGTCCCATAATCCCCATTTTAATTAAGCTTTGAAGGAAACAAGGGATTCTAAGGAGCCTTAGGCAAAAATAGAGTATGTATTAGATATGGGGGTAAGTTAGGTGGTTTAGTGGAGAGACTGCCAGGCCTGGTGTCAGGAAGACTCACCTTCCTGAGTTCAAATCTGGCATCAGACACTTACAAGATGTGTGACCCTGAGCAAGTCACTTAACCTTGTTTACCTCAGTTTCCTCATCTATCAAATGAGCTGGAGAAGGAAATGGTGAACCCTTCCAGTATCTCTGTCAGGAAAATCACAGATGGGGTCACAGAGAGTCAGCAAAGACCAAAAAACAATGGACCAAAAATAATGTCTGTGTAGGCATTGAGGTGGGGAGATGGAATTCAGTGGCCTGGAAATAACTGAATTCCATTTATCTATCTGTAAGCATGCAGTATACCCTCTGCCAGAGTGCCTTGAGGGCAGGGGCTGTCTCACATTTATATTTCTATATCCACTGTGCCGCAGAGTGTTGGGCATATAGAAGGTACTTAAAAATGCCTGTCGCTAGAGTAATTGCCTCCAGACTGGGCACAACCACTTTCTGGCCATAAGATTCTAAACCTGTCACTTATGATCCTGACTCAGTGTCTCCCTATGTCAAATGAGAATAATATCAGTAAGCTTCCATCCTCACAAGAGTTTTGGAAAAGGATCCACCCGGGTGATATATAAAAAACACTGCTACGAAAATGTGGGGTTGATCATTCAAATTGATGATTCTGAAAACACTGACCAAGTGTCCTGTGTGCTAGTCCATGAGTTAGACACCAGACTGACAACACACAACAGGAAAAAGCCTCTGCCCTCAAGGAACATTCATTCTACTGAGCAAACAAAGCCTATGTTAAACAGAAAAATAAATATCAAGTCAAAGAAAATAAGCTGCATGACCCTGGGCAAGTCCCTTAACCCTGTCTGCCTCAGTTTCTCCCTCTGTCAAATGAGCTGGGGAAGGAAATGGCAAACCACTCTAGTATCTTTGCTGAGAAAACTTCAAACGGGTCACAGAGGGTCAAACACAATGAAACAACAGGAATCCTGAAAAGTCTGAGTCAGCAAGGAGAATATTCCAGGCCTGCAGGGTATACCAGCTAGGACCTGCTCCAGTGAGCTGATTTTTAAACTTTCAGTGTGAGCTCTTATTCTGGGGAAACTGACAAATTCTACAATAGCATCAATTTATTGTTTTGTGGATTGTCCAGACATAAGAAAGCAATAGAAAAAAATATTAACACTGGAGATTAAAGTTAAATGTATATTCCTTTTTTTGGAAGATTTGGTTGTTAAATATTTACTATCACACCACTGCACAGAGGTCATTCACAGACTATCCCACATGGAGTCATTTGGCAGTGGACTATAAGAGAGTCTGTAAAAATGCATAATAGGCAATAAGACTGAAAAGGGAGGTTGTTTTTTAATGGTAGTTGCATTGTTGCTATTATCATTATTGCTATAATTATTAATATTACTGAACCCCATCTGTCACAGTTCTAATTCAAGGTGAAACGTCCCTCTCACTGTGCCCTCCCAACACTGCTTGGAGAGACTAACAGCATCTGTTTAACACTGATTTCTTTTGGGCCTTACGATGCTTTTCCTAAAGGAACACTTACCCATCGTGTCTTATTTACGAAGCATTTGCTTTAGAGATATCAGACATTTTACATCAGTGCTAAAGAAATTAAACTACTATTAATAAGCTCAGGGCTCGGCGAGAATCGTAGTTTTGTTTCAGAGCTTAATCGGGGGGAAAAGGCAATAGGAAGCTAATAAAGCAAGGCATTTAACTCTGAGAAATACTTCTGTATGCAAGGAGATTTTTCTATTAGCAGGGCAGACCTCTCTGACATTCGCTGATTAAAAGTATATGATATGGATCAATTAAAAACGAGGAATGGGGGGTAAGTGGCTTGAGGAATCAGGATATTGGATATGAATGAATCTAGAAATTAAATCCAAAATTAGATAAGTAAAGAGAATTTATATACACATACACATACACACATGTGCACTTATATCTGCATTCAATCAATTGGTAACCTTTTATTAAGCAACTCTTATGAATCAGGAATTAAATAAATAAATAAATTCTCAGTGGAGGGGTGCAGAGCACTGGGTTCAGAATATGGAAGGCTCATCTTCCTGAGCTTAAATCTGGCTTCAGAATCTGTGTGACCCTGGGCAAGTCACTTCACTGTTTGCCTCAGTTTCCTCACCTGTAAAATGACTGGAGAAAGAAATGACAAACCACTCTAGCCTCTTTACCAAGAAAACCCTAAATGGCATCACCAAGACTCAGGCATGACTGAACCATAGTAACAACAATGTGTCGGGGTCCATGCCAGACTCTGGGGAAGATTGTTTCTTTTCAGATTAAATCATTCCCCACTCAGAAGAAGCTTACACTCTCTCAAGGCAGACAGCACATACAAGGGACAAGATATGCACATGTTCTCGAGCCATTTTTCAGTCATGTTGATTCTTCATGACTGACCCCATTTGGGGTTTGTTTTGGCAAAGACACTGGAGTGGTTTGCCATTTCCTTCTCTGGTTCATTTGGCAGATGAGAAAACTACATGTGTATATAAGATAAATAAATAAATGATAAATATAAAATAAACAGTTATTGGAAGAGGTCACCAGAAATTGAGAGGAATGAATGAATGAATGAATGAAATAGCACTTATTAATCGCTTACTATGTGCCCAGGACTATGCTAAACACTAGGCATACAAATACAAGAAATGAAAGCTTCTCCGTTCAGAAAAAGCTTATATTCTGTGAAGGGAATGCATAAGTACATATGGGATAAACATATACAGAATAGATTCAAAATAAAGACAAGTATCTCCACCACCAACAACCAAAAACAAAAAACCACGGAGAGTTGGTCCACAGGGTCACGAAGAGTCAGACACAAACAAACAACAGCGAGCTATGGAAAGACATCACTAGCACTGGAGGGATGAAGAACGAAGCAAGGAATTAAAAAGCCTTTATTATGCACTTATTATGTGCAGGGAACTGTCCTAAGCGCTGGGTACAAGTGAGCAAGATGTCCCTCCCTTCAAGGAGATTCCATCCTAAAGAGGAGAGAGGGTTAAAGATGGGGGGCTGGGGAGCGGAACCACGCTGCAGCAGGATTTGGAAATGGCCAGGAGGTGATGCAGGACCTTGTTCTGGCTAAGATGGAGTGATGAGAGCTCAGAGTCCTATAAGGAGAGTCCGAATTCCAGTGGGAGGAGGAGGAGGAAGAGGGGCTGTCCAAGGTCCTGCTTGACTCATACCTTGAAGGCACAGGTGGACTATGCGAGGTGAGGGGTAGCCCCACAGGAATGGGAGGCACAAGCAGGGATATGTGTGAGGACCAGACTGGCTGGACCATAGAGCGTGGAAAGGAGAAGATTGGGTAATCACATCCACATGAAAGGACCAGAAGAAGTGTGCATTAGTGTCTCTATAAGGCCCAATGGAGATGTCAGTTTAGGGACTTTGGTGGGCATTCTCTCCAGTGATTCCCTTTCAGCCCATCCAGATTGCCCATTCTCTTTTCCACAAGTCGTCCACCCAGGTGCACAATCCTTCCCCTCCTCTGGTTCCCATTCCTGGAACCATGCAGTCCACCATCTTTCATCTTCACACTCAGAATTAATAAAGAGCCCAGACACTGACCACACAGCCTTGGCAAGTGGACAAGAACAGAGTCAACACATCCATCCTCTCCACCCCCAGGCGTCAGACACTGGCTCCTGTTTCAATATTCACTAATAACTAAGAGCTGCAGGTAACAAGGGAAAGTCAAGAAACCGTGGCCCAAGGAGAGAAAAAGAAGGGGGGATGGCAGGTATTTACAGCCCTCCGCTCCTGTGGCTGGAAGAATGGTGGGATGATATTTCAGCCACCTGTTCAGGAAGATTCTGAACATAAGTATCGTGAGAGATGCTACCCAGACATCCCAGAGAGGCTGGTTCAGACTTTATATTTTATGCCACATTTAACCAGCCAAAGTTAAATGGAAAACATGTGTATTAAATAAAAAGCTCAGGGATGCATTATTTCTTATGCTAAAGCACAATTGATAATGCCAGAGATCCAAGGGCTTTAAAAATACACCATGTAGTCCCCTAACAAACAGGAGGCCAATTGATGAACGGGTCTCTGTTGGTGTCCCCAGAAAATAAGCAAGAACACAAGGCAAATTGCTACATGCAACAAACGAGTCCCCCATTACCCTTTATGAGACAAACACTTTGGCAGTGACTAATCATGGTATGATATTGAGAAGGGGAGAAGGGGGGGAGACCAGTATCCAAGCTTTTATGGAAACAGGTGCCGTGGCAACCTCCTCCGAATGAGCTACTGGATGGGATAATTACATGTTGCCCCCCAAAATGTGTGTCTATCTGGCAATGCCAATACTCCTCAACTCTTTCAGGTTCAGGAAGAGGAAGAAAGGGTCTGGTCCATGTGTGGTGATGGAGAGGACAAAGGAGGAGAAGGAAGAAGAGGAGGAGGAAGAGAAGAAAGTAAGGACTTAGCAAATCTGAGCACCACTGTGACGAATTTTTAATTAACTCCTATCAATAGCAATCTCTATAATTCAGGCAACTCCAGAATGTTCTGTCTTCATTCACATCCTATTGCCCAATAACATGTGTATTCAAATGTACTAAATAGACAAACATCATATTTTAAAGTTTTCTGGGTACCTTCCTCATCACAACCCTAGAAGGTAGTACAAGTATTGTTACCATCCCTTCTATAATGAGGAAATGGAAGTCAGAGAAAGGTAATGACTTGTCCAAAGTCACACAGCCAGCTCCCCTGAATCACCAATTTGGGAGAGCTATCAGGGACCTCGGCGGCAAACTAGCAACTGGATTGTGTAGTACAGTAGTGTTAAACTCAAAAAGAAACCAGGGTCACTAACTGTATATAAGGATCTCTAAAGCAGCTTTATTTAAAATTTAAGATTAAATTAAGATCAATTACATTAAGATTAAAATTAGTAAGATTTTTTAAAACCACAAATTAACATTATAATAGTTAATTAAAAAGCAATGGGAGTGGGGTTACTCTCAAGAGATAAACAAGGTTTTAATCCCATCTCTTGTTCTTACTACCTGGGCACCTACAGGCAAGTCCTAACTTCTTATCTTCCTCATCTGTAAAGATAGGATAATATTTCCAAGCAGTAAAGAATCAAACGAATTAATCACCTACTTCCTGGTAATGATGGGTAATGAAAGCACAGGTTATATGGAAATCAGTAACCAGTCTAATCAGAAAGCGATTGTAGGGGGCAGCTATCAAGACAGCGTTTCTTTAAAATAATTCTACAAGGTACACTACCGCCTGATTGGGAATTACAAAGTTTGACAAATACAGGTGATGCATGGACTAATCTAAGTTGGGTACAAAGAGGAAAGAGACAAACATGCACAGAGATGTAAGCAGAGGGCTTTCGTGGGCTCGTCGCCATATGTGAGGCCACAATAAAATGAGGGCACTGGACCCGATGGCCTCTCATCTCAAATCCTTTATAATTTTATGACCTGGGCTGAAATCAAACCCAAGACACTCACTGTGTAACCAGGGCAAGTCACTGCCTCTCTAGACCTCTGCTTCACCAACCATAAAATGAGGAACGTAAACTTGAAAGACCTTTCCAGCTCAAAATGCAAAACCCTACACCAAAGAGACAGATCTGGATTCTCAGTTTTCTGATCCATGCAATGGGAATACAAAATGAATACTAAATTAGATCCCCTCCAACAGTTAAAATGTTTCCACTTAGAGAAATTTTGCATCTCCAAAATCTCATCTATGATATGAAAGCAAGAAGGGCTGGAATGATTCATTGCTGACTGTTTAGAGTTTATTTGGAGCATGGTGGGCCTGTGATTTCATTAATATATATAACTTCCAATGTGGAAAACTCCTCCCACCAAGGCAGATTCTAGGACTTAATGTCTTAGGGTATTTCTGAGGTGTGGAAAAGTTACATGACAAGCCCAAGGTTACAAAACTAAGAAAAACACTTGAACACAGATGTCTCTTGGTGAAGTTAGTTGTCTATCAGCCATCCAACCTTGTCTCTTGGAATCTATCACCTATTAAATCTGGCAAAATTTCTCTTTCAGAGAAATCATGCTTCTAAAACCCAAACCCACATCTTTTCCACCAAAGTACCCAGGCCAGCAGACATCTAAAAAGAAGCATATACCATGACCTCCATATTTATACCCACCCCTGTGCCCTCCAGGATGATGGACACACACACACACACACACTCTCTCTCTCTCTCTCTCTCTCTCTCTCTCCCTCTCTCTCATTCATTCCAGAGTGTCCACCAAATCAAAGAAAACTACAGGGCAGTCCTCTTTCCCTGACAAAGGACAGGAGCAGAGGCCTATTCTTTAAAATGGAATTATAACCCAGCAGGGAAAGCCTCTTTTAAGGGAGGAACATTTGAGCTCACAAGGATGGGGGTGTTGCCAAGGATCCATGTGGGAGGAAACAGCTTCCTTTGAACCCAAGTTCGTCACTCGGACACTTATTTTAAACGCGGTGATTAAGAGTCCTTTGACTGAAAATCTAAGGAAATGAATTCAGAGTTGCTCCTCATTCCCCTCTCTGTCTGGCAATTCAATGCATCTCGGCAAGACTGTGATTTATGAGAGGAGAATGAGATTCTTAAGGACCACATTTCTCCTTGAGGATGCCTATAATCTGACATTGCTGAGTCTCTCCAGCCATCTCCAAGATGCCTGAACTACACTCAGACCGTTCCCTAATGGCTGGGAGGATAGGCTTTCCCAGGGTCTATTTGATGCACTATAATATATAATATAAATGCCATCCTTTCAGGGAGGAGTTGTTTAGGAGGGGAGGTAGGAAAGAAAGGCTTAATACAGAAGGCAACACTAGACCCTAAAGGGAACTAAGAATTTTAAGTGGAGGAGAAGGAATTATAGGGACATAAAATGTCATTAAAATCTACCCCCCTCATTTTAGAGATAAAGAAACTGGGGCTGCAAAGGTCTCTTTGGTAGTGATAAAGGGGGCATTTGAGTCCAGGTTTCTAAGCACCCATGTAAGCCGATAGACTTGAGAGCTGGAAGTTGCCACTGAGATCCTTTTACAGATGAGGAAACTGAGGCCCGCCGAGTGAGAAGGCCCTGCCAAGGTAGGAAATGGCAGAGCCAGGATTTGAACTCAAATAACCCTCCTCCAAATCCATCCCAAGTTGCACTCTACCCACTGGGCATTAAGGCTTTTCAGAGAGGCAAGATGTTCAGTCCCTGAGCTTTCCTTGTCAGCCAAATTATCTTTGCTATGTGTTTCAGCCCCTAGATTTCATGTTCTCATTGTAAGCCAGGGTTAAGGGACAAGCTACAGGACAAAGCTAAGGACTCTTCCAGAGCCGTGGGGCTATTTCTCTAAATCCTTAATCAACAGTGAGATAAACGTGTCATCTCAAAATGGGAAGTTTTGAATGACCTCCTTTTCCATCCCAACAGATTCCCTTTTGGCAGGAAGCTATTAACACCTTCTGGGCCCCATATTGGCAAAGAAACAGTGGCGCCAAAAAGCAGTGAAATCTTCCTTCCTTCCTTCCTCCTGACCCTCTATTGCAAGCACCAGCAACATCACTGTTCTCAACCAGAGTCAGCTGAAGATGCAACAAACAGCCAAGACTCTATTCCAAGTTCCCTTTGGAGAAGCACTCTCCAAGGCTCGGTGGGGTTTCCAAATACTCAAGAACTGGTGGGGAGAAAAGCGTGCTGCCTCAGTGCCCTTCAGCAAGACACTCCTCCCTGAGGAGACTCAGTGTCCTTATCAGTAAAATGGCCGTGGAGTTCCAACTCACCTCTGCAGCTGTGACAGTATGATAGAAGAGCTGGACATGAGGAAAATAAAGAAGAGAGGAAAAACCGAATTGGAAAAGGGCAAGGAGAGAGGGGCTGGACCAAGAAAGAGGAAGGGGGAGGGAGGGAGGGAGGGAGAGAGAGGGAGAGAGAGAGACAGAGAGAGAGAGAGAGAGAGAGAGAGAGAGAGAGAGAGAGAGACACAGAGAGAGAGAGCCAGAGAGACAGAGACAGAGAGACAGAGACAGAGAGAGACAGAGACAGAGAGAGAGAGAGAGAGAGAGAGAGAGAGAGAGAGAGAGAGAGAGAGAGAAGGAGGAGGAGGGAGGGAGAGGGAGAAAGGCAGGCAGGCAGACAGACTTAGGAGCCCTCCTTACTCAAAGGCAGAAAACAGGGCTGTGCCTTGTCTGGCAGTGCTTGTTTACCCAGCATTACCCTGGCAGGGCCACAGCGAGCCAGTGCCGGCAGAGTATATCAGATTAAAATAATAAAGCAGAAATTCTTCCTGTGTGTTATTTCAAGGAGACAGGATCAAGGGATTCCACAAAGCGTATTCATTCCCAAAGCTTAGGCCTCTTCCGATGATCCTTTGGGTGTCGAGTGCTGGAGCCAGCTAAGTGACTGTGACTAAAGTCTCTGGAGTTGCCACTTGGTCCCTCTTCTGATGTGCTTTGCATCAAAACTCCCTCCCTTCCATCTTTCTTCTACCCTTCCTCCTCTTGCTTTTTCCCTCCCTTTCTCCCCATCCCTTTCTGTCCTTTTTTCTCTTTCCTTACCTCCTCCCCTCTTATTTTTCTTCTTCCCCCTTTATCTCTATCTCCCCCTCCATGCCTTTTTTTCCTTCCTGCCTCCCCTCTATCCTTTCTTTCCTTTTTTCCTCTCTCTTCCTCCTTGTTTCTTCCTCTCTCCCTTTCTTCTTTCTTTCCTTCTTTCTATTCTCCCTCCATCCCTACATTTATAATAAGTGTCAGGGACATCTTTATTCTTAACAACAAAATCCATGACAAAACAAAATTGAGACCAGTGTTTGGTGAAGATTCATTTTGGAGAAACACAGTGATGGTGGGTTAAGTCTCCAGTTAACCAATCAATCAATCAATCAATCAATCAGCATTCATTAAGACTGCTCTGCGCCAGTGGCTACACTTTAAGCAGTAGGGGTGCATGTCTCCATCTGTCCCACTCAAAAAAATGAGGAGTCTCTGCTCTCAAGGAACTTCCATCTTGTGGAAGAGACTTGACCCAGGTTTGGCTGGCGGCGACAGGCGGCCTCAGACAAACAACCTAACCCCGAGAGCAGAGCAGGGAGGAACAGCCATGGCTGAGTTTTCAAGAGTGCCTGACTTCCCCCTACGGACCCAACCCGCTTCTTGGGGAGTGACCCTCAGAGATCTGTAAGGCATGAGCTTGGGGACCCAAGCAGCAGGCTCATGTGGGTGCCCTGCTACTTACCTGCACGTCCATGGCCCTGGGCAGGAAGTGAGTGTCATGGGCCTCAGTTTCTTCCTCTACAAAATGGCCTGGCAGGCTGTGTCAAGCTCTGGGTCTGAGATGCCAGGATGCCGTCACCCTAACTTACTGGGCCACTACAAGCAAGGCACTAAATTTCCCAAAGTCTATTTCTCCTTCTGTAAAAAGGAGCTGGACTCGGGAGTCTGTGAGGTTCCCTCCAGGTCCAAAGGGTGAAGAGAGAGAAAGAAACAGACTAACTTGGAATCTCTTTGGACAAGTCACTTAACGGGCCCCCCTCCCAACTTTGTAAAAGAAGGGGATTGAACCAGAAGGCCCTGGGCTAATCACTCATCCTCCTGAGGCCTCAGTTTCCTTATCTGTAAAGGAAGGGAGTTGGACTCCATAGTTTGCAAGGTCCATCCTCTCTCCAAATCAATAATTCCCTAAGTTCTAATTTGCCCATTTGATGAGCAGAGGATAGCATGGAACTTTAATGGCCTCTCCTAGAAGGATCAGCACTCCAAGATTACTGACCTGTCCCAAGGTGACCCGCCCGAAGGGTGGTGGAGACAAGGAACCAGACAAGCAGGAAACTGCTCTTTGTTTGTTCTAGAAGTCTCCTGGAGGAGGGAAGGGAGCTCAGGGCGTCCTGTTTGGAAGGACACTTCTCGGTCTCTTCCAAGACAGGCTCTCCCTGAGCAGAAAGAATGGACTGCAGCTACACTGAGGGAAAAATTCTCCCTGTTGATGGAGGGGGTCTTCCCCCTGCTTAACAACAACAACAATAAACAATGATGATGATGATGATGATGGCAATTGTGATAAGCATTTCTACAGAACATTATTTGCAAAGTCCCTACCACGGATTTCATTTAATCCCAACAGCAAACCTGGGAGAGATTCTCTTGTCTCCAATTTACAGACGAGGAAACTGAGGCCCCAAGGGGATAAGAATTTCAGTGAGGGTTTGAACTCAGGCCTTAGGGACTCTAAGTTCAAACCACTGCACACTATACATACCTACTACCATATTATACCCAGCTCTAACTTCTTCCACTTTAGACCTGAGGCATCTGAGCAACCACAGGCTTCCCCCTCTCTGTGGACACATCCTCCACGGTCCTTCTTGGGAGGCCCCACCCTGGGATCCAGCCCTGGCTCTGGCAAGCTCAGGGGCCAACACTACCACATACCCACAGAGGGGAAGCTGGGGGTGCCCCGAGGAGCCTGGGAGGGAGTGGCGGGGACAGAGGGCAGAAGGACGGGCCGGGACAAAGGCTGCCTTTATTTCCTCTTCATTTTCTGTATCTGTATTACTTTTTCTCTTTAATTTTCCTTTATTTTTCCAGGGGAAAGGGGAACCCGCCACCACTTCATCATATTAGGAATTCCAGGGTTACATCTTCCAGGGTAGAAAATCGCTCCACTAACGCAGATTGCTACTACTAGAGGTAGCTGGGTAGTACAGTGGACAGAGCATTGGGCCTGGAGTCAGGAAGACCTGAGTTCAAATCCAGCCTCCCAACACTTAATCATGTGAGCCTGGGTAAGTCATTTGACCTCATTTGCCTCAGTTTCCTCTGACCTCGTTTGCCTCAGTTTCCTCATCTGTAAAATGAGCTAGGGAGGGAAAGTGCAAAACTACTCCAGTATCTTTATCAGGAAAACACCAAATGGGGTTTGAACAACACTAAACTACTCCATATCTCACAAGCACCTAGGTGGGACAGTAGGGAGAGCCTTGGGCCTGGGAGTTAAGAAGAGCAGAATATGCATCTTGACTTGGCCATCCCTGGGCTATGTGACCCTTGACTAGTCACCTCTGTTGGCCTCAGTTTCTTCATCTGGAAAATTGAGATGATAACAGCACACCTCTCTCTCTCCCTCCCTGCCCTTCTCTCTCTCTCTCTCTCTCTCTCTCTTTCAGAATCAAACGAGATCATTCTAGTTTTCCTTCAATATTTCATAGCTGCCCTTCTGGAGGTCATAAGTCGTGACTGCTTCTTGACAGACAATCCAACAGATTCAATATTAATGTCGTGGATGGAGAAATGAGCTCAAACCCTTGGGCCCCCAGCTAGGACCGATGGAAAGAGCAGAAGTCCAGAGAAGCATCTGCTGGGGCAGTACAGCGCCATTCACAGCCCAGGAAGAAGGGAGCCCTACTGTGTGCAGATGTGTCTGTGGCAAGGAGACCCAGAAAACTGACTACAAGCAACGGCCTCTTAAACTGAAAAGAAGGTCAATCAGCCACCCCATGGACAAGCATTTATCAGCAATACACCAAGCCATCCATGAAGAGCTGGGCACATTAAGGGGAAAAATGCAATTGTCCCTACCCTCCAGGAGGTTAGATTCTATCAGGGGGACAAGATGGAATGTTTAAGTGAGCACAGACATACACAGAGTAAATACAGGGGAAGCTCCTCTAGTCACCCTGGGGCTGACCCAAGCCAACTCACTCCTGATGCCCCAGGTTAAGTCCATGACAATTCCACAACTCGGAGGAGAGATAAAAACCTCAGGTGGCCTGATGAGAATGGCTCTCCTTTAAAGGGATGGCCACCAAACTGATAACAGGTCTAAGGTTAATGGATTCATTGACATTTATTAAATGCACAGAATGTGGTTGGCAGAGAAGAGAGGAACTTCCCAACCACTGATGTAAGATGCACCTTAAATTAATCTCTCTCTCCTCTTTCTTTCTCTCTTTGTGTCTGTCTCTCTCCCTCTATTCCTCTCTCTCTGTCTCTCTATGTCTCTATCTCTGTCTCTCACACACACACACACACACACACATACATACACACACCCTACCGCATGTGGGCTGGAGAGCCCTCAGTTTTCTCAGCTGTGCTAAGGGGACACAGTGTTTACTTTTGCCTCCCAGGGTGAGCAAAGCATTTTGTCTAACCTTAGTACTGGACTATAGAAAGATGAGCTGTGGCTGTCCCATGGTGGGGGCTGGGGGACTCAGAGGGATTTGGCAGCAAGCTACAAGCAGTCGGCCAACATTAACACCATGAACACATCTCCCCTGAGGAGAACTGGCTTAGGGGCCTCCAGAGGTGCCTGGAATCAACCCACATCTGGCTGTGGGGAGAATGATGAAGATGCCAGTGGGGATGAGTTTTCTACTGAGACCTGCAGGACTTCAAAGCTGAGCCCGAGCAGGAGAAACCCCTTCAGACCAGGGAGGGAGGGAGGAGGGCAGGGAGGGAGGGAAGAAGGAAGGAAGGGAAGGAAGGAGGGAGGGAGGGGGACAGGGAAGGAGGAGGGAGGGAGGGAGGGGGCAGGGAGGGAGGATGAAAGGAAGAGAGGGAGGGAGGGAGGGGGCAGGGAGGGAGGACGAAAGGAAGAGAGGGAGGAAGGGAGGAAGGAAGGAAGGAAGGAAGGAAGGAAGGAAGGAAGGAAGGAAGGAAGGAATGTTGGGAGGGAGATTAGACCAAACTGGGTTCCACCTCCTTCCACTGCTGCACTTAGAACTACAGCTACAGACCTTTACGCTTTCCAAAGGCCTTTCTTGGTATCAAACCTCAGAGAACAAGGGATCTAGAACCTTTAACTTGGGTGTTAGCATTTTGCTCCTTAAGCTAATGGTTTGTTTCCTGAAGTCTGCTGGCCTTGAGCAAACACCACAGCAGAAGGGCTGGAGGACTAGTTCTCACTCAGGATGACCTGAATTCAAATCCCACCTTGCTAAGAATGTCATTGAGCCTCTCAATATGGCAGGCTACTCTCCTGAGAGTGTCTAGGGGGTTCACAGACTTCACTGCACAGATTGGTGACATTGCCTAACAGGTCTTACTTAGCCCTGATAACGTCCCAGGTCCAGTATTATTTTTTTTAAGTGTCTTAGGCTCCTGGTCAATCCCTCCATGTCTCCCAGGCTGTCTCCCAGGTCCGCTTCACCTGTATCTCTTAGAATTCTGAGGCTCCTTCAGGGATCACTTGTTCCCAGAGGACAGCCCTTATGACAAAAAGAAGCCTCCCCCAGGGAGCAGTCACCTGCCTCCAGAAACCCATGGTACTCGTCTCCTTGTAAATGCTTTCTCTCCCCCTTGGCCTGGGCCACAGGAGGCCAGAGCCTCATCAGCAGAGACCCTGAGGCTGGGTCTTTGGATGCCCATCCCCTCATCTGTGCCCTGTCTGAGGAGTCAACTAATGCCTGAATTCCATGTGCAAAGGGCCCAACAAAGCAGTAGCTCCAAATCCAGAGAAGCAATGTCAAGCTGAGAACAGATGTGCTCACCCTGAGCTCATCCAGGAAAACCGCTGATTACTGAGAAGAAGAGGGCTCACCGATTACAGGACCTAGCCACTAAGAAATCAGGGCCTAAGCCCCTCATTCTCCTAAGGGTCAGAGTTCCCACAGGGCTAATGGGATGCACTTCAGAGGCCCCTACTCTGCCCAGCCCATGTTATGAAAGGGTAAACTGAGGAACATTAGGTGGGGCGCCCTGGACAGCACGAGCTGTCCTTTGCCTTTCTTCATACAGCCAGCATTTAGAACAGCTCAGGGCCCATAGCGGGAGCTTCCTGCCTGTTGACTGAGGGTCAGAGAGGTAGAGGGATGCACACTTAAAGAAGGAAGAGGACATTTCACAGGATCCTAGATGAAGAACTAAAGACCGCCTCCATTCTACAGATAAAGAAACTGAGGCCCAAAGGGCAGAAACAATGGCACCCCAGAGGGATTTTCACAGGATCATAGTTATGGAGCTGCAAATGACTTTCAAATGCCATGTCATTTCATTGGCCTCATTTCTCATATAAAGAAACTAATACTCCCTCTCCCCCACTTCTCTCTGTCTCTCTCTTCCCTCTGTCTGACTGTCTCCCTTCCCCGCATATCTCTACAACATGCATTTCAGGTGGCTGCCTTGGTGGCCCAGTCCTACCTACTTATGGATGTGACTACACTAATTCCAGATCTAATTGGACACCGCAGTATAACTGATGTAGCAGGTAATGTGCCTGACCTCTGGGTCAGGAGAACATGGAAGTAGAAGGCTATGCAATATGAAGAGCCCCCCAGGTTCAGAGAGGGGATCCCTGAGGAGCAGGGAGCAAGCCTGGCCCTGGGTCTGACTGACAGGCCATCAGGACCAGAGACAAGATGACAGCTCAATCTCACTGCTGAGCCAGAGCCTCCATAAGCACCAATCTTCACAGGGCCAGAGGGGCAGGGGAGGAGAGAGATGAAGAGCTGGGCAAGCCAGAGTCATCCTCAGGGTGGTGACGGCTAACCTCAGAATGGAATGGAATCCCCCATTTGGCCAGCACAGCTCAAGGGAGGAGCTCATGTCTTGAGGGGTTAGTTTTTGTTGGCTGTCAAAGGGACTGTGGAAGGGGAGAGGGGGAGAGCGAGGGAGGGAAGAGGAGGGAAGTGGGAGGAGGGAGGGGGGGAAGAGAGGGAGAAAGGGAGGGAGGGAGGGAGAGAGAGAAAGAGAGAGGGGGGGAGAGAGGGAGGGAGAAAGGGAGGGAGGGGGAGAGAGAGAGAGAGAGAGAGAGAGAGAGAGAGAGAGAGAGATGGAACCTTTAAATATTATTACGTTTATTCCAAAAAGAAGGGGAATCCTTCCATGGAGGAATCTCAGTGAGCATCCCAACCACAAAAGGAAAGGAGGGGCTAGGAGTTTATTAAAAGGGCTGTTCAGGGCTCTGAATCACCTCTCCTCTGGGCCCCAGTTTCCCTGACTTATAAAAAGGAAAGAATGGGGCTGGTCTACAAGCCTTGCACAGATGGAACTGTAAGACCCGTGAGGGGCAGGCACAAATGTAAAACATTCCCTGTGTTTGTAAAGCCATAGCTACATCAAGACACAGTCTTGGTCCCCAGGAGGCTGGGGCTGCCTGCTTAAGATAGGGCCTCTCTGTCATCTGGGATACTTTCCCGTGTGGACCCAGATTTCAGAGCCTATCTCTTTTAGCACAGTGGTACCGGACAGAGGACCAGACCTGGAGTCAGAAAGACCTCGGTTCAAAACCTAGTCATGTAAATTAAGTGACCTAGAACAAGTCATTCAGTTTCTCAGGTTTATTTATAAAATTGGCCCATTAACAGCAGCTCCCTCAGAGTTCTAGAAATGAGATAATATACATGTGATATGATGGGGCCAGTGCTGGATTAGGATGAGAGGACCTGGTTTCAAACCTCCTTGGTGCTGATTACCACCCATATGACCTGGGACAAGCTGCCATTTTTCTAAGCCTTTTTTCCTAAACTGTAAAATAAAGAAATAAATTTCCTCTAAGGCCCCTTATAGCTCAAAACTTTAAAAACCAAAAGCTGTTACCATCATCGTCCTCCATGTTTTTGGTCCAGCATCTTATTCCTGCTGAGACTGGCCCACAGCCTTGAAATGAAGTCAACAAGCCCAGAGGCATTCCCAAAAAGCCCATGGGTTCATTGAGTCATGAGCTCCTACAATGTCAGGACTGGACAATGAAAAGTCTTAAGAAAAGGGAACGGAGTCTAGCCCTGACCCTGAAAGGGCTTTGAATCTAACTCCATAGCCAATGCTAAGGGACAAGACACTGATGAGGGTTACTGCATGATGGTGTTCTGTAAGCCTTAAAGCACCACACAAATATCAGTCATTACTGTTCTTGTTGTTATTCTTAAAGACAGAAATGACATCTGTCCCTGAGCCTTCCACGGGACACCACCCAAATCATCACAGCTTACACTCAGATGAAAGGTAGAAAAACACAGCATCATACTATTCATGCAAAAGGAAAGGGCAAGGGGCAGGGCCTGTTTAGCCAAAAGGTCACAGGGTTCCCTAAAGCTGAAACCTAGGAGATTTGGTGTAGAATAAAGAAGACAGAATGAGTTTATTGGCAAGAGGGAACTCACGAATGAGAACTCTCCCTCTACCAATGTAGACCTGTGACTTCTTTGCAAGCTGCCTTATATGAAAGAGTTGTCTAAACCACTGAGAGGTTAAGGAGTTTGTAGAAGGTCATTTCAAGACAGCCAATATGTGTCTAAAACAGAATTTGAATTCAAAGTCTTCTTCTAAGGCCAATTTTCCAGCTACAGTGAACAATGGTTCTCTCGGTATTCCCAACAATGGAATGCCAATCTTGCCTCTGGGACTTTGTACATGTCTCTTCTTCCCTCTGGCCTCAGTCTTCTGCCCTGTAAAATGACGGAGTGGAAACTAAAGAACCACTAAGAATCCTTCCACAGTTCTCAGTTCACTATCCTGCGCCAATGCCTCTCAAAGTACGGTCTGGGGACTCTTAAGGAACTTTTCCTCAAGGTCAAAACTATTTTCGTAGTTTTGTATAATACTAAGCCAACTGAATTTCTAATATGGTAAATATTGATGGCTATTTACTCAAGAGATATCACCTATATAAACAAAAGCTCTTTAGGAAGAAAGAGTTCTCAATAGTTTTGAAAAATATAAATGATAGAAGTTTAAGAATCACTCCCTATACAAAAAAAAAAGTGGATTTGGGTCAAAGGTAATAAACTGTTTGGAGAACTTAAAATAGGAAGGATGCTGAATTAGGGGTCACTGGAACTGAGTTCAAATCCAAGATCTTTCTTTTACAACCTGTGTAACCTTGGGCAAGACATCTTCCTTCTCTGGGCAACAATCTCCTTACCAATAAAGGCAGGAGATTGGAATAGATGCTCATTAAGGTTCCTTATAGTTCTGATGTTCTAGGATGGGGTAAAGCATTGACTCCCATCTTGAAGAGCCTCACTATAACAGTGATGCCTACCCTCCCCCATGGTAGGCATAAAAATGGTGGATGTGGCACCCAAGGGCATGAGGGAGACAATCCACCCTCTGCCTCTTATTATCTCAAGCAAGTTGCTGAAGATCAGCAGGCCTCATTTTCTCATTTGTACAAGGGAAAGTTGGACTAGAATGCTTCTGAGATCCCTTCTGGCTCTAGACATGGGGTCCTACGATGGTCCTCCAGCAAGCAAGATGCTCGTCCTTCTTCCTGGGTCTTAAGAACAAGATTTCACTGAGCGTCATCTCCAAGAGAGGCGGAACTATCCTCCTCAGTCTCACAAGGTGAGTAAGTCTCAGACAACGTGATCCTAGCTGCCCTCCCTGGAGCTCGCTAAGATTTACGGCATAGCTTTGTGTATTAGTCTTGGCTGAAGGCCTTGTTCTTTCTGGATCACGAGGTAAGCTCCTAGAAGGAACAGTCTCTTCTTGGGGGCTCTGCTTAGGTTGCTTGATCCCCTGTCCTGAAATGGCCTCCAAGAATTCATCTGCAAAACCCAAGATCTCCCTCACTAAGCTCAGGAAGACAAAAGGGGTACAGTGCAAAGAACATGGTCTGGAGTCAGAGGACCTAGGTTCAAGGGCCATTGCTGACATCTAGAACCCATGAGGCCCTGGGAAAGTCCCTGAACTCCTCTCTGCCTCAGTTTCTTATAATATAAAACAAACCAGTTGGGCTAATTGAGTTCCCTTCCAAATCTAAGCCTATGATCCTTGCCTCCTATCCTGATGGCACCAGGAATGTCAACTTGCCTATGACCAAGCCTCTCCTACTGCTTTATGTCTCACAAACTGGGGGTTTCTGAGATGTATCATTTCTCCAACTAAATGTTATATACCTTGTGGCACCCTGGAAAATGCATTAGCTCTGATTCCGAGGACCTGCCATCTTAGAGAGATGGTGTCTTTGCTAATTGCGCAGAAGTGGCCCTTTTATGAACAAAGTGAGTACAAACCACAGCTCAAAGGATAAAGCCAACTTGACGCAATGAAATATATTCTCACTGTGAATTCCCCTCCCCCCTGAGGAAAGGGCAAAACAAGAAAGGGCACTGCTCTTGCCTTCTGATGCTTCCCCCCCGCCCCACCTTAACAAAAATGCAGAATGCATTTATGTATTTACTAAAGGCAATTAAATTTGACAAGGCACGCCAATGAAATCTGGAAGTGGATAGCCCATGAGGCCATAAATATCGAATATACACAAAGGCCACAGATCGGCCGGAGGTTTATAAGAAAGAATGATGGACAAAATCACAGTCTGGTCTGCTCTGGTGTGGACTTCTGCCTCCTCCCCCTACTTTCTTTGTAAAGAACAGCCCCGACAGGATTCGCCAAATTAATGGTAATAAGTGAAGAGCAGATGAGACGATAAAAGAAACCCACAAGGACAGGCAAACTCATCCAGTCTAGGCCCAAACAAAATTTTAATTTAAAAAAAAAAAAAAGCCAAGGCTGTGATGAGTTCTGAAATGCTCATAACCAAACAATAGCCCTGATTGTCTCCCAGATGAGGAGGAGAACAGGCTCAACCCTCGAAAGACACAGATTACAGATGCTCTCTATGCAGCTCAGTATTCAGAGTGATAGAAAGCCCACTTAATAAACCTCACCTGCCATGGCTTTGCGTATGGATTGTGGGGCTGGTTCTTTATAAACTGACATATACAAGCTGCCTCTATCTAATAATATACAATCTTGGGTCAATCAAAACCTACCCTCCCCAGCTCTCTCTCCCTCTCTTACTTTCTCATTTTTTTTATTAACACTTTTGCCAGAGCCCTCAACCAATCAGGTCTCTTCCGAAAATTCCCTGAGCTGGCAAGCCTGCTGAAATCTGCAGGGCATCAGCGTAACGAGTGACAGGTTCTTCCATCAATTACACCCAATTCCCAAGCAAAGACACCCCTCCCCAACCAGCCCACCCCATCAGGCAGGGACACCCCACCCCCACTCATTCCCAGACCATCTTCATCTCAGACAGAACCACCACCAGATCAGACAGACAGCTGTCACGAGCGGAGAATGAACTTTTCTCCAGTCCTCATTAGCTGGGTTTCTCCATCTATGTAGGACTGATCACTGAACAGAGCCAGGTGCTGACAGGTCCTTATGTAAATAATATTTAAATGGGAGCTAAACAGGGCCTAAACAAAGACTGTATTGGGAACCTAACCACAGGTCAGGATATTTTTGCCTGCGGTGTCTCAATGTTGAAGTCTTTCACCATGATAATCGCCACCAAAAAGGCACTATCTGAGAACAGTGGCCTATTAAGGAGCTGTCCATGGAGGAGAGTACGGTAGAACGGAAGGAAAACTTGCCTGTGAGGTCAGGCCATGCAGTCCTGGCTAAATCACTGCCACACTCACACTCACACTCACACACACTCCTTTAGGCCTATTTGTTCTTCTGCAGAGTCAAACAAGCATTAATTATTTACCGACTGTTCCAGGCATTAGGGAGACAAATACAGAAAGTGAGAGAGTCCCTGCCTTTGGGGAGCTCATGTTGTAATGAGGTTATAAAACACCCTCAGGAAAAGAGCAACCAGAGAACACTGTTCTGGTTTGGGCACACACGGCTTAGGGACTGAACCACACAGAGATAGATGTTTATGCTTTTTCCAAAAATATCAGTAGTGTTGTTGTTCGGTCATTTCGATTGTTTCCAACTCTTCGTGATCCCATTTGGGGTTTTCTTGGCAAAGATACTGGAGTGGTTTGCCATTTCCTTCTCCAGCTCATTTTACATATGGGGAAACTGAGGCAAACTGGTGACGTGACTTGCCCTGGGCCACACAGCTAGGAAGTGTCTCAGGCCGGATTTGAAGTCTGGTCTTCCTGACTCCAGGCCCATGCTCTATTCGCTGCACCACCTAGGTGCCCCAATATTGGAAGAATTGACTGGACTGTTGTTCTCAGGAAAGGAGAGGGAGCACATTAGCTAGCCACAGTAGAAGATATGGTTAGGTGGTTTAGTGGGGAGAATGCTGGATTTGGAATTAGGTAGATCTTGTCTCAAACACTCACTACATAAGTGACTTTGGTCAGTTCATGTAACCTCTTTGTGCCTCAGTTTCCCTCTCTGTAAAATGAGGGAATGAGACCTAACATATTCCAAGGTCTTATCCAGCTATAAAGCAATGTTCCTATGCCCATGATGCTTAGCTTTAATGGGAAGATGGCAAGATGGTCAAATCAGATGTCTCTAAAACCTCTTGCTTATTACAAACATGTTTGTAAACAAATTACATCAGTACAATCCTTGATATTAAGGCAGATGGAGTTCTACTTATCATCCATTGTTCCCAAAAGGAAGACAGAGCCTCACTCTACCTATCCAACCTTATCATCCACTGATCCCCAAAGGAACATGGAGTTCCACTCTACCTATCCAACCTACCATTATTCTCCAAAGGAAGATGAAGGTTACGAAACCCATTCAACTTCATCATTCACTGTTCCCCAATACAGACCCTCCAATCATCACCTAGGCAGCCACCTTGCTATCAGCACACATGTGCCATGACAAATATTCCCTCCACATATGTGTAAGTCTTACTGGCTCTTTCCAAAATCCCTTCGTTCCCCCTATTCATCAGCTCTATAGCCTTCAAGGTCACATTCATGGCCTCTACCCTTCATGAAGCCTCCTCTTATGCCTTTAGCCATTGTCACCTACCTTATAAACATATGCATACGCACTCTGCCCCCACTCTTGTATCTCCCCTTTCCCTCTTTAACCTTTCTCTCCCCCCACCAGCTTCCTAGCACTTGGATAAGTATCACAAAATGGCACACCTGGTTTTATTCTGTCTAAATCGCTCTGGGTCAGTCTGATGCCCCCGTTGGATATTCAAGTCCTCTACGGTCAACAGCTTCAACTTTCGCTGTGTGACTAGACTCTGTCAAGCCAGCACACACTCCCCTACCTTACCTCTAATCAATGCTTGTTTAATCAGTGAATGTCAAAGAAAACCACATTAGACACTACATCAACACTCTGGACACACTTCACTTGCTCATTAATTCATTCAACAAACATTTATTAAAGCACTTTCTAAATCAGGATAAACAAAGTCATTTCGTGGGGTAGAGAGAGGGGAGGGAGTAAGGCCTGGTTTAAGGATGGAGACTGCATACCAGGGTAGAGACTGGAAATAATAGCTGCAAGATTTCCAAGGACTAAGGGGGAGAGTAGCAGCTGGAAACAGCTGTCAACAGCTGTCAAGATATCATACTTAGCACCCTGGACATAAGGTTGATTTATCACCCCCCACACCACCAGGCCTGTTCAGACCCAGACTAGCCATTGTAATACATCCTTGAGGTATTTAACCAAGATCTTCTAAGTTTCCTAATCAAACTCAGCAAGATAGGAAAATAACCAGGACTCATCCTTTAAAGTGATTAGACTGAGGCTGCCCAGACAGTATTTGGATACCTTGCAGCTGGTGTGTGAACTCTGCAGCCTTTTCACACTTATCCACCAGGGGATAGCACAAGCCTCTGATGGGCAGTACCACTAAGAACATAACAGATTAGCAGTTCAAACTGATCTTATAAGTCATCTACCCCGAGACCTGAGAGCTAGGCCTAGAAGAGTCCTCACAGGCCACCTAGCTCCACAGCATCACTTTACAGATGAGGAAAGTGAGGCCTAAAGAAGGGAAGCAATTTGTTTACACAGGTTACCAAGTATCAGAGGTGAGATTTGAAGTCAGAACCTCATACACCAGAGGCAACTGGTTTTTTTTCAAAACAATCTCACTTTACAGATGATAACACTGAGTCCCAGAGGAGGGAAATGACCTCCTTTTAACTCTGATGAAATAGAAACTCCTCTGCCTAGTTTTTTTTTTATAGTGCCTTCTAACCTGTCTCCAGCATCTTCTTCCTGATGTAGGACCCACTCCTCCCCTCCCCTCCTCACCCCATTATATACCTGATAATCCCTTTAAAGCAGGCCTCTCCCTGTTCCTCATACACAGGACTCCACCTACTTTTCCCCATCTCTAGAAAGCTCTGCTTTCTTACTTGGCCTCTGAACCCCGAGTTTTCTTTAAAGCATTGCCCTCTACCTGAAACCTTTCTTGATCATCAGTATTACCCCCACACCTAAATTCTTTAGTATTTAGTTTGTAAAATATGATTCCTGGGGGGCAGGGACTGATTTATTGTTTTTTTGGGTTGGCTTTTTTTTTTTAAAACTGTATACCTCTAGCAATGGGCACAGATTTTTACTTAAATGCTTGTTGACTGACTGACTACCCAAGATCATCTAGCTAGCTAAACAGAAAAACTTGGGTGTGAACCCGGGTCCTGACTCTAAATCCTAGGCTACTTTCTCATCTTCCCACTGACAAAATAACACTTCTTATCTTGTCCCCTAAGATGAGACAGAAAGGGCCAAGCACCCCACCCCAATATCCAACCCTGGGAAGCTTGACTGCCTGACTTGACTTCTTAAAGCTCTTTAAAAAAAGTTATTATACATTCTGTGGGAAAGGAATGTCTTAGGCAAAGCAAACCAAGCTGTCCTGCCTGGCCAAAGACCCCCACTTGACACTCAACACATGTCACCTTCATTTCACAGACCAAATGTAAAAGCCACCTTATCTGTCTTCCAGAAAAAACCATTCCAGCACAGCCCAGCTAACCTGCTGGCCCTGTGCATTCTTGGATTTCAATTGACTGATAGTCACTGAAGTCCAAACAGAAATTATGGCTTCCAACTCAAAGTCATTTACTGATAGGGGGCCGCACAAAATAAATAGGCTGAATAATGGCCAATGATGTCGCTGTGGTCGATTGTGCATTTACATGAAGAACATACACAGGGCCATAATGGATGTGCCATTATCCAGGTTTCATTGAAGGGGGAAGGAGAGGAAGGGGAGGAAGGAGGGGAATTGGCCACACAACACTGGAGAAAGCCAGGAAGAGACATTCACCCATATACAAACATGTTCCTTCGGACAGGGGCCAAATATCAGAGAACTGACTTCCACACTGCTGCTACCACATTCTCAGGGAATGGCCCCTTCTCCACCTTCACGTGGGTCCTTTCAGTTACATGGCCCTCTCCCTGCTTCATCAATTCGACCATAGCAAGATCTACAGAGCAAATTTTTTAAAAGGAGGGGGAAGAGGAGTGATTTGGTCTCTCAGGAAATTGGGCAAGTTCCTATGACTTTCTAAAAACAAATTTCAAAACAATTTCTGAATTATTGAGAAAGGAGGACCTGCAATAAACACGGTTTGTAAAAACTGTGGATAATGTTTTTGGTCTTTTTTTTTGGGGGGGGGGGCGGGTAAGAGGAATCTGGACCTGCGGCATCATCAATATGAGTAACTCTTACCATGAAAACTCCCCGGACCACCCACAGATAGAAGGATCAGTCATTGTCTCTGACAGAGAGCTAGCTGGGGAACAGGCAAGTTAAGGCGCAAGGACCCAGAGCCAGGAGAGACCAGAGGCAGTGCTTGACCCTGGGTCTTTATGACTTCAAAGTTAACTCTCTAACTAGAATACTATCGGGTCTTTAATTACCTAAAATGTATTTCATCAGGTGGGGACAAGGAAAAGGAGAAAGACAAAGAAAAGATAAAAACAATGCTATCTGAACCTATTCTCAGTGACTGAGGAAGGCCTGCTGAACTCCATGAGGGCCAGAGTGGAGTTCTGTGCCTCTAAGCAAGTTATTTAAGCATCTGGAGACCCTGCAAACCCTCTAAGGTAACCTGCCAAAGAGCTGTTAATTTATGTCACAGGTGAGGGTTTCCCACACCCATCAAATCACAGGTTCAGAGCCCCAGCCCTATAAAAACCAATTGGATTATTGATTGATTTAATTTTATTTCTTGCAAACCCTGGACAATCTTCAATTAAGGTTAGGTGGCAAGATTATTTGAAAAAACAAAAACAAAGTAAGTGTGTGTGTGTGTGTGTGTGTGTGTGTGTGTGTGTGTGTGTGTGTGTGTGTGTGTGTGTGTGTGTGTGTGTGTGTGTGTGTGTGTGTGTGTTAACAGAAAAATAATTCTCTTCCTCTCTTCCAATGAAGCCCAGTCAGGGGGATGGAAAATAAAGAGGAATGTGTCTATTCTTCTTGAGAAAGGAACTCCTGTCTTTCACTGAGACCCCATGAATGTTTTCCCTGTTGGCAACAAAATGGGGGGGGGGGGATTCCTAACAAATTCACGTGCATTTCAGAGCAATGGGAATGGAGGTGCAGTCTCGGCACCGGCAGCTCTGAGCACAAGCGGTACCAGGCGGCACCTGGGGGGACCAGATGCTGTGCCCACAATGTTCCCGCTGACATTTCCAGGAGACAATCCAACCCCCCAGGACACACAAATTGTGCCTGGTGAAAGCAGGGCCGTGGGTGACAACAGTAAGTGGGATTCCTATTCTTTGGGTTTCTATTAAGAGAAGGAATATGTGGTCAGCCCAGGCTAAAGGCTTTTTACTCCCCATTACTCTGGCTCCTTTGGTGCCCCCCACCTCCCACGACTCCTTCCATCCTTCCAAATGCTCAAAACACAAGAGGAATGGAAATATAAGGAATGGAAGGGGGGGGGGGCATACAGTACAAGGCAGTAACCTTAACTGTCCTTGTCAGGAAACAAAACAGAGGAAGAAAGAGTAAAATAGAATAATTAGGACTTATTGTGTTTGCAAAGTATGTCTCACTAATGCCGACTATCTAAAAGAAGAGGTTAAAACCAATTGATAAGGGATGAGATGGAAGAACTAAGACAAGATGCCTCACCCACTGGTGGTTCTTGGCCGGGAAAAACATGGGTGGGATCCTGGCGAGATCCCACACACCCACCTGAGGTATAGGAGATCCCACCTGCTCTCTCTTGACAGGCCCACTCACAGGCTAAGACACAAGGCGCCACTGCTTGGTCATTGTGAGCCGTGCCCAGGCCAGCCATGCCGATGACTGGATTCAGCTGATCTCTGACACTGACGTCCACCCTCCAGGCTGCTGACATCATCTGGAACCTTAACTGTCCAAAGTGTCTCAAGCCCACCCTGGGGGAACAACAAGTCCGGCCTGGTGAGAATAAGTAAACTGAGGCATCTGTGCCTTTAGGGAGGAAGTCTGGCCAAACACTGGGTCTGCTGCATACGTATTACTGCCTTGGGGAGCATTCTGACTTTCCTGGTCCTCAATTTACTCATGGGAAATGGGACGGCTGCACACGCCTGATCTCCAAGGTCCCTTTCAATCTCAAAAACAAGGTACAGGCTCTTTCAGACAATGTCCAGGCCCTGCCCTTCTCTGTATCCCAAGCACTTAGTCCAGGGTCAGGCATACAGTAGGTGCTTAATAAATGTTTCCTACCTCACTGACCTGCTCACTCCTTGACACTCTGATACGTGCCTTTACTGTCTGAGATCCCCCATTGTATGCCCCTTCTCCGGCTTCTCCAAAATTCTTTGCTTCATGAGCTGGTCATCAATAAACACTTTATATGCACACATACACCTCTGGTCACGTCCAAGGGAAGTAGGAAGACTGCTGGATCGAGAATCAAAGGGACGGGCTCAAGTCCTGGCCCCGTCACCTACGTCCTGCTCAGTTCTGGGCGTTCTGCTGAATCTCACTTACCCTCGGTTTCCTTGAGAAGGGGTGAGCCAGGTCACCCCCAAGCCCCTTCTTGCTCTAAAGCTATAATCTCATAACCCTGCATTCTGCATGTGCCTGTCCTCTCCACAACTTAGCAGTCCTTCCTTAGATTTGATTCATGTGCAAGTCCCTTCATATGTCCTTAGAAAGCACCATTCTTATTTCACACACACAACAGGGAGTGTGTATATATTTGTTGTTGCTCAGTCATTTCTGTCATGTCTGACTCTCTGTGACCCCATTTGGGGTCTTCTTGGCAGAGATACTGGAGGGGTTTTTCCATCTCCTTCTCCAACTCATTTGACAAATGAGGAAACTAAAGTAAGCAAGGTGAAGTGACTTGCCCACCGTCACACAGCTAGTAAGTTTCTCAGGCCAGATTTGAACTCAGGAAGATGAGTCTTCATTATTCCGAACCCAGGGCATCACCTAGCTGCCTGACTCGTGTGTGTGTGTGTGTGTGTGTGTGTGTGTGTGTGTGTGTGTATCTTCAGAATTGCTATCCTCTAAGACAACCTCCATCATTAATAAGAATATCAATGTGGGGGGCGGAGCCAAGATGGCGGAGTAGAAACAGCTCGTCCAAGCCTCTCTGCCCCCAGATTCTCCACAAACTATGTAAAAAAGGACTCTGAACAACTTCTGGAGCCCCAGCACCCACAGAACGACACAGAGAAGCTAACCTCCCGCTGAGGACAGCCCAGCACCCTGCAGGAAGGACCAGCGCAGCGGTCTGGGAGCCGGCAGCGTGCAGAGCGCAGGAGCCGAGCCGAGCACAGGTCCACGTGAGCCGAGGTTTTAGCCCCAGGGCGGCAGGGCCAGCAGCCGGCTGGAGGAACCCCAGAACACCAGGAGCTGTGGAGACTACAGAATTATCAATATAGACTTGCCTAGGACAAAGTAAGAGGTTAGTGTCCTATGGACTTTGGGACCTGTATTTGGGGAATGCGTCAGCTCCCTCCCCTGGGGGCTAGAAGCCGCTGAGGAGACACGCCATTTTGTAGTTTTCATAGGCATTTCCGGCTCCCAGCCTACAAATCGTGGGGAGATCCAGCGATCAGTCATGGGGGGTAATCGCTCTTGCTTTAACCTCCCTGGATCTGGATTGTGATCTAGGGTGGAAGTTGTGGGTGGGTTTACAGCTTGCCAGAAACGGAAGTTGCCCCCCACACGTTCGGGACGAAAATTCCTCTATCTGGCCTTAAAGCCATAGTGTGGCAACAAGCCCAAAAGTCAAGCAATTAAGTGGCAACATGCCAAGGCCAAGGAAACAGAAAAATGCAACCCTAGACTCCTATTTTGGGGGCATAGAGCAGGAAAAGGACTGTGAGGTCAGAAGTCCTGCTCCAAAAGCCCCAGGGGAAAACATGAGCGGGTTGCAGGCCATAGAGGACCTTAAGAAGGACTTTAAAAATCAAATAAGAGAAGTGGAGGAAAAATTAGAAAGAGAAATGAGAAGGATGCAGGAAAAGTATGAAATGAGGGTCAACAGCCTGACTGAGGAAAACAACACCTTAAAAAATAGACTAACTGATCAAATGGCAAAGGAGGCCCAAAAGGGCAATGAGGAGAAGAATGCCTTAAAAAGTCGAATTTGCCAGATGGAAAAAGAATCTCAAAAGTTCACTGAGGAGATTCATTCCTTCAGAGTTAGACTGGAGCAAATGGAAGCTAATGACTTTATGAGAAATCAAGATGCTGTTAAGCAGATCCAAACAAATGAAAGATTAGAAGGCAATGTGAAATATCTCATGGGAAAAACCACTGACCTGGAAAATAGATCCAGGAGAGACAATTTAAAAATTATTGGACTACCTGAAAGCCATGATCAAAGAAAGAACCTAGAAATCACCCTTCAAGAAATTCTCAAGGAAAACTGCCCTGATGTTTTAGATCCAGAGGGCAAAATAGAGGTTGAAAGAATCCACCGATCACCTCCTGAAAAAGATCCCAAAAAGAAAACTCCCAGGAATATTATAGCCAGGTTCCAGAATCCCCAGATCAAGGAGAAAATACTACAAGCAGCCAGGAAGAAACAATTTCAATATTGTGGAAACACAATCAGAATAGCCCAGGACCTGCAGCTTCTACACTGAGGGATCGAAGGGCATGGAATATGATATTCCAGAGGGTAAAAGAACTGGGAATGAACCCAAGGGTCACCTACCCAGCAAAACTGAGTATTTTGTTTCAGGGGAAAATATGGTCATTCAGTGGAATAGAGGACTTTCAAGCATTCTTGAGGAAAAAACCAGAGT
Organism: Gymnobelideus leadbeateri; assembly: GCA_011680675.1. Lineage (NCBI taxonomy): Eukaryota > Metazoa > Chordata > Mammalia > Diprotodontia > Petauridae > Gymnobelideus > Gymnobelideus leadbeateri. Next base: position 92,196 of record WOXC01011367.1, read on the forward strand.
TGAATAGAAAATCTGACATCCAGACACAAGAAGGAAGAGATGCCTGAGAAGGTAATCAGGGAAAAGAAATCAAAAGGAACTTATCAAAGTTGAACTATTTACATTCCTATATGGAAAAGCAATAACTGTGACTGATGATATCTTTCTCACTATGAAAATAATGGAAGAAGGGGGTGTGGTCATATGAATACATATGTGAATGTGTGTGTATATGGTTACAGTTATATATGGATAGAGGGCATAGGTTGATTTTGTTGGGAAGGGAGAGTACTCAAGGGATGAAATTATGAGGTGAGAGAGGAAAGTGGCAAGAGGAGATGGGGAGAGACAGGGTAGGGTAAACTATCCCATGTAGAAGAAGCAGGGGGAAGTGGTTGCAAAGGAGGGGGAGAATAAGGAAGGCTAAAAAGGCAAAACCACATTCACATTGAATTTGGTTCAGGGAGAAAATGACATACATACTAAATGGGATATCTCAACCTGCAGCAGGATAGGGGGAAGGGGGATGAGAGGAGGGATGATAGATGGGAGGGCATCCTTGGGGTGAGGGGAGGTTGGAAGTACCCACTATAGAAGAGGGACAGGATCATGTAGGGAATGGACCAGGTGGGGGGTGGGATGAGTGGGAGGGAATTATAAGCAGCCTTGTACAATATATCTACTATGATAATGTTTTGCATAGCTAGACATGTACAACATATACTGAATTACTTATCTCCCAAGAGGGAATGGGTGACAAGGGAGGAAGGAAATGGATTTGAAATTCGAGGTACGTAACATTAAATGTTTCAAATATATATATAATACTATTATTAATACTCTTTTGCCTATAATTGGGAGATAAGATGTGCAGGCATTGGGACACAAAGATTCATCTTCCTCTAATGGAAAAGTCGATGGGGGTATGGGAGAAGGTATGGGAGAGAGCAGATTGGAGGAAGCGATATCTTGTGGGACTGCTATTCTGGGAGGTTGGGTAGGGGAATAATGGGGGGAAAATGATTGTAACTCAAAATCTGGCGGAAATGAATGATGTAAAACAGAAGTTAATAAAGTATTTGTTTAAAATAAAAAAAAAATAAATTAAAAAAAAAAGAATATCAATGTGCCCCAGGTAAAAATCAAATCATCAATAAGCATTTATTAAATAGCAAATGCTAGGTACCATAGTAGGTACTAGAGACACAAAACCCAAAGTACAGCTGTCCATGCCCTCCAGGCACTTACATTCCAATCAAGGAACTTACTTTTTGTGTGCAAAATCTGGCAAAGGGAAACTGTTGAAACCTGGATCCCAGCCTCCAATGATGGTCAGCTACCACACAAAACTGTGAGCGGTAACCTGACAACCTTCCTCTCTCCAGATCAAAGACTATTACATAGAGAAAGACAGAAGGACAGAGAGAGGAAGGAAGGAAGGAAGGAAGGGAAGGGAAGGAAGGAAGGAAAGGAAGGAAGATAGATGTACGGACAGATAGAAGGACGGATGGACAGATGGATGTATGGATAGATAGATAGATAGATAGATAGATAGATAGATAGATAGATAGATAGATAGGCAAGCAGATAGGCAGATAGATAGACAGATATTGCAAACTAACCGAACCATCCTACACAGCCCCCATAGATGGGTCTCTCGTAGGCATCACTCAATACAATTGGGTCACCTATCATGGAACACAGCTTCATGATCACATGAATACCTCTGTGTGTCCAAGTGGGAAATGAACCACATCCTGAGCCAGCTCTAAGTACTGAATTCAAACATAATGTAAGGTGCTACACCATTTTTACGTGAACTGTTTAACTTCTAAAAGAGAAGAAACATAATATCTGTGTAAGAACATCTTATTTAAAAAAAAATTAACTTGAGATGAAATACACTTTAGTCAAAATAGATGGTGGGCTGGCAAGTTGTGATCCATCCACGAATTTTGCTCCATATATACCCAACCCTGGTGGGGAGGGTGTTTAACATATAAATAAAATCTTCCAAATCAAACGACCAGGAGGTGTCCTAAACAGTCTCCCGAGGCCAGCCTCTTGGGCAGGTGTGTTCTACAACATGACTGAGTCACCCATCGTGGAATCCAGCTCCAGGTACAGCAGGGGCCATGTGACTGTCTGGGAAATGAAACCTGCTCCCCTAGCCAAATCTAAGTAGCATCTTTAAACATAATATCACTTGTACTTTGCTGGTGTCTTTCCCTCCCCTTCCAGAAATACCCTAATTACCGTATTGGAAAGTTTGGGAGAGATAGCTTTTATGTGGTTTTCTCTTCCAAGCACAATATTGTCGTGGGTTTATTTATTTGTGTTTTTACAGTAACACGATGCTCTCATGTAATTGAGACTATTATGAAGAGGGCTGGCGTGTATTTTCCCCAAAGATTAAAGGCAATTTCTATTTCAAAGCTACCATTTCTTTCTGGAAAACTCCCTTCTTATGCAGCACCAAATTCACTAAATTATGATGCTGCATTCACCTAGTAGGCATTATAGAGTTTTACAAAGCAGTCAGATCTCTGAAAGAAATGCTCACTCACTCACTCATTCAGTCAGTCAGTCAGTCAGTCAGTCAGTCAGTCAACAGAGGCTGAGTCCCCTCTTACCCTGGGATCAATCACGGCCAGGGGACTTGCCTTCTCCGCTTGGGCTGGCATTGCAGGGACAGAAGCTGAAACAACTGGTTATTTCTGAAAGGCTGGCTGGCTGGGAGGGGGGGTGCGGAACTTGTAATCAATGAAAGAAGTAAGCAATAGGCATTTATTGAGCACTTAAATCATGGAAGTGTTCACATAACTGCTAGATAGCCACCCGGCAGAGATGCAGCCAAGGGGATTTTTAACATAGAACGTAAAAAGTTAAGTTTAGATTCAGTTCATATTAGCCTGCATGAGTGACCGTCCCCTGACCACACAGGGCTTGTGCTCTAGTAAGGTAGATAAACACACACAAATCCTCCTAAGAATGTCCATTTTGATGGAGGCGGGAATAGTGTAAGGACTGACTATGCTTAAGAGCCCAGTAGGAACATTAAGATAAATGGTGGCACAGGGCCTGCCGTCAAGGAGATTAAATTCAAACGGAGGTGAAGACAGGCCAGGGATTCCTGAAAGACGGAGACTAGACGGGTATTAACAGAAATAGGGAAGCTTGTTTTAGAAAGGCCATAAGATGGGGCGCTCAATACAACGAGTCTGGCAGTCAGAAGTCTGGTTGATGTCCAGTGGGCACCTTGAATAAAGAGAATTTCAAGAAGTCAGGACTGGAGACAGGGAATGCACAAGGGAAAAGGACACAGAGAGCCCTGGGGGTGTCCATGTTTGGGAGGCAGAAAAAAAAAGAAAAACCAGTGGGGAGCAAGACAGAAAAGGGGTCAGAAAGACAGGAGGAGGGGGAGGAAGGAGAAAGAGAGTCACAAAAGCCAAAAAAGGAGGCAAAAGAGAGCAGGGTCATAGATGGGGTCAGATTCTAAGAAAAGGCCTTGGACTTGCAATTAGGAGGAGGCGACTGGTGACCTTGGCAACAGCAGCTCTAGCAGTGGTGGAGACAGAAACCAGATAGCTGGGAGCTCGGGGACAGGAGGCAAAAAAACACAGGCACCCGTACTGACCACCTTCGAGGACGCCGACCATGACGGAAGCACAGGGAAAGGATGACAAGCTGAAAAGGGAGGAGGGAGGATGCTTCGTTTTTAGGAAAATGAGGCCCGAGCCTTGGAGAAAGTCAGGAGGAAGGAGGAAAACCGCCAGGTCACAGATTTAGCCCTCCTTCTATGCATGAGGAAATTAAAGTCCACAAGAGCTGCAGGTACAGCAGGGGAATAGCAAGCCTGTGAGGCAGCGCTGGAACTCAATGCATCCCGCCTAAATACAATGATCTTTTCACTACAAAGTAGCTATGTCTCTGAAATCAGGGCATCTGGAAGGGTCCTTCCAGTTCTAGGCATCTGGAACCTGATATTGCTATGCAAGGCACTTATTTTATTAAGCACTGACCACGTACCAAACACAGGTTACAAGCACAGAGGATGAAACCACCCATACAAATGGGAAGATGCTAAGTATGTCTAAAACATATATACAGCATAAATACAAAATAGAAAAAATGCAATCATCCACAAAAGAAGGCATTCAGTTGGGGCCTTGGCAGTGAGAGGATCAGAAGAAACTTCCCCAAGAAGACCATGCTTGAGCCATGTCTTAAAAGAAGAGGGACACTTCAGGCACAGGGGACCAGCAAATGCAAAAGCTTGCTCAATTCAATCACTTATTGAACATTTGAGGAAACTGAGGCTCGGAGAGGTCAGACCATAGGTTTAGAACGGGAAGGCCCCTTAGAGACTACCTCCCTGTGGCCAAGAAAGGGGTGAAGTGATTGATTCAAGGTCACAAGGGGAATAAGTAGTAGAGGTGGTGCTGGAATCCAGATTAATCAACAGCATTTATTGAGCTTCAACTGTATACAGATTCTCAGTCATCCTCCATGTCCAGAAAAGGGAAAAATATGGGCTGGGAGAGGGGGAGAAGGTTCTTTGGAAGACTAGGAACATAAGCTGGACAACTGGAAGACTGGAAATTAGGCAGGAGAAGAATGGTTGGATTCAAGGACAAACAGGAAGTGGTAAAGATCAAAACGGAAAAAGAGCCTGGGGTCAGAGAGGCGAAATTCAAATTTTAAAATATTAGTTTCAAGTGGTGAGAGGTCTAAGGTATGGCTACCTTTATGTACTAATAGAATGAGATCTCACAGTGAGGAAGAAGGGGGGTTGGAACAAAGGCAAAGAGTTGGAATAATCCCAGCAAGGGACCCACTTGCTGCTGCCAGACTGCTGCTGACAAGAAGGGGGAATCCTGCTAGATGGTTATGCCTACATGAAAATGTTTGAGGGGGTAACAATGTGCATGTTTAGAAGGGTCAACATGCCACCACTGCCAGGAGGGGGTTAGATGCTATGCACAAACTTAATGGCAGAGAACACTGTTCTGGCTAAGTTTCTCTCCATCCCTGGCTGGAGGGGTAGGATGATGGGAGCCAAGACTGGCCACTCAGCAAATGGAGACAAATCTCATGCCCTGCCCTCACATCCCCAAACGAGGAAGCAGACCCCTCGTGTCCAGCTCTAAGTAATCCACGAGTTGGCTGTTCACACTGAGAACTGAAAGTCTTTTCCTGGACTGGGCTCACAAAGCCAAATGCAAGCTTAATAAACAGGAGCTGGTGTCCTCTTTGGCTGGCAGACAAGAGGAGAAAGAACCAAGGTCCTGTCTGTTTAACTTGAGTTCTCATAAAATAATTTATTAGCCTGCCTAGTTAGCATTTGATTTAGTGCTGAGACATAAACCTTATAAATATTTAGAAGAACAAATGCAGGTTTTAAAAAAAAAAAGATGATTGTCCTTTTCTTTCTATGGACTAGGGGTAGTGCCGTTTGTATAGATGTGTTTGCTTCCAGATTTACTTAATGATTAAACAAAATATTGCCTGGAATCCAATAAAAACCTTATTTCCAAAAGGAAAAAAAATGCTCAGATTCTTGGAGTATTGAACATTTGCACTGAAATAAGACAGAAAGCCACCTTGTGGCAGGATCATGTTGCCAACCTTCTCTTAAGACTCTAAACACTTTCTAGATACCCCTGAACATACAATCCTACTTAATCCTGGAGGACCAAAAAAAAAAAAAAAGGCAGGGAATCTCCAACTGAAAGAAAAAAATATGGATACCATTCTAAATTCTTTCATTTTATCTGCATTCAAAAATGGGGGGAAGCACCCATGTATAACTGACAGTTTAATTTTAAACATAAAAGAGGTGATTCTATGATTTTTAGGAGATTTAGCGGAAAGTCAGAGGCAGCAGGATGGTGCTGTGGTTAGGGTATTTAACTCTGCTAAACTGAATTACATGCTGGATTTAGCAGAATAGTGGATAGAGTTGTAGCTGATAAAGGAAGGCCTAAATTCAGATCCCATTGACTGGCTATGTGACCCTGGACAAGTCACCTAATGTCTCTATGAATCAGTTTATTCACCTGTAAAATGGGAGTATCGGACTCTTCCTGTTCTAAACCTATGACGAGGTCTATGTGACTCTATGGTCTTTGGGAGACATAGACTTGGAAGGATCTGTTGTACAGAGAAAGTGTAGCTATGAACATCGCTACCTTCTCCTTCTCCCAAATGGTTAACACGCTTAAATGCACACTGTCTGGCGCACGGTAAACACTTATTAAGAGCTCGCTGGCTGCCTACTGACTGAATGAGGCCCAGAATAAGATGTGCCCAATGCAAGATTATCCAGGATCATGTGAAGCAGGGAGAGAAGGAATTGTTCAAATCTACAGATGAACTGACAATTTCATCAACACCAATGAAATTTTTAAACAATGCCCCCACCCAGCAGACTTCATCTTTCCCCTCTTTCAGGTTCACTACACACCTAACTTCAGTGACCCTGATGCTGGTGACAGAATTTCCTATGGGAAGCATCTAGGAGAAACTGTTTCATCCTCACTCTCCATCTAAAAACACTTAAGTACTCCCCATGCTCTCTCCATCTTCTCCTCTTGGAATGCCCCTGTACCTCCTAGACAAAGTGCGCCACCGCTGTCTACATCAGGGCCTCTTAAGTGGCAGTCTGTGAACTTGGCTTTTAAAAATATTCCAAAAACTGTATTTCAGTTTTGTTGCTTCCCTTTGTAACCCCAATAGATTTTATTTTTGTGTATTTAAACCTTTGGTGTCCTTTGTAACTAACCCTGAGTACTTTATTTTATGCAATTAAAAGTATTGCTCTGAGAAGAGGTTCCTGCACTTTGCCAGACTGCCAATGGGGTCCACAAGTTAAAAACCCCCGTCCTACATGAACCTCTTCCTGACCCCCCAATTGCCTCGACCTCCTATAATGATCCTCTTTGTGTTGATTCTGTACTTATATACATATAGACACACTTTCCTGTCTTCCTCATCACATGAGCAGACGTGGCTCCTTTCTTTGTTGATTCTATCTTTTTGAGCCTGGGACAGTGACCGATGCATCATAGGAGCTTAATTACAAATTCTTGTTAACTGAGATGAATTTCCTGCTCAGGACTCAGTGGACCTATGCTTTAGTAAGTGCTCTCCACTGTCCCCTACTGGTGACTCTGGAACACCAGTCATGGGGAAGACAGAGGAAGACTAGAAGCATCGCATCCCAAGACTCTGGCTTTGGCTGACCTGGGAGTTTGGCTCTTTTTTACAGACTGAATTTGGAACAAGACTGGCCTGGATTTTTATTTTTTTACAGACAAATGTCTTTTCTTCCTTCTTTCTCAAGCCTGTCCATTTTCGCTTCACATGCTATTTTCCTTCCTCATAAATTGCTTTGTGCTCCCTTACAGCTGCATTCTCTCTCTATTCCAGAACAAGCCCAAACTGGCTAATTTTCTTTATCCCAACCATGATGCTTCTTTCGCTTTCTATGATTCTTCCCCTTCTATACATAACAAGGACCGTGAAAGGCAGCCTCTTCCCATGCCTAGTTTTACCCCAATGGCAATGTGTCTAAGGCAAAAATGGTTACCAAAACAAGACCCCATTCAGTAAAGTCACAAGGAAATGGTGGAGGGGAGGATTAAAAAAACTCAAATCAAACAAGCACTGTTCAAATGCCACATAGTTATCAAGTTTCTATCTCTGAGCAAGAGTCTATCAATTATCCAATTTAGTATAATCCAACAAGGATTTCTTACTGTTCAGATGAATTAGTGAAATGGACAGAACCCAGTGCTAAGAACATAAGGATGGTGGTCCACCCACCTTGGCCATCTCTGCTTCCAGACAGCAACAGCAGGGAAAATGGAACTGGAAGAGTGAGGTCATCTCTCCAGGATTAACCTCCCAGCAAGTCCAAATCATAGGGAAACTTAGGATCCCAGATTTAGGAATAAAAGGGTCCTTTCAAGGTCATGTAGTGTGTACACACACACACACACACACACACACACACACACCCCCTTCCAAAATAACATAAGCAGAATGGGATGGTACTGCATGTACCATAAGAAATAACAAATGTCAAGAATTCAGAGAAGTAAGAGAAAACTTGTATGAACTGATGAAGAGGAAGTAAGCAGAATCAGGAAAGCAATATTCAATTCAATTAAACAAATATTCAGTAAGCACCTACTATATGTCAGGCACTGTGTTAAGTGCTGGGGATATAAAAATAGAAAAGGCAGTCACTGCCTCATAACAATAATATGAATCAAAAAGAGATCATAAGCCGTGGGTTTGTGGTGACTAAGTTTGTTTCAAGTGAAAAAAGGACAAAATCCAAACTTCTGTCTGTAAAAGTAAGACAGGAGTCAATGAGTGGGGAATAGTAGCCTATATTCATTCATATAAAATCAATTTATCAGGAAACGTTTATTTAAGCATCTACTACATATGAGGCACTATGCTAGATGTTAGATACATAAAGACAAAACTATTAACAACTCTTACGCATTTTAAAAACAAAAACATATGGGCTGGTTGGTTTTACTGAAGTGTTTTTTTATTGAAAGAGAGTTTCATAGGGTGGGTGGGGTGTCATAATTAGAAATAAATCTGATGAAAAGCAAAAGTCATTATTTTTTTAAAAAATCAAATAGGAAATAGAATATAAACTCCAACTAGGACTGCCTTAAAAAGGAGCATTATTATTATTGTGGGTTAACTCTTTCAGGCCAGGAAGAGTTGTGCCATCTGTCCTGTAGTATATAATTTTCCCCAGAACCTTGAATCACAAGCTCTGGTTCAGAACATAAACATAAGATTGTGGTTTGTGACAAAATAGACTTTTTGAACTCTGTTTTACTGATGAGAAAACGGAATGGAATAGTTAACTGACTTGTCTAGGGTTACTCAGCTCCCAAACGGTTGGAGTGGGATTTAAATGCAGGCTAAGCCCAATACCCTGTGCACCCCTCCCCACCCCCCCAGCCCATCACCCTAAAGAGCGCAGGGCTGGAAAATTCAGAGTCCTTGGCCAGGACACCTGCAGACAGTTGAACAGAGTTCCAGCTGGTGCTAGCTGTGAATTGTTGGGCTGTGCTTATCAGTCCCCCCCATGCCCCTCCACGGGAGTGCTGCCACCCCCACGTTCCCTGTGATTTCCTCCTTTCGCCTGGTATTGCTGGAGTATGGAATTTAAAGAGCTCTGAAAAAATGTTAACGAGTCCCAAAGACAAGAGTGTGCAGTTGGGTGAGTGCAATCGCCACGAACACCTGGGAACTGTTGAGTTTAATTAGACTACAGCTGGTGCTGAGCGAGGAAGGGGCTGGGGGATTCGGGGTCTGATCGGAAGTTCCCTCATTGTCTTCTCCGGCACGATGATGATTGTGCGTAATTTTGAACACTTGGGGAGGGGAAGGGGTGAGGAAGCATGGGAGAGGGAGGTCTCCCAGGGATGCGAGCCAGGCTGGGGTGTGCGTGGGAAGGGGAGGCCCATCGGCTGGCTGAGAGGCCTCAAATATGGGCACTAGTGGTCAAGCTTATGGTGAGACCTGTGGTGTTTATTAAGGTTCTGCCATCTGAATATGCCTCACTGTTGGGACATGGACAGGTCACCCACCATAGATCTGGGACCCAAACTAGGCCGTTTATAAGTGAGGGGCCTGAAACCCAGGGAAATGAAGGGCTGGCCTGGGGCTAGCCAGGTAAGTGTCAAAGACAGGATCTAGACCACAGTTCTTCGAGCCAGGACACTTTCCATGATGGTCTCTAACAGGACCACAGCGCCTGAATGAGAACTGACCGGCCAGTGCTATGGGTTATGTGTCCTGTTAGAGACCAATACACACCAGTGCTGTCTGTCAGATTGTGAACTCCCCAGAGGCAGGAATCACAGACACTCAAGAGTTGGAAGCATCTTCAAAGCTCCCCAAACCCAAGCTAGACTTAATAAAAAATCCACTTTCTAGCATCCCCGACAAGAGGATGACCAGCTTTAAAATAGATCCTTCCAGGGAGGAGGAACTCACTGCCTGCAGTGGTGTTCAATGACACTAATTGTTAAGGTTTTCCATCTGCGGGCTAGATCCTGGCTCTCCAAAGCTTCCACTGGTGACTCCTACACTGCGACCTCGAAGGCCAAGCCAAACAAAGCTAATCCCTCTTCCACTTGAAGGTCCTCCAAAGATATTACTGGTTTTAAGCTCTTATAGTCAAGAGGGTAGATTTACTTCATTGTGTTTTGAGTAGAGGGCTTCTGGAAAATGTAGGTCTCACTCTGTATTCTGATCATTCTCTTCCTCTTAGAGTTTATCCCACTCAAAAGTCAATCAAGAAGCATTTATTAAGCACCTACTGTGTTCCAGGGAATAGTCAAGCACATGCATGATTATCAAACCTCATAACCCCAGTAGGGTGGAGTTAATGGACTGAGTTTGTTGATAACACTGTGTGGTCATCCCTTTCCCAAAGGCCTGCCAAGAGAAGCAAGAATTTGGGCCAGACCCAGGCACTCTTGAGGACCTGCCCTCCTCACACCTCCTTCTGGCATATGGAGAAGCCCAGGAATCAGCCTTTTGCTGCTGCTTCATTTTTGCTCAATCTGCATAATCTCCCAGAGAATATTCTCTCCCTCTCCCTCTCCCTCTCCCCACCCCTCTCTCTCTCTCTCTCTCCCCCTCTCCCTCTCCCTCCACCTCCCCCTCTCTCCACCCCCCCCCCCTTCTCTCCTTCTCTCTCTCTCTCTGTCTTCAAAACAAAGACAGGCAAAAATAGGATAATGATTTTCAACTGAAGACTGCATCTATCTTTTGCCTTGAGGATGTCACCAACTCCTCTTGTCCATGACCATGATGCCATCTTAAACACTGGAGGTGAGGGCTCAGAATCTAGGGAGACTTTGGTTCAAACCCCAGCTTGGACGCTGACCCGCTAGGCCACCATGTAGGAGTCTCGGAACCTTACTTTCTCCATTTATAAAAGGGGGTTAGTTCCCATGGTCCCACTGTCAACTCCCAGAAATGCCACCAGGGAAATATTTTTAGAGTTCCACAAAATGTAAAGCTATTATTTGATATTCTCTCTGCCTCTCCAAGTTATAAGACACTTTGGGTTTATTATATGCATCACTCCAGTAATTCCATTAGGACAGGGAACTCCAAGTGAGAAAATCACCCCTATCAATACAGACTAGCAACCATTCTGCAAACGATAGGGAAAGAGAGAGTTGTCTGGGGCAGTGAGGATTGTGGAAGCTCGCCCAGGCTCACCGAGCCAACGTGTGTCAGAGGCACGGCTTGAACACATGTTGTCCTCACTTAGAGGCTGCTTCTCAAAGTAATGCTGAAAACCATAACATTCTGCATACGTGACCTCATCTGACAACACAGCAATCCTGTAGGAAGCGATGCTGTTACTATCATCTCTGTCTTGGAGATGAGGAAACTGAACAGGCCCAAGGTCAATGAGCTAGCAAGTAACTGAGACAGGACTCCCACTCGCTCCTTCCTGACTCCTGCCCCCGCACTGCCCAGCTTCCTCCTTAAACCACAGAGTCTCTTATAGACATCATTACCAGGCAGCCCAGAAAACAGTTACATTGAAGAACATCCACACTATATGACTATATGTCACTTCTAGAACACCTTCATGAGAGGGACCTCAATGCGTGTTGACGTTTTGCACAAGATAAAGGATTTATAACTAGAAGGACCTTAGAAGTCAGTAAGCTGAGACCGCCACCCCTTTTTACAAGAGATCATAAGATGACTGAGCCATAGGTCTAGAATTGGAATAAATCTTTGGGATCATCCAAGACAAACTGTTCTTTTTAGAGAGATGAAGAAATGAGGAGATTAGGCCATGGAACACTGGGTGGTGAGTGTCCAAGTTAGGACAGGACCCCAAGCCTTCCTGCTTCCAAGTCCAGCGCCCTGCCCACCATTGCCACGCTGCCTTTCTGAGTCCTGGTACCTAGAATGCCAAACACAAAAATACAGCAGCTGCCACTACCCCCAAGGTGCACAGCTATGAACAAATTTCATGTAATCTATTTATCTGACTTCAAAATAGATTTTATTGGAGCATCTCAAAGCATTCATGCTCAGCAACAGGAACGCTCTGGCAATTTTCTAAATTCCCTTGATAGGATAAATAGTTAAAAATTACTCTTTTAAAATCGTCTTGGTAAATTCCTGTTTACAGGGAGATGCTTTGCATAACACAGCAGAGATCCAGCTAATCTTGAAAATTCAAAGAGCAAAGAAAAAAATATATAACTGGTACAAGGGGAAATGTTTGCACAGTTACAAATCACATCACCTTCTCTGCAGGGAGCTCCCGGAGTTTAAATATACGTTTAATGTAGTTTCAAGTGGCCTTAATATGTAATCAAGCGACTTGACATATTCACAGGAAATGACCACTGAGGGGGCCTACTACCCAGTGAAGGAGGAAGAGTGTGTGGGCATCCTAGAAGGATCCTGAAGGGATGAGGAGAGAGGGGCTGGGAGGTGGGGCCTTCAATGAGCATGTCACCCAAGTATGATGACAAAGAGCTCAGAAGAATCCACTATTTAAGCTCTAGAATTCAAAGGGGACTCAGAGGCCATTATATTCCAACTGCCTCATTTTACAAGTAAGGAAACCGAGGCCCATAAAGATTGTGATTTGCCTAAGACAGTACAGGTTGTAACAGCTGGAGGTAGAATTTGAACTCAGGACTCTGGGTTCCGAGTGATATGACAGTCTATGATCCAGTTTGACTCTCCAAAACAATACACCTTTCCCTAGCCAACATCCTTGAGAATGTAAACCCTCTGAGGCCAGGGGCAGTTTCTATCTCAATCCCAGTGCCTAGCATCGAGCTTCTCAGATAGTAGTCAAATAAATACTTTTTTTATTCATTCTTGAGAAGAACCAATGAGGTCCAAAGACTTCAAACAATTTGGACAGGAACATATAACGTGTAAAAGGTGGGAACTCCAACTGGGAGTCCTTCTCCATCGGCCCATCTGTTTTCCTTCCTAAAATGAAAGTACGGTGCTTTGTTTTGTTTGGGGGGAGATTTTTGTTTGTTTAGGAATCATTTTTGTTTGGTTTTGTTTCTGAGAAACCACACACAGAGCAAATCTAGTTCCTGAAGATTAAAAACAAGGTCAATTCATATTCTCAAAAATGATGTTTCTAACCTTTTTTTTTTGCAGAATAGCATGGAGGGCTTGGTTTTCCTTCTAGCTTTCTTCTTTTAAAATCTGAGTAGCACACAAAGACATAACCTCTTAATTCCAGAAAATATCATTTGAACCCAGTTTCAAAAAGACGCCCCGGGCTTAGCATGCTGGGATCATCTGAGTGGCTGCCAGTGGCCCAGGCAGGGGCCAGGGGCCTTGAGGATCTCACAGATCCTGAGCTGCCTTCCAAGAACCCTCATTCCCCTTCATCTCTCCATGGCTCTGTGCATCCCAGCAAGGTCAGACTGCCTCCTTTCTTTGTGGCCAATCCAAAAAAAGACTCTTTCACGTCAGTTTTTAGGGAGGTATGACCCTTTGTCTCTGAATAATTCAAACTGCTTTCTTCCAAGTCCGTGAATAAACGCTCCATGGGCACTGGGGCTGGTGAGAGGTCAGGAAGCCCTGGAAAGGGTTAGTGACCTTCATGTAGACAGGAACGGAGCAGCGGCTGGCACGTCTACCTATCCCACACGAGGGTAGGTGATCCCAGACCTGAGGTTGCTACCTACGGTAATCGCTAGCATTTACAGAGAGCCTTAAGATTTTGCAAGGTATTTTACACGCTCTCTCGTTTACCTTCACAACAACCTTGTGAGGGAGGTGCTCCTGTTTATTATCCCCATTTCACAGATGAAGAAATAGGTCTGGAGAACTTTAGTGACTTGCCCAGGGTTTTTCAGGCCTTCCCATCTCCAAATCCTATTTTCTGTCCAACAGACCACCCAGCTTCCTTCAACTACCCCCTAGGGAAGGATAATTTTTTAAAGCCTAAATTTGATCACCAGTCAAGCAGTAGAGAAAGGGAAGGTCAGCAGGAAGGTCCCCACTGTGGCTATTGCCATCTGTGTGACCTTGGGAAAGTCCCTTCCCCTCTAGAAGTCACAGTTTCCTAGTCAATAAAACCAGAACACTAAAAGGGGGGGGGGAAGATAAGGAAATTCCTATCCAAGGAAAGAGGGTAGTGGGTAGGGACGAGATGCCATGGAAGAGGAAGGGGGCACACACTGGCAGAGATGGGCCCTCTGTTGGCTGGTTTTGCACTCTGTTGTTCTTCCTTGGGGGTGGAAGGGGGAGAAGAGACATGGGAAAGGAATGGGATGTGATATATTCGGGGGGAAAAACTGTAAGATAAAAACAAAGGCATCAGTAAAACTCTAATTTGTTTTTCAAAGTGATTGGGATGGAGCAGATGACCTCCCCATTCACAGATGCTGCTGGCTCCAACCACAGCTCGTTAGTCACATAATGAGGGAGCTGGGACTTGACAATACAATCTCCAATGACCCACCATCGCCCATTGAGTGAAAGCTAATCCTCTGCCCCAGCACTCCAGGCACATCAGGCCTCTGGTCCTACCTTCCCACTATCATATCAAGAGGCCGGTTTTTGTACAGTCATTCCAATGCACATGACATTCTACAGGTTAGGAGTCCATGGGGGAGAAGGCACAGAGAGCCAGCCTCCAAATAAGGGAGACCTGGATTCAGACCCTGCCTCTGACATGTACTGGCTAGGTGAGACCTGGGAGAGTTACTTCATGTGCTAACTTATGCTGGTAGAGGGGCCGTCGTCCTCCAGAGCCCCAATACCAATGAACTTCCAAGGGCCAGGCACCACCCCTCCCTATCCATATGCGGCTTCTAGGTCTGCAAAGCATCCTCCTCAAACCAGTGAGATGAGGGGATGCAGGCAGAAGCACTCACATTTTAATGCATTTATGGATTGAGCACCCCCAGGTACTGGAGCTCTGCTAGGCATAGGGCAAGACCGAGACAGTTCCTGTCCTCAAGAAACTTCCTTATACATTTTATACAAATGTATAAAAATACAAATACAAAAAAATCTAAAGTATTGGGGGGGCTCCAAAGCACGCAGGTGTGTGTGTGTGTGTGTGTGTGTGTGTGTGTGTGTGTGTGTGTGTGTGTGTGTGTGTGTGTACTGCCTTCCCCCATTAGATTGTGAGATCCAAGGCAGGGTCTTTTTCCTTCCTTTGCATCCTCAGGGCTTCCTTAGCACATAGTAGGGATTTAATCAATAGTTATTGTCTGACCTACAACAAGTATCTACCCAGGAGGAAATGAGGAAAGACCTCATGTGGGAAATAGCATTACAACTGAGATGGATGGGAAATGAGAGATTATAAGAAACAGAGATGAGTAGGGAGGACGTTCCAGGCTTTGCAAAGGCCCTGAGACCTTGCAGATATTAGGTGAATGTCAGAGGCGAAGGCAGAAACCCAATGTATTCCAGTGTTCATTTCTTCCTCCTTTCCCTTTCTCCTTCCTTTTCTTCCCTCTCTCCTTCCTTCCTCCATTCCCTCTCTCCTCTTCATCCTCTCCTTCCTTCTCTCTCTCCTCCCTCCCTCCCTTCCTTTCTTCTTTCCTTCACATCGTCCCATTGACCCCAATATCCTCAGTCTGGCCACCACTGTCAGGAACATTTCTCCTCCTGGACCTATTTATGTGCTGAGCTGCCCACTGAGAGGATTTCATTCACAGAGGCAGGTGAGCAGTACAGAGACTGATTCAAGTTCACTCTACCCTCCCAACTTGGGGCAGGCCTAGACTTCAAGAAAGCAGCCATGTGCTAAAAGAGGCCTCAGAGCACTTGGGCAGTGACAGCTGGGCTGAGCGAGGCCTGACCGGCACAGCCACTAGCAGACTAAAGGCAGGCAGAGGGGAGGAGGAAAGAAGCGCGAGGAAAAACAAGGTAACAACAAGATAATTAAAACAAAATTTTAAAATCATCTTAAAGAAGAAACAGCGACCTAGGGAGGGTAAGAGGAAGATTAGGATCAGTGATGAGGGCAAAGTGCCAGGAGCCGAGGGCATCACGGGGAACACAAGTGACAAAGGACACCAGTGCTACTCAGAGGTGGGGGGGTGGGGACACGGAATGCTTTCTGGCATGGGGAGCAGAGGAGGGACCTCAGGGTAACCGAGAGGGAATACTACAGAAAAACTAAGCTGCCAAATGATCAATATCCCCCACTTCTGCTTCAAGCCCGTCCCCTTACACCAACCAACTCCCTGGCCTGTCTACTCCTCGATGATGCTTCGAAAATACAGGCCTCTGGCACAGCCACACATCTGCCCCAACTAAAGGAAAATGACCCTCCTCCCTGATGCAGAGGCCAGTGATCCAGAAGGACAGACCTTTTCCATTCGGCCTACACTGAAATTTGGGGAGAAGGGCTGCTGGGGCAGCCAGTGGAATATCTCACCAAGTCCACCCACACATACAAGTATTGTCAGTGCCTTGAAACGTGCCATTTGGATACAAACAATACCAGAATTTTTAAACATCTCACACAGTCATATAATCTTTGAGTTGTACGCAACTTGAGACCTCATCTAGCCCAGTCACTCCCTGAAACACGAGCCCCTTCTCATCTATTCATTCCAAGAGGCTCCCCAAGGAACCCAACCAGGCAACCCTTTGGTTGTTGTCAGAGTTCAAGTTTCAGTATGTGCTTCAAGGTAATAAATCTCCGTTTCTTCGGGATTACTCTGTAATTCAGGCCTTTTCCTAATTCAGGCTGGCCTTCCCTACAATTGTCTAAATTGGTGAGGTTTGGCTAGACGTGACTCCTTCTCCTTCATCTGATACCTCAAAAATGCTCTATTCTGGGGAGACATTCCTGAGCCATCTAGACTTTTTCCAGACAAATTATGCTGACTAAATCCAGCTTGGCATCCCACTGTATTTTCCTTTCCATGGCATATCGTACCAAAAGGCATAAAACACTTTGGGAAGAACAAGGCACCATATGGGAATAGGGGAAGAATTGGGGCAATGCTGGGCTTTGAAGACCCTCTAATCACGTCCTCCTTATCTAAGGGGGAGAAATTTAGGGATGGCAGACACAGAGCTAGAAATGCGTGGGACAAGCGAGCTGTCCCTCTGGACCAGGTTTGCTTATGAATATTTGCAACTGCATGTGCCTGCCTGACTCTGCAATTATTGACTTCTTACTGTTTACCATGAGCAAAGTAAAAACACAAAAAACACTTGAGAACCACAGGGCTTGACACAGCCTGGTGGCACCATAATGCATAGAATGGTGGCCCTGGGGTTAAGAGGAGCTGAGTTCAAACCTAGCCTCAGACACTTACTAGCTGTGTGACCCTGGGCAAGTCACCTAACCTTGTTGGCCTCAGTTTCCTCATCTGCCAAATGAGCTGGAGAAGGAAATGGCCTATCACTCCAGTATCTCTGCCAAGAAAACCCCAAAAGGGGTCACCGAGGGTCAGACAGGACTGAAATGACTAAGCAGGTACATTAAAAGTGACCAATCACCAAGAACTGAATTCTAAAATACCCCAAACTATCCTCTTGAAACTAGTAAAATCTTTGGATTTGTAGTTAAAGGACATCATCACCCATCATTATTAATGAAAGCTAGAATTTATATGGTGCTTTTACATGTTGTCCCATTTGAGTCTCAGAATAATCTTGGAGGGAGGATCTAGTGATATCTCCACTTTATAGATGGAGAACCTCAGTCCCACAGAGCTTAAAGGACTTGTGAATGGTCATAGAGCTGGTATTTGAGATAGGATTTGAACTCGGGTTCCAGGGCTCTATGCAGGGAGGGCTGGCTGATGATGCAAAGGCTTCAGATCCCAAGTCTACCAGGCTCCAGCAGTGACCACAGGAACTCTCCTCCCCTCCTCTCCTCTTCCTTCCCCTCCCAGCTTCTTCCTCTGTAAAAGAAGGCACACACTCCTTGCCATCTCAAGCCCAAGATGTCGGTCCCCATGTTCCGGAGACCTCCCCAGCTGTGGCTTCCCACCCACACACTGCAACCTTGACAGTGAAAGCCTGACAGTCTCTCTCTGGGTCGAGCATTTGCAGCTCCATAAACTTATTTTTAATCAAGGTAACGTTGTGCATGAACACAATGAAATTAACTGGAATGCGACACTGTAATTAGGTGGCGGAGAGAACAGGCAGGCGCACTCCTGGAATTAATTGGGTCTCGATTTGTAATGAGATGTCTAAAAAGAAAGCCCACCCCCAAAAGGCACAAAAAAGGGCTGCGGGGCCGGACTCTGGAGCCAGCTCTGGGCCCTGTGGGTCCATCCCAGGCTGAGGGCCCAGCACCCGCCTGGCTTCCATGTCACTGAGGATGGAGGAAGCCAAGGTTAGTCCCCCATCACTTCTGTCTCTGCACTCACAGCACCGGGGACCACAGATCCCAAAGGGACTCAGAAGCCATGGGGTCCGATGCCCTCCTTTTACAGAAGAGGAAACTGAGGCCCAGGGAAACGAAACGGTTCCCAAGGCCGCAGCAGAAAGAACCCTCCAAAGGAAGACACAAAGGCCAAAGGAGCCTGGGCCCCGTCCATCGCACCACAGCCCAGGACCTGGGAAGTTACAGCTCCTTCCGTCCCCACTTAGGAAAGACACCTAATCATCCCAAGCTGTAAGTGTGATCTAAAGTAAACCAGGGACAGGGGTGAGAGCCCTCTCTCTGATGCCTGCTGCCGGGGGATCTCCGGGGTCAGCTTCCCTTCTCTCATCGGCAAAATGAGATTGATAATATTTATACAGCCGACCTCCCGGGATCGTGGGAGAGCTGCACAGGCCGCAGAAGAGGGGCCTCTGCTTCGGGAAAATCACAAGGCAGCAAAATCCAGTTCTGAGAGCGGGAAGAAAAACTGTGGATGGATGGCAAGATCCTCTGGGGCTAGGCAGTGCCCACCAGCCTTTCCTCTGAATATCTGCTACTTGGTGACTCTGTTCCTTCACACCCAACCCTGAAGGTCACCTGTATAAACATTTCTTTTTTCTTTTTCTTTTTTGCTTTTTGGTGGGGTAAGGTAGGGCAATTAGGGTTAAGTGACTTGCCCAAGGTCACACAGCTAGTAAGTGTTAAGTGTCTGATTTGAACTCAGGTCTTCCTGACTCCAGGGCTGGTGCTCTATTCACTGCACCACCTGGTCCCCCTGTATGAACATTTCTTAAGCACCTACCTCCTTCAGGACAACAGGCCAGCCCCCAGAGATTAAAAAACAAACAAAAATCTCCCAGCTACAAGGAGAATCTCCATACAATGAGGCCAGCAGCAGAGCTTTACATTTACAAATAACATTATTTCATTTGATCATCACAAGCTTCTGAGGTAGAAGGAAACTGAGGCAGATGACTTGTCCAGGGTAATACTGCTAAAAAGTATGTGAGGCTAGATTTGAACTCAGGTCTTCCCTAATCCGAGCCCTGCTCTCCTCAGGCGATACCTTGGTGCTTACACTCGATCAAGAGTGCACAGGGAACACAGAGTGAGTTCATTTCATGAGCAGTGGTCAGGAATGGGGGGACAAGGAAAGGCCTCAGGCCCTGAAGGGAGACCTTCCACCTCCAGAGTGCATCCCTGACCTAGGTGGCCACCTGTGCAGGTACACAAAGGTGGGAGGGGCCTGAGCACTGGGTGCAAGAAATACAAAGCTCCCACCTTGCACTCAAGGCCAGCATCCACCCCCCTGCTTCCAGCTGATGTGCTTGGGATCATTCCCTTTTTTCTTTTTAAATACAAGACCATCAGAGCTACAGACACAGAACACTCAGCATAATTCCGGGAAATGCACTCCTACTTCTGGAAGTTCTTGGCTTCCTTCAATCCTCGGCTGAAGCAGCACCTTATGCAGAAAGCCTCCCGGGCTGCTAATGCCTTCCTTCACATGCATCTGCTTATACTGATTCAGGCTCCAGTTCTAGTGGTCAGACTGTAAGCTCCCCAAGGGCAGGGTCCACATCTGCCTTGTCCTTGCATCCTGGCACTTAGGACAGTGCCCAGCAGCTAGTAAAGGACCAATAAGTGCTTATGGAGTGACAGCAGATGATAGGGCATAGAGTCAGGGACCGGAACCGCAAAGAAGGGAGCGTCCCAGATGGAATGAACCCTAAAGTCAGAGTCCAGGAGCACCGTGCTTTTAACAAGAGGGAGCCACCCTGTTAGTCAAAGGAGCCCAGATGCACATTTGGAGGGGATGGGGTGGAGACAATAGGGGTTTAGTGACTTGTCCAGGGTCACACAGTTAGGAAATGACTGCGGTTGGGTTTGAACTCAGGTCCTCCTGACTCCAGCCCCGGTGTTCTATCCACTACTCCATCTACCTGCCCCTCAGATGCAGTTTTAATTCCAACCCCCTCCCTCCTGTCCCCAATCTGCAGAAGAATTCAAGGGTCTGCTTTGGGCCACACTGGCCATTTCACCAGCGGGGCTGCATGTGGGAAGCCCAGAGGAAGGCAATGCCCAGGATTAAAACCACTGAGCTGCTGTGTGTGATGACAGATGTTCTCCAAGCCCCCTGGGAAGGAGACGTGACCTCTGGAACATGGCAGGGCTGTCCAGCCCACAGCCCAGAGCCCACCTCCCGGGAAGCCCCCCTGCCAGGAATCCCATGGCCCAGAAAGGCCATTCTACCTGGGCGGCTGCTATCAAAACAGCGCCATAAAAAACGCAGGCCCTGGCCAGGCTGATCCAAAGGGCCTAATAAGGAGAGGAGGGCATGAAAGCTATGGACCCTGAATGTTCCAGCACCTGCAAACTGACTTCCTAGAAGCAGCCAGGAGCAGATCATGCATCGGGCCTGGGTGGAACACGGCAAGCTGGAGGCCACTGACAAGAATGCAGGAATCCAGCTACTCAGCATGCCAACAGACACCCCCCAGATGCTGGCACAGCCCCCCAGAGTGACCCTGAAAGGATTCTCCCATGCAAGGCTTGGAAATGCTCCCATGTCACCAGCACACCAATGGCCATCCTTCTGTGGCGGCACAGGGACCGACATGAAACCAAGATGGTGCCTGGGGCTGGGCAAGAGGGAGCAGGAGCCTTGGAACCAGAAGGGAACCTGAGAAGCCATCAGGTCCTGAGAGACTGGAGGGGGCTGGCCTGGATCAGAGGAACTCAGGGCTCCCTGATGCCAAGTCAGAAGCCCAATCTTCCAGGCTATGACCACAGGTTCACAGAGTGAGAGCTAGGAGGGGACAAAAAGGCCATCTTCTCCAACGTCCTCCTATACATGAAGAAATCATGTCCCCAAGAAGTAAAGTGACTTGGCCAATGTCATACTGACAGGAAGTAGCAGAGATGGTTCCTGGGAATAGACGTGGTGTCTACGACTGGCTTTTCAGAGACCACCTAACCCAATCCCCTCATCTGAGAGAGGGAGAGCAAAGCCCAGGGAGGCGCCCTCACTTGTCCAGGGTCACACAGGTAGGAAGAGGAAGACATCCCTTTCTCATTTCCACTTCCAAAGGCCGGGAGATATCATGCCTCAGCTGTAACTGCTGTAACTGAGTCCAGGGGGAACAAAAAGCAAAAATCCCACCCACGTGTACGCAATCAATAAGGCCCCGGCACCCCCAGCTATACGGGAGGGGGCTGCACTCCCTGGCCTCTGAGGCCGTGTCCAGCTGTAGGACTGCACCCATGCCTCACTGTGAGCCTGGGGCGTGAACAGGAGTCAGAGGACCCAGGTTCAAAGTCCAGCTCTCCTATTTAATGCCTCAGGTAGTCAGTCAATGAACATTTATTAGGACCTACTATGTGCAAGGCACTTGCTGAGGTTACAATAAGAGGCAAAAGTCAGTCCCTGCCTCCAAGGAGCTTATGATCTAATGGGAGGGAGGATAATAATCAATCAAAAAACATTTATAAAGCCCCTACTATGTGCCAAGCACTGTACTAATACAGGAAAAAGTAAAAGACTGTGTCATCAAGGAGCTTACTATCTAACAGGGAAACAACATGCAAACAAAAATACACAAACTATATAGGAAATAATTAACAGAGGGGTAACACCAGAATGGGGGGGGGTGTCACATTCAAAGAGAAGCAGGGCCCAGTGACTGAAGACAGGCTCCTTTTGCCCTCTGGCTGCCAGATGCTGGACAGGGGCTCTGGGAGCTAGAAAGGACAGGGGACACACTGGCCCTCGTGCAGAGGAGATCCCCACCTCAAGCCTTGCCCAGGCACCAGGGAGGCAGGCTCTGCCCTTTGGTACCAGGGGCCTGGGGACACTGAAACCAGAACAAGACAGCTTTTGCCTTGAAGGATCTTATGTAATGGAGTTAGAACCCAAGGCCCAGAAGGAGTCATATTTCCAAGAGAACCACAGTGAGTGAGTGAGTGGCAGAGCTTGGGTTTAAATTCCAGATGTGCCTGATACCAAAGGCAGCCCTGTTATCCACAAGGTGTGTGTACCCAGGCACAGGGACAGGGTCAAGAAGAATGAGTCTGGGTCTGCAATCACACCTTCCTTTAGCACAAATCGGAAGCAGTCCAACACTCATCCCTTCCCCTCCCCTGGCCCCAAACAATTGTTCAGCTGAGTGGAGATCACAGTACAGGTCAGGGGAATTAATTTCCTGAATGAGATTAAGGCAGCTCAATTATAAACAGAGAGGAGGGAACCAGAGGCCTCTAGAATATAAAAGGTGAAAACGCCCAAATGGTTCTGGATCTTGACTGAAGTTCCTAGGCCTCCACCCTCCTCCCCAGCTCTGTTTCATGGTTGAACAGACTCCTCCAAATCCAATTCAGTCAGTCCTGGGGGCCTTCCCATCAAAAAAGCAAAAACCCACAAGTTCTTCATAAATCCATCACCTGCCACTCTGAGGATACACAAGATGAAACAATTGCACTCCTCTCGATGGGGGCCCAAATTATCTCTAATCAAATATACCTAAGGGGCAGACAGAGATGTCTTGGGGAGAATTACCCTGCAATACATGGAAGTTCAAATCTCTTTTTCTTTTTCTAAGACAAAATGACACTCCCAAACCTCTGGGTGTGAAAAAAGCCTGGGGGGAGCTCTTATCCCTTTTAAAATACATTATTGCAAATGAACAACTGCACAACAGGAGTCCCTAGAACAAAGCAAGGCTGGGTTGCCCAGGCTGATCCCATCTTGTCTAGGTCACACAAAAAAGATCGAGGAGTCAAAGTTGGGGGCAAGATGTCAACAATGTGGGCTATTAAAATTTTCACTGGCATCTTTGGTCTTTACATCATCTTCATTTCCAAATATACCCCTTTCCCTTCCTTCCCCAGAGAGCCAGCTCTTGTCACAAAGAATAAAAAAAGAAAAAAGAGGGAAAAATATTCATTCAAATGAATCCATATAATATACAACAGGCCTGACAGTGCAAACACACATATATACACATATATACATATATGTGTGTATGTATAGATGTGTGTATGTATACATACATATGTATATATTTTTGTATTATTTATACATATATGTATATATGTATGTATATGTACACACATACATGTATACAATGTTCTAAAGCCCTTCTGGGATCACTGTCTTTTGCTTGCTTTTTAAACTAAGATTGGTATCAGGTGACAGGCACAAGATAAGGGTATCAACTGCCATGACGTCCATCTCCTGGTATATACAGCATTGCCCACCCTTGATGGGAGGTGTGTGCTCAAGGCTGGGCTGCAACACTCCAAAGAGATGGGAAAAAGCTGGGCAGGATGGAGCCTTGACAGAGGCCACCAGTAAGAGTCAGAAATCTGGGGAAAAGAAGGCCTAGAGGATGAAGGAACAATTTTCCCCTACATGAGGTTGGGGCCCAGCTGTGTTCCATGTCAACAAAAGGCCCACTGATAAAGGCGCCTGTCAGTGGCATGTATGTCTGCACTGAAGGAACTGGGTGTGAACTGGTCCTTATACTTACTAAATATGGAACCACGGGCCCCCCCCTGTGTTCCTCACTGTGAAAAGTCACTATACACAGTGGAGTCAGAAAGAAAGGCCTGAGTGCTAATCCTGCCTCAGATACTGACTACTAGCTCTGGCAGTCACTTAACCTATCTTGGCTTCAGTTTCCTGTCTGTAAAGTGGGGACAATAATAACCCCCAGCTCTCAGGGTTGATGTGAGGATCAAATGAAAAAACATCGGTAATGTTTGTGCTATAAAAATGTCAGCTTTTACTATTATCGATGGTCCTACAAAAATAAGTCATTTCTCCTTTCTAGACCTGCTTCCTCATCAGTGAAAAGGAGGTCGAGAGAATGACCTGTGAGGTCCCATTCAAAGGCCTTCCACCGATGCCCCTTTGATTCTCCATCCAGATCCATCTGGAAGTCTCATCATGGTGTCCACACAGCCGGCATTAATCATCGAGAGACAAGGTGCAGCCATACTCGTCAAACGTGGTATTTTTAGACTCTGGGGAATCTCCGATGAGCTCAAGCGCGGTGGCAAAGGTCTTAGACACAAATTACATTCTACTTCTTCTTTAAAAACACACGTTCAGCCCCCTGGCATTAAAGCTACTTGTGAAGGTGGCTAAGGTAGCATTATGGCACCGTGGCCAACCTGTCCAAAAAGAGGACTGGACAAGAACAGCATTCCTGTCCTCCCAGAAATGGCTGGCATCATTCCAAGGAGATAACAACCCAACAAAGCTGGACAGGAAGGCATTCCACATGTCTCTGTGAGGGACTCTTGGCTAACTTGGAGGGAAGCTGCCTCCAGAAGGCCACCCACAGACACGAGCCCAAGCTCCACGGGGCCCGGGGTTGATGGACGCCAGAGGACACAAAAAGGATGAGGCCACCTGGTCTTTTCCAGGCAAGCAGGCCTGCCTCACTTCGTGTAATAGAGTGTGTGGTCCTTCAAAGCTTGGAGGAACCAAAGTATTTTTAACATCAATGACATTTCAAAATCTAAGAGGGACACCGGCTATTTAGAGGAACCTTGGGGTGACGTGTTCTGTTAACTGAATGATGAGACTCTACCATGTCTTTTCATAATCTAGAGGTGCAAAGGACCTCAAAGGACCTCTAGATAAGCCCCCTTATTTTAGAGATGAGGAAGCTGGGGACCAGAGAGGTTTAGACATCTGAAGTCACACAGGCAGTAAGTGGCAGAAGGAATAGTGGAATGATGTCCTCTGATTGCAAATCCACTCCTCTTTTCAGCATTCCATGATGCCTTAGAGTCTGGGACCCTGGACTGTCTGTAAAATCAGGCTCTGCACAGACCATGTGTATACCAAAATCATCCCTCAGAAGATGGAAGGCACTCCTTTCTCAAACTTGCATCTTTCCCTGTCAGATCATCTCTGCCCTTACCCAAAAACTGCTGCTCCTGGCAGAATGACTGGCACCTACTTCAAGAACCACTCCACATCCTTCCCCCAATCGGCAGTAATTAATGAGGCTGCAAACTGGGGGCAGCATCTCTCCACAGCTGTCTTTTAAGGCAATTATTTAGGGACAGAGAAGGAAGTCATTAAGAGACTTGGGAGGAAGCCAGGGGCAGCAGTGGTACACAGAACACGCAGACAGGGCCTTGGGCAAGAGGTATTTTCATAGGAGGGGGAAAGGGGGCATAGGACAGGGATGGGGAGGAGGGAGAGGTGAAGAGAAAGATGGAGAGAGGAGATAGGAAGAGGAGAAGGTTGGAGAGGATGATGGAATGAGACAAGACAGGACATGGGGGAGGATGGGGAGGAGACAGGAGAAAAAGGAAGGGGAAAGAGGAGGAAGAGGAGGAGGAGGAAAGACTCAGGACAGGAAGGATAAGAAAAAGAGGGGATGGAGTCTCCTTTCACTTCACACACAGTTATATTATAAGCAGTGCAGTTTTCATTAAGAATTTTCCAGCACCTTCAGCAAGAGAAATTTCTTCTCAGCCACAGAGAGAAGGAGAAAAAGATTCTGACTGCAATCATCAAGAATTCAATGGAGGGTGACCTACAGGCACCCTTTTCTTTGAACAAGCCCCAGTGAAAAGAGGTTATAAAATCTGCTTGTCCTTCCAGGCTAGGAGCGGGCTGCCACCAGTCTTCCTTCATGTTGTGGAGGACGGGCTCCACCAGCAAGATTATAAGGGAGTACTTCTGTCTCCACAAGAGTGGCCAACACCACCTCTCTAAGACAGCTAGATACAGAGGGGAGGACTCTGGGATTTGGTTCTTTGATAAGCCTTGAAGAATCTTTCAGTATCACAATCAAAGCAGCTCGATTTTCCTGATCTGATACATGAGGACTGCTAAGCACACCAGTCATTATCATTCTCTGTATCTCCCCCTTTTCTTCTTCTTTCCTCTCTCTCTCTCTCTCTCTTTCTCTCTCTCTCTCTCTCTCTCTCTCTCTCTCTCTCTCTCTCTCTCTCTCTCCCCCTTCCTCCCTCCCTCCCTCCCTCCCTCTCCTTCACTCTCACTTAACATCTGTAATAATGCTCCAAGGAGGGAGGGTCTGGCTGGTAGGTGGCTCACCCCCTTGCCAATAAAGTCAACTCTCCATGGAGTAAGCCAACAATATTTTCCATGGAGGGGGACAAAGAAATAGAGGAAGAGTAGTATGACGGGAAAAGCTCTGAGGCTGAAGCCATAGGACCAATGTTCAAACCCTACTTTTGATGCCTACTACCTGCGTGACCCTAGTTGCTTCATCCTCCTGGGCCTCAGTTTCTACAACAGTAAAATAAGAAGGCTGCACCTTCCAAATCTGAGGTCCCTTTCAGATTTAGCACTATCATGCTATAAATCACTGAACCTCCCTGAGCTCCTCTGTAAAGAAGCGGTAGGTAGGTGAGCCTGGGAGCCCCTGAGGTCCCTTCTGGCCCAGGATCTGTGATATTCTCACCCTGCACCCCAGCAGCCTGCTTTCTCTGGCTCCCTTTCTCTCTCCTTGGACGATCTGAGTGCTTGGCCTCGGATCCTCTGCTGATTGGGGCTCTATCTGAATGCAAAATCTTCCGAGGAAGGCATTTCACTGCCTCTCCTCTGATGAAGAGTCCCAGGAGAAGAATGAACTAAAAACAGTCAGGGACGTTCCAAGGAACAAAGCTCTCAGTGCTATTTCAGGGCCAGGAAATGTCATGGGGAGAAAACCAAGCTCCGAGCTCAAAGCCTGACAAGGTTAAGGGCTTTGCCATTGACTTGTACGATGAAATAGCTGCTTTTGAAGGCGTTTGCTGAGAAGACCAGATTCGGGGTTTTGTCCAAAAAGACAAGTTGAAAAGCTCCCTGGCAGACTGCACGATGCAGTCACAAACAGAAGAAAACAGTAATAACAGGGGGCATCTGTATGGCACGTCAGAGTTCACAAAGAGCTTCCAAGACATTACCTCCTCAGAGGTGCCAGAGGCACCATCTTCCCCCACATGGGGAGTAAATGATAGAAGCAGGATTTGAACTTGGGTCCTCTGTCTCCAAAAATGAAGGCAAGAGTAGAAGCAGAGAACTCCACAAAGAAGAAAAAGGGGTTTCTGATGTGAGGAAAGGAGTAAAAGTGAGAATTCCTACTCTTGGCCTCTCTCTGTAATCTAGAATTAACCAAGGTGACATCCTTTACCCCTCTGACACCTTCTAGATTCTAATCAGGCACCCATCTCGCTATCTCGTCATCAAAACCCCTCCTGGATTCACTACATCTTTACTGTCCAAAATGGCCCCAGTTTAGTGCAGGCCTGTATCCCCTTGTGGCTGAACAGGTTGCTAGGTGGGTTCCTGGATGCCAGCATAGGCTGTTTCTAACCCAAATACAGTGTTGTTAAGGGTGGTCCTTGAGAGAGTCAAGTAGGGAGATTGGAAGTTGCCTTCAAAATGCTCCAACCCTCTAAAGAGGGGAGTGCTGGAGGAATCATC
Organism: Gymnobelideus leadbeateri; assembly: GCA_011680675.1. Classification (NCBI taxonomy): domain Eukaryota; kingdom Metazoa; phylum Chordata; class Mammalia; order Diprotodontia; family Petauridae; genus Gymnobelideus; species Gymnobelideus leadbeateri. Next base: position 120,041 of record WOXC01011367.1, read on the forward strand.
TGATGGTTAAGAGAATCCCCAAGTCTCTTTGGTAGTGTTCTGTGTATGTCAAGTGTTAATTTTATTTTCTCTAACAAGATGTATGTGAAATAAACACACACACACACACACACACACATACACACACACACACACACACATACACATACCCCTCACTACCTCTGTCCCTCAGAAACCCGTGCTTGGAGGGATCTCTGACCTCCAGAGAGAAGGAAGTAGATCCACCACCAGAAGGATACAGGCAGCCAGACACAGAATCATATATAGAAAAAAAAACAAAACTCAAACTTTATACTTTAGGAATTCAGAAAGATTTGTGTTCTCACCTCAGACAGTCACAGGCTTGTCCAGGTGACCACAGGCAAGTCAGTTAATGTTAATGGGCCTCATTATCCTCTTTTATGTAAGTGAGAGGGTAGAACCAAATGACTTCAGGGTCAGAATTCGAACTCAAGTCCTCTGACTACAAATCTAACCATCTCACAAACATGAGGAAAATGAATGCGGTATATGAAGTATATTAATGCAATGTGTGGTTATTACTATAATACAGGAAAAAAGTTAAATATATAAGGAGACAACCCCAAAACTCTGAATCTATGAGCTCATAGGCATCATCCTCATTTATATCACACTTGCTAAGGTGGCACTATTAACAAGTAATTAGAGGGCCAGATCAAGAGTCAGGAAGACCTCTTTCCAAGCCTGCCTCAGGTATTTACTGAATGACCCTAGATAAGTCATTTATCCTCTCTATGTCATGGATTTGTCCTCTGTAAAATGTAAAATGGGTTAGGCCAGATGACCTCTAAGGTTCTTCCAGACATTAATCTAGGTTTCATATCTTCTATCTATATTCCAACTCATTTCTCAATATATTCCCATCAAAGAGTCAACTCTCATAACAAAGAATAATAAAGGACTCAAAAAAGCAATTCAGCAAAACTAATCAACATATCAACTGAGTCTATGGACGTATGCAGAACTCCATACCCATAGAACAGACAAGAGGGGGGTCCTCAAACCATTCCATTGAGGTTCCCGAGATTGGGCACATGTACCCTGAAAATCAGCAAACACTATAAAATAGCGCTTGATTCCTCATTGTGTTGGTTATATAGACCAGATAGGAACCTGTGGCCTCATGGCCTCGAGGTCTCCCCTCCCATATAGACCTAAGAAAGTAGTGGGGTAAATGTTAACAGAGTAAACTTTAAAATGTAGCAAACGTTGTTGTTGTTTTTTTTTAATTCAGAGATCTAGCTGTTAATTCCACATACCCCTAGACTACATTTTCCTAAAACAATTCAAAATGCTTCTTTAATTAAAAGGTAATGACTAGGTGTTGTTGAGGGAAAGTCTTCCTGGATGAGCCCCCATCAAGCTTGGCATTCCCAAGGCAAGGTGGAAATCAATACCACCTTTCTACACTTATGATTTTTCTCGTCGCCCCTTAATTCCACAAGGATGCCTCAAGCCTGGCATTTCTCCCACTCCTCGTTTGGACTTCCCCAGACAGAGGCTCCCTGCCATTGCTTGACAAGGCAGCCTTGGCTCTGCTCATGTGCAAGGCTGTGTGTCTCATTCCTGGTGCTGAGAACATGCTCTAGGGGTAAGCAGTTAAGGGGGAGGGAGCAAGAAGGGGGCGGTCAGCATCAGCAGCAACCAGAAAGCAAAGCCATTTGGTAAAAATAGGAGATGAATGCTGAAACCTGGGCCGAGAATTTGGAGCAGAAATGCATTAGCGTCTCAAGAAATCATTCTGAATGACTAGTACTCCAAATTGGCTTTAAGAGACATCTCCGCCTGCACATGTATTCCCCTCTGAACAGCGATACCTATTCAAATGATCAAAAACAGTCAGTTCTTAAACTCAGGATAAATCCCAGGCCTCAGAAACAGGCAAATGGAATGGAGGGAGGAAAAAAAAAACCTTCAAAAACAGAAAGGCAGCAAATGTACCTCTCAGGACCTATCTCTCTGATATGCCTCAAGCTCGCTAAGAGCATCTTCATGCCATGGGCATGTTCCTTTCCTGTGCTCTTCTTTCATTTTAAAAAAGAAAAGGAAAAAAACAGCCAAAAATGTTTTTAAGACTTAACAAGAAGAAGGTAAAGACAGGCAGCTGTGCCATCCGGTTGGTGTAAAAATGACTCAGGGTTTGGAAAGGGGATCAATCAATCCACAAGCATTCATTAAGTGCCCACCCTGTGCCAGGTACTGAGCCAGGCATCAACAGAGGCAAAAGGCTGCATCCTTCCAGCTGTGCACAAACCTCTGGTAACAGCCATCCAGTTACGGATGAACCATTCTGTAATTGGCCAAAGTGTGCATCTGTTTAAAGGGCCAACGTCCAAGCCAATGCAAACAAGCAAGGCCTGGATAAAAGACAGCATGCCCAAATCCCTCCTGGAAACAAGATTACTTTTTTTTTCCTCCTGAACTGACTTCTGACAGGCTCAGCAAGAAATCATCCCTTCTTATAAAGCCAAGGCTCTAATCTCCCAAGGATGGCATATTTCTCAGGCAGATTCTCAATGAGGCGTTCAAGAGACTCGTCTCAGAGCTTTCTCAAGTTGCTGGCCCCAATTGCCAACATCAAGTGTAGCTAAAGAGAGGTGATGGAAAATGTGGAGGGCCCGCTCAAGAGGGCCACTGAGGAGGGAATCACCTTGCACGTGCAAAAGGGTAGGGCAGCCCCATGGCCTCACAGGGCTGGTCCAGCCTGTGGTCTTCCCGTGGAGAGAGAGACCCACAAGGCCCAGGAGTAAATATATGGAGAGAAACCAAATGATATCATGGAGCAAACCATTCTCACTCAGCATCACTCCTACCCAAGAGACAACAAAACACTCATACAAGGTCAGTTAACTCCTTCCTGGCAACAACCTCCTCTGACTGGCCTTCATAACCCAATGCTTTCTGGATTTAGCAGATGTGACCCTCCTTTACACAGTCTATAATCAGCTCTCATGTAGTCACACTAGAGAAAAGAAATTATGGGGTAGAGAAAATTCCCAACAATTGATGGTATTTACAACCAACCAGCAAGCATTTATTAATTTCCTGCTATATACCAGACATGAAATGGTCCCTGTTCCAAGGAGGAAGGTTTGACATTCAGATTCCTAGACCTAAGTCTCTTAGCTTTCCTGGGCCTCGGTTTCCCCGTCTGTAACATGAGAGGCCCCCTCCAGCTCTAGATGTAAGAGTCTAAGTCACTTAAGCTCCCTGTGAACCTTCTAGATCTATTATCTATCGGTCTGTGACCTTCTATTTATGCCTACGACTCTTCATCTAAGCGCCTAACCCTTTGTACCCACAAGACTGTACAGTGTCAATAGGCAGGGCATCTGTTCTCTGGCTTACATTCTGCCCTCTCCATTTCCAGTGCTCTATAAATAACAGCCACGGAAGCAGTGACCAGTCACCTGTGAAATCGGTATCAAGTGCTCGGGGACCATATTGCTTCTAACCAGACCCTGTCTTCTTCTGCCTGGGGCTAAGACCCCAGATGCTCAGTCTAATCTGGAATTACATTCCCCTTCTCCAAGTACAGGAGGGGAGAACGTGGAACTCCCCTGCCTGTCCAGCGCCAGGCATCAGCTTTACATCCATCATCCCGATGGTCTAGAATAGAGAGGTCAAGATTTTAACAAGCACCGCTGGTCTCGTTTTTATAACTTCTCTGCCCTATGAAATTTATTATAACAAAGCCTCCAGTAATTACAAGGAATTAAACATAGGGCTCATTATTGTATTGCAAGTTATTTTACAATCAATTACAGTTAATAAAATTAGCAATAACAGCTAAAATTTGATATGCATTAAAGTCAATTCCAACCAGAAAGAAAAGACAGCTGCACGTAATGACAGAAAACTCATATCCAATTGCCCCTGCTGGCTTCCATCTATCTACATGTGCTCCGTCCATGCTGATTTATGTTCAATGAAAAGGACTGTAGAGCTAGTTCTGAAAAAGACCTCAGAGGCGATCGGGTCCAATCTCATTTTACAGATGGGGACACTGAGTCCCATTAAGGAGAAGGGCCTGGTCCAAGATCATTCATAGGATCACAGATCTGGTGCTGGAAGGGACCAGCTTAGAGACCATCTATCCCAATTCTTCCATTATATGGCCCCAATAAGTCTAAATGACTTGTCTCCAATCAAACAGGTAGCTCTTCTTTGCAAGATCCCTCAGCCTAAGGGAAGAACATTGCACTGGAAACCAGAAGTAAATTCTAGTTTGGGCTCTTATCATTAGCTCTCTCTGTCATGAGTGGGTCACCTCAGTCTCTTCATCTCTAAAATGGGGGTCTGCCAGGGGAAGCCTGGTGATCAGTGAAGTCCCTTCTAAATCTAAAGTGCTGGGATTGAGGATTTAGGACTTTAATGGCATGCCTACAAAGTAATCATACACATTCTGACCCAATGGAGGTAAGGTAATATTGGCCCAAGGAGTATAATTCTGGACACTGTGAACAGAAGATGCTGATAAAAATGTGTTAATGGTTCATCCAGAGGCAGCTAACTTAAACTTCAAAATTATCTTCTATTCTCCCAGCTGAGCACAGCTCAGGAAAATTCAATTCAATAAGAATTAACAAAACACCTAATGTGCTTCCTTGGTAAAGGGAAATATTAAAGAGGCAGAAGCCTGGTCCAACATACAGAGCAATGAACTGGGGAGTACTGAGTACTGAGTTCAAATCCCAGCTTTGCCACTTACCATGTGCAAGGCCTTGGGCAAGTCATTAAACCTTTCTGGGCCTCAGTTTCCTTATCTGTAAAATGAAGGACAACATGACCTCTAAGACTCCTTCCAGCTCTGAGTCTATGAACTTATGATTAAAAAAAAAAAAGAATAAAGAAAGTAGTCCTTTCCCTCAAAGGGCTTCTATTCTTCAGAAGAAGCTTACTTTCTATTAGAAATCACAACACGAGAAAACATTATTCAAATAGGAAAACCAGAACTCTAATACTATAGTTATCAAAAGGGGGAGGAAGGAGAGTTCACTTGCACTTCTTCATATAATTGGAAATTTATATAGTGACTTAAGATTTCCAAAGTATTTTGCATATGTTAATTCACTGAATCCTTGTAACATAAGATCTTTTGCTATCCCCAGCAATTAGTACAATGCCTGGAACACAGTAGGTTTACTGACTGATTGATCCCTGGGAGGTAGGTGTCTTTGTTATCCTCACTTTACAGAAAGGAAAACTGAGGCACACCTGAGGTTAGGGGACTTGACCAGGGTCAATAAGCAAGTCTCTGAATCATGATTCAAACCAATTTTCCCAACTCCATATCCTCCAATCTATGCCTTACATCATGCAGATTCCTCCACAACCTATGCTCCTGAAAAGGGAATTCAATAAATATCCATGGTGTTTTGTGTAAAACTAAGATTCTCCAAGTCTGGAGAAAGGAGTGTGTGTGTGTGTGTGTGTGTGTGTGTGTGTGTGTGTGTGTGTGAGAGAGAGAGACAGAGAGAGACAGAGACAGAGACAGAGAGAGACAGAGACAGAGAGAGACAGAGAGACAGAGAAAAAGAAGAAAGAGAAAGGAAGGAAGGAAGGAAGAAGAAAGAAGGAAAGGGAGGGAGAGAAACAAAGTTATCTGGTTCTTTGCAATATCTCATATATTGATCAGGACAAGCACAAGTTATAAAGAATAAAGGCTGTGGTTACTCCACTGATATGTTATTAATGAGGATGATGGAGAATTGAGTAGTCTGATATATTAGCCTTCTTGCTCTGGGCAAACTTGCTAATGCAAAATTCCAGGGCTGGGTAAGGTCACCTTCACATCTGGCGTGGCATAAGAAACATCTGGCTGACTGCAATAAAATGCTAACCACGATGCTGCCTATCATGTCCCTCCCAGTGGCCCTCCTGCTCCCTTCTAGAGAACCAGCTCAAGCTCTTCCATGAAGCCCCTGCAGCTCCTACTGGCTCGCAGTGATTCCTCCCTCCTCTCAGCTTATATTACATTTAACTTCTATGATTACTTACATGGTGTTTACTTCCATACGAACTGTGACACCACTGATAGTATGGTATCCAACTGCTACTTATCTCTTTGTTATTTAATTTAAGGTGCTTATGTCCTATCTCCAAAACTAGATTAGAAGCTCCTTGAGGGATGAAACTATGCCTCACGGTGCTTTACAGTCCCTAACCAGACCATAAAAGAGCACCCCCACACCCATGCCATAACCAGCTACTTCTCATGCTTGTGTTTACAAGGGAAGCTAATCTAGTAAAGACCTGTAGTAAGAGAACATCGCCCAGATCCCAACGTAGAGAACTCAGCCACAGGGTGTATGTAGCCTTGAGCCAGACTTGGCAGAAGCCAGAGTGGAAGAAGCCCGGAATTTAAAAAAAAAAAAAAAACTATGGAAATGGGCCTTCTCAACCCCTACTTGCCAAGAACACACAGAAGCAAAACTAGAAACCAAGTGGGTGCAACTCAGTTGAGATACGGCTAACCTGAACATCATGAACAGAATGGAAGAGTTTTGTATTGGCGATGTGTTCTCGCCAGTCTTCTGGAGGAGCATTCCATAATGGGTTAGGAATCTTTCATTCCTCTACTCTGTGTCAAGTATTTTTCACCCTTTTTATAGCATTGCCCTCCCCCTCCTTTGGCAATCTGAAGAATCCTATGGACCATGTTTTATTTTTATTTTAAAATTCATAATTGAAGGAAATATCAAATTTTAGCTAACAGTTAGTGGAAATAAAAGTGGAATTATTTTTCTCATCCAATGAATCCCAGGTTAAAAATCCCTTTTCTAGGCTGTAACTTAAGACAATCCCATTCCCAGATAGAAACTTCATAGTTGTTTACTTCTCAAATCAGTCTCTCTCTTCCATCTTTTCCCTTCAACAGGAAGGGAAAGACCCAGACACCACTGTTGACCTATGGGCTTCAGTCTCTTGTCCAGGCTTCATACGCCTCAGCAACATTTTTACTTTGCATCCAACAGTCTCATTTGGGCTCACATGAAGAACAAGTAAGGAGCAGTCATTGGTTTTGATAAGGCCATGGAGGTTATCTGCTATGTCCTTGACACACGTACTGAGGAGATGAGAGATTTAGCTACTGTTGATATCTGACTGACCAGTGACTGTTTCAGTATCTCTGAGTGAGGAAACTCCAACCACAAATATTCTTCCCTTCTCTTTCTGATCTTCACAGAATGACCCCTGACCTGAGAGCTTCTGGAACTCTGAAATCTTTTCTGGAGAACAGGCAGAGCTGTTTCCTCCTCAAAGCATTCGGCTAACTGCTTTTCAGGAAGTGCCTCAAACATGATTGTGTGTTGTTTTTTCAAGAAGTTTTAAGTAGAGGGTTGGAGCCAAGATGATGGGGTAGAAGCAGGAAAACTCCCTATAATCCCCCCATAATCACCTCAAATACCTATAAAAATGACTCTAAACAAACTTTAGGGCTACAGAACCCACAAAGTGACAGAGAGAATCAAACCTCCTGCTGAAGGCAGCCTGGCAGGCCAGCAGGAAAGGTCCATCCCAGCATGCTGGGAGCCGAGCCCATCCCCCTTAAGACTGTGGTTTTATCCTCAGGGCGCCCCAACCAGCCCCACTGGAGGGACTTGAGGAGAGTGGATCACCATCAGCTGTGGTGGTTTCCAGAATTATCAACCCATAAATGCCAAAGACAAAGTAAGAGGTCAGTGGATTTTAGGAACAGGGGGTCCAGGAGTGTGGTCCAGCCTCTGCCCCCGGAGGGAGAAGCAGCTGAGGTGCAGTGGCCACCACAGCATGGCTGCTTCAGAGCTTCTGGACTACAGATTGTAGGGGGACCAAGTGACCATTCTGAGGGGTAACTGCTTTAACCTGCTTGGATCTAGACTGTGGTCCAGGGTGGAGGTCCTGGAGTGTGTGACCAGGTACCTGTGGACACTTCAGAGAGGGCACCCAACTAATAGCTCCTGCAGCTGCAAAACCCCAGTAATTTGGGACAAAGCTCTCTTCTCTGGAAGGAGAGTTCTACTATGGCAAAGAGCTCAAAAGTCAAGTAATTGAGTAGCAACATGAGCAAGCAAAGGAAGCAAAGCAAGCACAGCAGTCAAACCTTAGATTCCTATTTTGGGGACAAAAAGGATCATGGAACAGGAGGAAGACAATGAAGTCAGAACTCCTGTACCAAAAGCTTCCAAGAAAAACAAGAACTGGTTACAAGCCATGGAGGAGGTCAAGAAAGATTTTGAAAACCAAATAAGAGAAGTGGAGGAAAAATTGGGAAGAGAAATGAGAACGATGCAAGAAAATCATGAAAAGAGAGTCAACAACCTGACTGAGGAAAATAACACCTTAAAAAATAACTCAGGGGCGGCTAGGTGGCGCAGTGAATAGAGCGCCGGCCCTGGAGTCAGAAGGACCTGAGTTCGGATCCAGCCTCAGACACTTAACCCACACACACCAAAAAAAAAAAACCACCTAGCTGTCTGACCTTGGGCAAGTTACTTAACCCCAATTGCCCTAAAAGGGGTGGCTAGGTGGCGCAGTGAGTAAGAGCGCCAGCCTCAGAGTTGGGATGACCTGGGACTGAAACCGGCCTCAGAAAATGAGCACCCACGCATAAATAATGACTAGCCGTGTAACCTTGAGCAAGTTACTTAACCCCAATTGCTTAAAAAAAAAAATAACTCAAATGGCAAAAGAGGCTCAAAAAGCCAATGAGGAGAAGAATGCCTTAAAAAAGCAAATTTGTCAGATGGAAAAAGAATCTCAAAAGCTCACTGAAGAGAATCATTCCTTCAGAATTAGACTGGACCAAATGGAAGCTAATGACTTTATGAGAAATCAAGATACTATTAAACAGATTCAAACAAATGAAAAAATAGAAGGCAATGTGAAATATCTCATGGGAAAAAACCACTGACCTGGAAAACAGATCCAGGAGAGACAAGTTAATAAGGATCGGACTACCTGAAAGCCATGATCAAAAAAAGAACCTAGAAATCACCCTTCAAGAAATTCTCATGGAAAACTGCCCTGATGTTTTAGAACCAGAAAGCAAAATAGAGGTTGAAAGAATCCACAGATCACCTCCTGAAAAAGATCCCAAAAAGAAAACTCCCAGGAATATTGTAGCCAGGCTCCAGAGTTCCCAGATAAAGGAGAAAATACTACAAGCAACCAGGAAGAAACAATTTGAATATTGTAGAGACACAATCAGGGTAACACAGGATCTGGCAGGTTCTACACTGAGGGATTGAAGGGCTTGGAATATGATATTCTGGAGGTCAAAGGAGCTGGGATTAAAACCAAGAATCATTTACCCAGCAAAACTGAGTATCATATTTCAGGGGAAAATATGGTTATTCAACGAAACAGAGGATTTTCAAGCATTCTTGATGGAAAAAAAAAACAGAGTTGAATAGAAAATTAGACATTCAGATACAAGAAGCAAGAGCATTAGAAGGAAAACAAGGAAAGGAAATCATAAGGAACTTATCAACCTACATGGAAAAATGATAATTGTAACTGATGAAACTTTTCTCAGTATGAGAACAGTTGAAGGGAATAGAAATATATGTGTGTGTGTGTGTGTGTGTGTGTGTGTGTGTATAGGAGGGTATATGGGTATATGAATACATATGTGAGTATGTGTACATATGCGTACAGGTATACATAGATAGAGGGCACAGGATCAATTTAATAGGAAAGGATGATACTTAACAGGTGAAATTGAGAGGAGAGAGAGAGGAATATAATGAGCGGAGATGGGGAGAGATTAGGGTAAATTATCTTATATAGAAGAGGCAAGGGAAAATAGTTACAAGGGAGGGGAAGAACAGGAAGGTGAAAGGGAATGGGTCAACCTTACTCTCACTGAATTTGTCTTAGGGAGGGAATGACATACACACTAAATAGAATATCTCACTCTACAGGAGAGTAGGGAGGAAGGGGATGAAAGGGGGGATGATGGAGGGGAGGGCAGGTTGAGAGGGAGGGAAGTCAGAAGTACACACTTCTAAAAGGGACAGGGTCAAAGTAGAGAACAGAACAAGTGGGGGACAGGATAGGATGGAGGGAAATATAGTCAGTCTTTCACAATATATCCACAATGGAAATGTTTTACATAACTACACATGTATAACTTATATTGAATTGCCTATCTTCCCAGTAAGGGTGGGTGATGAGGGAGGAAGGGAAAGAATCCAGAATTCAAAGTTTTAAAATCAAATGTTTAAAAAATATATAAAAAAGAATTCTATAAACATGTAAATTCTTCCATTTGCTATTTTAGCTCCCTCCTTTTATTTTTTTTCCCAAAGCAGCTAAGTAGAGCTCTGGATAGATCAATGGTCACAGAGTCAGAAAGATCTATGCTCCAATCCTCCCTCATATACCTACTAGCTCTGTGACCCTGAGCAAGTCATTTCAGCTCTGTTTACCCCAATTTTCTCATCTGTAAAATGGGGGAAATCATAACATATGCTGCCAGGTTTGTTTTGAGGATAAATAAGATGATATTGGTAAAGCTCTTTGCAAATGTGTTTGTAAAAGTGCTATAGAAATGCTAACTATTGCTATTATTTTTTCCACAAAGAGATAAATAACAGAACGCTGAAAAAAATTAAGTATAAAGTTATCCTTTTCCTGTCTGGCATTCTTCTACCTTCCAAAATCTCGATGAAGGTCAAAATCCCGCTCCTCTACTTGGGATCTTCATCCTTATCCCATTCAAGTTTTTTAATAAAATTCTGAGATGGATATGCTAATAAAGCCTAACTCGGTGGGAAAAGCATTGGCTTTGTAGTCAGAAAACCCAAATTCTATATTCTATCAGCATTACAGTCTCAAGTTCCTTCCAGCTCTGATTCTTTGAACTCCGAGACCCTAATGCTTATATTTTCCATGGAATAAATCATGGCATTTCTTTGCAATAATTCTCCCCTCTGACAATACATCCGAAAAAATGCATAGCTAGGCCAAACTTTGATGGACCCTTGCAAGTGTCATCTGTGTGATATCATTGATGTGGCAAGGAACAGACCACCAGATTCCAGGGTATCAGCAGAAAAATCCACATCACCTGGCCTCTCTATTCCCTGATGGGGAGCCTGAAAGAGACTCTACCCCCACAAACACAACCGACAAGTTTGGTCTAATTAACTGTGGCTGAGCCAACAGAACATCTCCAGGGACCATAGGAGAGAAAGAGGGAAAAACCCAACAGTTATAGATTCTGAAAGGCTCCGGCAACCCTCTCCTGGGTGCAGGATTCTAATCTAGATGCAGAAGAGATACATGACAAGAGCCCAGAACTGGACCTTCTGCATATTTAAAAGTGAAGGGAAAAGTTAAGATAGATTCCCAGCCTGGCAAGAATAGTAATAGTGGCTCACAGTTCTTCTGCACTTTTAAGGTTTACAGGGAAAAATAAAGTGGCCCAGTAGATACAGAATTAAGGCTTGGAGCTCAGAAAATCTGGGTTCAAGTCCTACTTCAGAAACTTATTAGCGGTGTGAGCCTGGGAAAGTCACAAACTCTCACTGCCTTAATAATATCACCTAGCTCATAGAGCTGCAAATCAGATGACTTAAATGATTGACCATGGTCATATTAAGAGTTTCCGGTAGGGTTTGTTAGGAGGAACAAAAATGATGCAGAAAGGGTCAGTTAGGTGGTACAGTGAATAGAGCACAGGCCCTGGAGTCAGGAGGATCTGAGTTCAAATATGATCTCAGATACTTGACGCTTACTAGATGTGTGACCTTGGGCGAGTCACTTAACCCCAACTGTCATGCTTTCCCCCCTCCAACAAAAGAAAAGAATGCAGAAAGACCAAGGCCACATAATTAGCAATTATCAGAGGGTAGACTTAGGAAAGGGTCTTCTGACTACAAATCCAGTATTTCCTTCACCACATCTACTACATCCTTTATAATCTGACATGAATGAAAATATCTGAAGAATGATGAATTAAATTTGTGATTGTGTGACAGCAGAAAGATTAAGGCATCAGGAGCCCAAAGGATGGGTTTCATTCTTACCACAGAAGGTCCAGGGACCTGCCACTTACCCTTCCCTCTGAGCTTCAGCATTCTACATCTAGGAGCTCCCAGGGAAGTTGTTTAGGGCAATGTCCTCATTTTATGGATAAGAGTTTTTCAGGTACTCACTTAGAGGGAGGTAATGCCCATTCAGTGCTGGAGACCTTGCACAGCCCTCCCTCACTCAATCAAAGCCAACGGCAAGCCATGTCATCATATCCCTGAGGCCACGGTCCTCTGTGAGAACGAAGGACAAACACGGCCTGGGAGATGAGCACACTGGGCCCCAACTCCTTTTCCCAGAGTGCAGCAGAGCATCAGAGGCTGGAGACACGCAGGTTTGACTTGGTTTCATGAAGCTTTTATGTTGCGGTTCTCATGGCTTTTGCTATTCTGTGTACCAACTATGTCTCTGATTGCACTTGACTATTCAAATCAGTACGAGTCTCCCTCCTGGGTGCCAGACACCGTGCGACGCACTAGAGATAAAGACAGGGCGGAGGGCTTTTTCCACTGTCCCTCTCCTGGATTTGTACCTGTGGCATTACTCTCGGCTTCTTGCTTTCCCTTTGCCCACATAACCATCAGTCACTAAATCTTGTCGTATCATCTGCCCCCTTCTCTATTCACACAGATACCAGCTTGGCTCAGGCCTTCATCCCCTCCTGCCTACAGTACCGCACATCCTCCTGCTTGGTCTAAGTCTCTCCGCACTCCAATCCATCCTCCATAGAGCTCCCAGTGATTTTCCTTAAGCATACAGGTGACCACGTCTCTCCCTTCCTCAGTAAACTCCAATGACTCCCTATTTCTTCTCGGATCAAATACAGCTTCCTGTTCAGCTTTTAAAGCTCTATATGCTCTGGCCCCAGCTTCTCATTCCAGCCTCCTCCACCTTGGGACCCAGGTCCACAGGCCTCTCTGTCCCTCACCAATGACTTCTCACTGGCCCTTCTCCCATCTCCATGACTTCTCACTGGCCCTTCTCCCATCCATGGCATGGCCTCTCCTTGCCTCTGCCTCAATGACTTTGGAACACAATTCAGGGTCCTGATCTCAACTGCTATAGAACCTTTCCTCCCCCCATGCTGTGCATTTACTCGTATTGATTGTCTTTATGTTTCTTGTGTGTAAATGCATTTAGTACATAGGCTGCTTGAGAGAACGGACTGCATCACCAGTTGTACTTGTGTCCCCACAGCCCCTGGGACAGAGAATACAAGCTTGTTGATTGACTAATTGATCTGACAGTGATCCTAGCCAATATGTTAGAACCCTGTGGCCTCCTCCTCTTCTAACAGCCCCTTTCAGAGAACCAGCGCCTTAAGAACTGGTTCAAGCATCACCTTATACAAGCAGCCTTTCCTGATCTCCCCCAACTTCAAGTGCCCTCCTCCACCACTCCCAAACTAGCTTTATCAATGTGTTTATATTCCCTATAGACTCATCTATGCATATGCTTTCTTCTTCCCCCAAGCCCCCAGAAGACATAAGTTCATTGACCATTTCATTTTTGTCTTTCTGTACACATAGCAGGTACTTGGTAACTTTGGGAAGGGTAAATGAGCTGATTATGTCTCAAAAAAAGCACTGGCTGGTCGAGCCAACAGAACCATTTCCTTTCTCCCCTAGAGGTAACCTCCCTCCAGGCCAGGAAGCAAAGGGGCAGGACAAAGCACTGGCACCATCTCATTCACTGCATCCCTGCACCAGCTTGGCCCCAGCTCAGAGGCAGAGCTATGGTCACTTGTTATCCCTTTTCCCAGCAATGATGTAGCTGGAGCATTTGGCTTCATTCACATTCCACGAGACAACTTCACCTCTCAAAGGCTGGCCTTCTTTCTCAGAGGGGCCACCGGGTGAGACAGGCCAGGTTTCCTTCTGTGAAGAGCTCTGAAAAGAAGGTGCCATCACTTTCCCCAAATGGCTCCTTGTCCTTTCCTTAAGAGACATCATTAAAAGGAAGGTAGAGAAAAACCAGGAACTCAGCGGTTTTCATGAACAGACCAGATTTTTGCATTCACTCTGTGGAACCCCTGAATGATGTCATTAAGTCCTTCTAAAAGCAGAGAGGGAGCCAAGTTATTAGGGACAACAAGTGAGTCAGCCAGGTCCAGAGGAGCAGGGGGGCAATGACGGGCTTTTGCTGTTGGTCTTCAGTGGACATGCTGAAGTGGCTGCTAAGAGGACTGAGGGGGAATGAATCCAAAAACATCTTTCTTGTTGTGCAAACAGATATGGCAACTAGGTTCATGGCAGAAGAAAGATGCCCATCAGCAGAGAGACTCCTGCTCCCTGGGCAGAGAGAACCATGGCCATCTACATGGCCAGCACCCAGCAATGGCGAGATGCTCTTCCTAAGTTAAAATCCAACACAGTGTTGGTGAAGTCGACAGAGCACTCAATCTGGAATCAGAGTAGCTGGAGAGGCATCCTGCATCTGGTGCCTAAGCCCATGTGACAGTCAATCAATCTATCAACATGCATTTATTAAACACCTATCATGTACATGGCTTTCGTCTTTGCAAACATACAACAGTCCCTGATCTCGAGGAGATAACATTCTAAACAGGGAGACAAGGCCCCTGAGTTCTAGAAGTTGGATGGATTGCCCAGGATAATAGAGCTAGTAAGTACTTGAGTCAGGATTTGAACTCATCTTACTGAGTTCAACACTCTATCTATCATTACTACGTATGAAGGAAACTCTTCAGGACAATAAGTTACAGAGAGAGCTGCTAATCTGACTTGGTAGAGGGTGTTTCCACATCAGAGTTGCAGACTTAAGCCAAACCACATGTCTGGACTCCTTCCCAACTCCAACCCAAAAAAAGAAAGAAAAAGAAAAAAGTGGTTTGGAAAGGGAAAGCATAAATGTCAAAGAAGGAGCTCCTGATACTCAGACAAAGTGGGGCCCACCTTCCCCCTCCTACATGAAGCCCCCAGAATAGTGACCCCTGAGAGAAGCATTCTCTAGAGGGGCACCTCCATTCAAAACAACAGTTCACGAGCCCCCACCGATGTGTTGCCTTTTTCACTAATCTCCTTACACATACTCTCCTACACACACACTCACACACAAAAACACAGATGCCCTCCAACAACCACAACTAGATTTCCCTGGGCTCTCCTAATAACGTCTATCTTTTTGCAGCCTTGGTTTATGTCCCTCATTTCTTCAGGGTAATCAAGTTTCCTCCCCATTGGGGGAAAGGGGGGAGGGCAGAACCACACACAGAGTCTATGCATCCCCCTCCCCACCCCACTGGTCTGCTCCATTAATTCTGGTAATAAGAGACGGAGCCTCCAAGGAAAGGAGGAAAAGGAAAGCTAAATTCAGACCCATCTCAACCCCAGGAACAATTAGGTCCACTTCCAGCTGTAAAAACCCGCCAAATGCTCTCCAGCTAAATGCAGGCCCAAGCACTTCCACAGTCATTAGCTCCAGGAAGAGCACCACTAATTTCAGTGGATTTATAAATGAAACCTGCCCGGGTGCACATTACGTAAGGCGCCCCCTCAGTCCCCTGCTTCCTGGGAAACACTCAATACCTGGAATCCAGCCACCAGGGACCAAGTAAAGACACCCAGGTGATGCAGAGATGCTCTCCGACACACATTCCCTCACGACAACTATTTGTGATGCTGTCTCCCACCTCATTACAGCTGGAATAATATAACACGATTTGTGCTCCCCATTCGAGTCTGACATATTTAATAGATTATTCAATATTGGTTTATCCAGCAATGTCAGGATGACAGCAGTACTTAATGTTAATCAGGGGTTATGCGAACGCATCCATTTTAAGCTTCACGCTGCTCAATGAAATTATCCCAGTTTCAAGACACCATCAATATGTTTTGATCTCTGTGTCAATCGAGTGGGGTTGTTTGTTAATTTCCTCTGCCATGTTCTGCTTTCCAGCGATGAGACAGAACAAGGGGAGAAGAGGAGCCAACCTGTTTCCAAGTGTCTGAGGGGACAATGGGGGTGAGGGCCCCTGAGGAGCACTCTCAAACAAGGGAAGATCAGAGGCATCCCCTCACCTCCTAATCCGTCAGGCACCTATTCTAAGAGCCATCTAGATCTGAGTCAGATGGCCTGGATCAAATCCTGCCTCTGACACCTACTGCTATTCCAAAATTGCACAAGTCACTTGAATATAAAATCAGGTGGATTAGATCAAAGTCAAAGAGAAACGGGGGCCACTCAACCATACAAAAGGGTTCTCGTGGGCTCCATACTGATCTAAGAAAACTAGGCATTAATGTTATCTACCTTATATTATATTTTTTATTTATTTTGTTAAATATTTCTCAATTTCATTTTAACCTGGTCCAGGGCCATACAAAAGGGTTCCTGGGAGCTTCGTATTGATTTTAGGAAACTGGGTATTAATATTATCTACCTTTCATTGTATTTTTATTTATTTTGTTAAATATTTCCCAGTTACTTTTTAATCTGGTTCAAGCTGCATTTGGGAGTTCGGGGGGCCGTACAGCCCTGGACTTGATTGCCCACCTCCAAATCTATTCTTCTATGTGAAACCTTTTTGATAGCCAGAACAAATTGGGGTAAAAATGCAGACAGATGGAGCCCTGTGGTCTGGTCCTGTCTTGGCCACTGTGTGACCTTGGCCAAAACCCTTTCCCCTTCTGGACCTTCTATTTTCTGATCTATGATACAAGGGGATTAGACCAGATGATTCATAAGAATTGCCTCCCTCTAAACAGTGCTATTAGTATAAAAATTGCCAAGTAAAGAGCTGAGCTCATCATAATGTAACCAGGGGAAGAGTTAAGGGCACCACACAAATAAGGCTAAGAGTGTTAAACAAAAGAAGGAAGCAGGTGTTGGGAAGAGGGGCTTCTGTCACGGAATTTTGGAATTGGAAGAGTGATGATCTGGGGGTGCTCGCCGTGCAGCCGGGTCTAATGGCTTAACCTCTCCAGTCCTCAGTTTCTTTGATGGAGGAAATGTTTTATATCAACTGACTCACCAAGTCTTTCTGGTGCAATGTGATGGGGCCAGATCAGATGGCCTCTGGGTTGCTTCCATCTTTAAAAGATGATTCTGGGACCGGAGGGGCCAAGTGCTTCATTTCTCCCTTACTCCATCAGTCTCTCCCCCCTCCCTGGGTAGGAGGGTCCCATTTTCAGGATGACAACAAAAATGGATTATCTGTATTATCCTTTAAAGTCAACAATGGAATCCAAAGGCTGGATCTCACCTGAGCCTCGGACCCACCGCACTGGACAAAGGAGCCAACAGAGGCTTCAAGACTGGAAATGACGTGCCTGTGAATGCACTGTCACTAACCATTAGAGGTAGGATTTGAACTCAGGCCTTTCTGGTTCCATGTCTAATATCCAATTCAGTACACCACACATCCCTCAGATTAGAGGGGGATAGGATTAAAAAATAGGGGTCTCCAAACGTCAATAAGAAAGTAAGAGATGACCGATTAGTCAGCACATGCTTGGTCTTGAGACTGACACTTATTCTCCATCATTTTATTTTATCAAGAACTCCAACCAGACTCCTAGATTGCACAGTGACTACAGTTCTCTTCCCCAAACATCATCCTAGAGGACGGTGGGGAATCTGCGGCCTTAAGGCCACATGTGGCCTCCTAAAGCCTTAAGTGTGGCCTTTTGTCTTTAAAGAAGCTTCGCCTATTTCACACTTACTACGAGACTCCCCTCTTTTTGTCAGCTCTGGTGTACAAACAAGCTCCTCTGATGAGCTTTTACAGCCCTTTATTAAACTCGCCCCAAAGCATCCTTACAGCTTTGTTGGATAGGACTCCTCCTCCCACATTCTGCAGTCTGCTTCTCTCTGTCCCTCACATACAATGCTCTCATCTCCCACCTCCAAACCTTTGCCATCGACAATCTCTCATCAGCTGGATTGCCCTTCTCCCCTTCCTCATCTCAGCCTCATAGAATTGTCCTCTTCCTTCAACATGTAGTTCAAGCATAATTTCCTACAGAAAACCTTTCCTGAACCTCCCCACTGCTAAAGCCCTCCTTCCCAAACTATCCTTAATTTCTCTTGTTTGGGGGCAGCTAGGTGGTGCAGTGAATAGAGCACTAGCCCTCGAGTCAGGAGGACTTGAGTTCAAATCCAACCTCAGACACTTAACACAAAAACTAGCCCTGTGAGCTTGGGCAAGTCACAACCCTAACTGCCCTCCAAAAAAAAAAATTTATCTTGTTTTTTTCTATCTATTCTGTTTATATTTATTCTATGTATACTCATACACATATGTTTTCTCACCCTTTCTGAACTGTGAGTGTCTCATTTAATGTCCTTGTATTCCCCATACCTAACAGAGGACCTGGCACACAGTAGGTGTTTAATAAATGCTTGTTGACTGACTGAATCTAGTTAATAACCAAAGTAACTTTCTTTCACAGTATGGAGTCATGACGGAATTAGCATCAGTCCAAATGTACACTACTCAGGAAAGAAATATCTCCTGATCAGCCTAGAATGTCATTTTACCTTTCTTTATTAATGACCTCATTCCCCCACCTCACTAACTTTTCGTACTCATAATTCACTTTAAAGCTAAGTGTCTGCCACCCAGCTTCCGGTCAAAGTAACCTAAGAATCCCAACAGACTCAGAGAGCCATTTCAGGAAGCCCCCCCCCCCCCCCCATCGCTGTCACCATAGGGATGCCCCAGCTTTTAAAAAATGCCTCTCTCAACAAAGCCACTCCTCTGGCAAAGCTCTCGGCTTCCCCGAATCCCAGCTGGGCCCACGGCACTCATCCCAGCGAGTGGGGGCCCTCATTACATCATTACACAAATCACTTTCCCGACACTTCAGGCCACTTCAGGAAATTATTGACCAGCATCAGGCCTGGCCTGGGTCCTTACCGGAGTCTCCGCAGCTGCCTCTTAGCCTGTTTGCTGAAGCCAGGAGGAGAGGGGGGTGTGGGGAGGCCCCGGATTGGCAATGCATGGGAGCAGGAATCTGGCCTTCTGCTCCTTGAGGAGGAAGCAGATTGTGCATTCTTTACATTTGCACCCTCGGCCCTTGATAAATGCTCGTTGGGTGAATGAATGATTAGCTGGACCACGGGCAAAAATCACTTAACCACTTTTTCCCCATCACTGACTTTAAACAATGGGAGAGGTATAAAATCACCTTGGCACAGGCCTTCTGGCTTGTTTTTATTAAGAGGACTAAAATTAATAGCTGGCCTTTATATAGTGCCTGAAGGCTCACCGAGTACTTCACAAACATCACTCCGATTGATCCTCCAAACAATCCTGGGAGGTCGGGGCTATTAATCTTCATTTTACAGATAAGGAAACTGAGGCTGAGGGTGGCTAAGAGACTACCCCAGGGTCATGTATTAAATAAGCATCGGCTAGTATTTAAACTGTGGTCTCCAGGTTCCCTCCCCACTATAACCCATTCCAGTGCTGTGAATAAGGAGTCCCCAGAAAAGAGGATTTCCTCCAAAAGCCTCATGTCTGGAGGGCTAAGTCATTCCTCCCAAGGTAGCCTGACTGCCATCTCATTCCAACCAACACTATTTCTGCCACATGGTCAGCACTTAGGGTGGGGGTGGAGGGCATATAAGGATAAGCAAAAGAATGAACTGTATTTATCCCCTTATACACAATGATATCTTGCTAACAGTCTCCTAGACATGGAGAATATTAGTGAAAGATGACCGTGTACTAGGAAATCCATGCAATAAAGCAGCAGCCGTCAACACTGTTACTGGTTTCCATGAAAAAAAAGAGAAAAGGAAGCAAATCCCAAAAGTAATCAAACATAGTAAAAAGCCCAGTGCTCAATAGGTTCCTGAAAAGAAACTCCTGGGAAAATAATTCTGCATTTGACAAGAACAGGTGGGGAAAAAAAACTGGCAGAAAATAGGTTTAGACCTGCACCTTAAACCACATGCCACAATGATACCAAAGGATCATGGAAGCTGAATGAAAAGAGATGGAAGGGGGAAGGGCCCGAGAGAGAGACAGAAACAGAGACAGAGAACAAAAAGAGATTCTTTAATAATTGCAACCATGAAAAGAATTCTTCACAAAACATGAGATATACAGAAGTGATTATAAAAGAGAAAAGAGATAATTTCATTTATTTTTACAAAGTCATTTGGCAGTACAAACAGTCTAGAATATTAAGGAAAATGAGAGGAAAAGTAGGAATAATAGGGGACCTAGCTCTACCAGATCCTGAACTATATTTGGAAGCTTCACCCTAAATATTTTTAAATTGCCTTATTATGAGATGTCTTGTAAGTACAAGGTGACATGACAACTATTTTTAAGTTTCTCCTCTACAGTCATTCATTTAAAGGTGTGAAAAGAAAACCTGTGTTTTCCTTCACGCCTCCCAGACTTCCTTTTGACAATCTGGCAAGTCCCCATTTCTGGCCTTTATGACAGAAAGGTAAAGCAGGCCTGCTTGGTTTGGCAGGATCACATGTGTCCAAAGCAAAGCATCTGTTACTGGTCTACCTCACAGAGTGAAGAAAGAACTCAATCTAGACAAGGATCCCACATCAAGGAGGCAGGCACATTTCTCAGTCATAAGAAAGGGCGCAGGTAAGGAAATACAGAGACTGGTTCTATTTTCCAAAGTGTAAGTGAAATCTGCTCTTTTCCTATTTCTCAAGAGGCTTAGGAACTTGTACAGGCTTACAGAACCATAATATGCCCTGGTGGGACTTGAACTCAGGTCTTGTAGACGTGGAGATTGTGTTTCCATCCATTATAACACTCTGCCTCTCGGGACAATGCTAGAGATTATCATGTCTTTATGTACATCGAGCTCACCTAAAGATAGTCTCAGCCTTGGGTTTCACTTCAAAAACAGGTCAAAGATCATGCTGACAAGGCCTCCCTAGAAATGGTGACTCCAATGGACTATGCTATTGTAGGTACTGAATAGACAAAGTTTTCTCCAATGGATGTTTTTCAAGGGAAAAAAATGCCTATCATTAATAATCCTTTAGGAGAGTCAATGGTGTTGACATAGACAGAAAGTGAGTGTCCAAGCCTTGGAAGCTTTAGGCCCAAGGCCTGTCTGAATCTGACACACAATGGCTGTGTGCCACTCAAAGTCAAGAAAATATAAGTCCTAGGCCTGCTTCAGCCAACCCTGGCCATTTGACAATGGGGCCCCCTGAGCAATTCCCTAAGATGGAGATGCTGATGTGGTTGCATAGAAAGGTTTCTCACCAGGAGTTCCAAACATCATGATTTCACAGGTCTAGATGAGAAACTAACAATACAAATCATCATAATCATCTTTTGGGAAATAGTATTATGCAAAGTGAATGGGTTTTTACCCAGCCTTGAGTCAGTAAAAGCCCTAAGTTAATAGTTCAGAAAATGGGAAAATTCTCCTAATTCATTCTGCTGGCAATTATCTCCATTCCAGCCATACCAAACCATCTTTTCCCAATCTCATCCTGCTTTCTCTTACTTGCGATCACATTTACCTAAGCTGGCTCCCCCAACAACCCAAGCCCAGAATGGATCTGTCTGGTATACTGCTGACATCACTCACTTCCCCTAAAATTTAGCTCAGTTGACACCTTGTACACAACTCTTCCGTGATTCCCCAAGATGTAAGTAATCCTTCCCTTCCCCAATCTTTCCACCCTATCCCTTTGCCTTTCCTTATACTTGTAACACATTCTAATTCATATCACTGTTATCTGTATCTTGTCCAAATTGCTTGCTTTTATGAAAAATGAAAACTGAGTCTGAACAACGAAGTCACTTACTTAGGGTAATGTAATTAGAAATGAGTAAAGCTTCAAAGAGGACCCAGGGTCTCCTAATCCCCAGAGTTCTCCCCCTGTCTTCCAGAGGGTCATTATTTAAGAGCTACAAGTGTTAGATGTTAAAGACCATCCAGTGCACCTTTCTCATTATATAAATGAGGAAATCAAGGCACTGAGATGTAAGGAAACTTTATGCCCAAGAAACAGAAATGAAGAAAATTTCAGAGCTGAGAGTCTGAACCCAGGCCTTCTGACTGTCAGAAAGCACATCTCAGTGTATCTTACTTATATAAAACCTTGAATAAAACAAGAATTTTGAAAATGGATGACCTCATCGACTTTCCCTCTGTCCCTGCCTCCAATCCAAGGACACATAGGGTAAAAGGGGGTTCTTCCCCCTTATTCTCCCTAATCATCTTAGCACTGTACCTGTATGTGGGGCTCACAGAGGCAACTGAAGGTGGCTGGGACAAGAGAAGGGTGTTATTAATTAGTTGGCTGGGAATGAACAATCTACAGCTCATTTTTCACCTCCTACTTCAATTCTGGAAGACTTCATAGGAAAGATGGAATTTGAGATGGGCCATGAAAAGTAGCCAAAGAAAAGGGAGGGGGGTGATTTTCAAATACCACAGACCATATGGAAAACAAAAATAAGCCAAAGGTGAGATCTGGCTCTTGGGGGCCCATCAATAGTAGATCTGACCCAAAGGGGGATGATCCCATAGAGTGCTTGCTGCTCTAAGTAAAAAACTGACCTAACTTTATTAGGAACACAAACAGGTCTCTAACACATTCTGTACCCAAATCCCACCTCTGGAGTTCATCAATGAAAGGAGCAGCCCCATGCCCAGAGTTTTAACAGACACAGTGGGAGATGGATGTGGGAGGAAGAGGTGGAAAGACGGGAGGGCGGGCAGGGGGAAGGAAGGAAGGATTAGTCTTTGCCAGGGAGAATTTTAACCCCACAGCTCCTGGCTCTAATTCCTTTCCTTGGCATAGCAAGCCAAGTTTCCAAGATGAGAACAAAGGAGGGGCTTTCCAGAGTTAATTAATGGTTAAGAATTGCATATTAACCCTCAGCGGAAGTATACATCTCCCTTAAATGCCTATTTCCTCCCAGAATCATGTACATGCTGGTTTAAAAAAAAAAAAAACCCAAAACTATACTTCCTAGAATAATAAGAGTTATGGCCAAAAGGGACTTTAATAGTCAACTGGTCTAATCTTCTCATTGGATAGATGAGGAAACTGAGGTCCTCAAAGGTTAAATGCCTTTCCCAAGGAAGCTCCAGACCCAAGTGTTTAGCATCAAAAGAAGTCATTGCTCTATATCAGACATTTACTAGCTTATTGGTGCAAGCACTGACCTTGGGTTCGAATCTTGGCTTGGAGATATAGCAGACACTGAAATACTCCAAATGACTGATCTACATCTCCTGTAACCCAAAGCTAGGTACTATGCAGAGCCTGTTCTCTTCGATCCCAGTAACAAAAGCAGATGACTTGATGCCAGGACTCTAGAATTCTTCTACAGGGCTTGTTAACCAGCCTCAGATACGAGAGATAGGAAGAGGCGATCGCCAAACACAACCCCATCACCCAATGTCTCAAATATGAAATATCCGTAAAAATCAACTTTTTAGCCACGGCTGACACGATCGTTTCCTAGGTACAGGATCATCGTTTCTAATTATAATTCAGTTGGCACTAGCCATTCAATGATTTCAACTCTTCCCTCCTCTGTCTTCCATTCACCCTTTTAGTAAAAGAACTAATGATCTGAAACAAACACTTGAAGCCACAGGGAGGGCATCTCCAATTTTCTGCTACAGGATAGAGGCGATTTTGAAAAAAGAATCATTTTGTTCTGTGAATCCTCAGAAATGGAAGCAAGAATGCAATGGGAAAACAAAAACCACCGGATTTCACATCAGAGGAGCTGGGTTCCGATCCCACTTCTCCCTCACGCTGCCTGTCCCTCTGGCTCTCAGTCTCCTCATCCGTAGACACACTACCCTAAAGCCGGAAGGGACCTCAAACAGCTTCTAATTCAGTCTTCTTGTTTTGGAGACCCGAAGAGATGAAATGTATTGTCCAAGAGTGGGGATCACCAAATTTGAGCCTCAGACACTGACTAGCTGTGTAACCCTGGGCAAGTCACTTAACCCTGCTTGCCTGTTTCCTCCTCTGTCAAATGAGCTGGAGAAGGAAATGGAAGACTGCTCTAGTGTGGTGATCTATTCACTGGGTCACCTAGCCACCGTCTCTTCCTTTTGTTTCACCAGAAAGCTAACCCTTGCTAACGAAAATAATAGTCAGCATTTATATAGCATTGACATTTGGCTCATTTGACCCTGGGAGGTAGGTAGATGAGGAAACTGAGGCAGAGGTTAGGTGATTGTTCCAGGGTCAAAGAGCTAGTAAGTGCCTAAGGCTGTATTTGAACCCAGCAGAGAGGACTGGAAAGGGGGTGGGGCAGAGAAAGGGAGAACAGAGATGGAAAGAGAGAGATGGGGAGAGAGAGAAAAGAGAGAAGAGAGAGAAAGAGGAGGGAGAAGAAAAAGGGGGAAAGAGGAGGGAGAAGAAAAAGGGGGAGAGAGGAGGAAAGAGAAAAAGAGGGGAGAGACAAGGAGAGAGGAGGTTGGAAGGAGGGGATAGGGGAAGAAGAGGGGGAAAGAGAAAGAGCAGAGTTTCTTCCCAAACATTCAAGGCAGGCAGGATGCAGGGAGTGACATTTTCTGGTTTGGCTCGAGGTGCCCCAGCTGACATAGTGCCTAAATTGGGATGTGAGTCACCAGCTAACACCCTGCCAGAAGAGGAGATGAGGACCAAGCCGTCCAAGGATGGCATTCTGGTCTCGCCCCAGGCCCCTTTTACACCCGAGAGAAGAAGGAAAGCAAAACCACCACAACCTTGTCAAAATCAAAAGGCACGAAAATTATTTTTAGGAGCAAGAAGAAGCCACTGGATGCTCTGCTCTGGCTTTTAGCAAGCAAAGAACCTGCCAACCAACATTTCTAACTCCTTAAAGAAATTTTCCAGATCACATCACCGGAGGGATTATTCCACTGCCTCAATAGGAAACCACAGAATCAATTCTCACTGGAGAATAGGCTGACCCTTTACATAGGCTCCAAGGCACAGAGAACTCTCAAAGGGAACTGGCTCCTAAAAACACCGAGTGCCAGGGTTTTTCAGCATTAGCCAGCGGTCACGTCTGACACACAGAAGGAAGCACAACGCGGCAGGCCCAGCTGTTCCCATCCCTACCTACGTAGGGAAGGTAACCTAGCACTTTACTGGCTCAAACTCAGGGCCCAGCAGGACAGAAAAAGGAGGTCGTCAAGGCAGAGCCCAGAGGAGAGGAGGGGGCCCACAGTGCAAACCACACACAAACACCACTTAGTTCCAAAAGAGGCTGAATAAGGGGGAAGGGAGAAAGCTCTGAAGGCTGGGCTTTAGATCAAAGTGAGTGAGGACTGCCCAATTAATTAAGCCTCTGTGCTCCTCAGTACCTAGCCAAAAGGAATGATGCCATGCGGCCTTCTGGTGGGACCGAGGAGTCTGCGGTGTCCATCTGGGCATGACCCAAACAGGACTGTGTAATAATACTCCTATTCAGACCAACTAAGATATGTTTGTTCTCTACTGTGTAAGGGACACTAGGGCAAATGCACATCTCAGATAAGAGGCGGGGCCCACAACCAGTGACATAATCTGGTGTCCTGCCCACCCCCGGGGACAGCATCAGACCTCACTTTCTTCATCTGTAATACATGAATGATAAAACCTGGACCAAAGGTATCCCAAGGCCATTGTGAGGATCAGATGAAGTCTTGGATGAAAACAACCAGCATTAGCTCCTATGACTCTTACTACCATGAGTACTGCTACTACCACTGCCAGCATTACTAAGACTGCTACTGCTGTTTGTACTATGACTATTACTGCCACTGCTACTATTACTATCATTACTGCCATATTACCATTGTTAGGATTATTACTGCTGGTACTATGACTACTAATACAATGCCTACTAAAACCTTTACTTTTATTATCAGTACTCCTATTGTTAGTACGACTGGCACATCTTTATTGTTATTAAATTTATTGCCGATGCTATTACTATTAATATAATTACTATCATTTTTAATTTTATTAGTATTGTTACTAGTCCTACTACATCAGTACTGTCACTACTAGTGTTATCACCTTACCACTGCTACCTAAGTGCTATTATCGCCACTATCATGCGACCCCTGCTAGTACTAGTAATAGTACTATTATTAATCATTATAATTACATTTTACATTAATATTACTATGTAGTCACTTTTATTACGACTACCATGTTACTAGCAGGAGTCATATTACTGTGGTGATTACCGGTATTACTACTAATAGTGCTGTAACTATTACTGATATCACTGATAGCACTACCCTACCTCAACGTCCTTTCTGGCTCACAGCATTTCAGGGGATGATGGCTGGCTCTGGGGCCAGCCCCCAAACTCCTCTCTTGCAGGTTTATAGAACTCTGTAGGATCCTGGACCCAGAGTTAGAAGGGGCAGTAGAGGCCCCTAAGCCACCACACCACTTTATAGATGAAGGACTTTATATAGAAGTCAAGTGACTCCCTCAGAGGCACAAAGCTGGTAAGTTTCTGAGTTTCTGAATCCAGGGCCACTAATTCCATAGCCAGACTATGCAATGGGTAGATAAAAGGGCTGTTTCGGTTAATTTGATACTGATGAGGATGAGGATGGTGTAGATGTGGACAGAGGGCAGAGAAGGTCAGCAGCTCCCTGTAATACAAAATTACAAACACTGCAGCCTGGCACCATGAGCGGAGGGCAGACCATGGAGTCAGAACAGCTGGTACCACCTCTGTGAACCTTGGCAGGTCCATCCCTCTGAGCCTCAGTGTCCTCATCTGTAAAACAAGGAGGATGAGAAGGCCAGGAACGCCTCCTTGACCACCACGTCCCTGAGGGTGAGACAAGACAAACGGTGAAGTGCAAAATGAAGCCAGCTTCATTACCGCTGCTGTTAGAGTAATGACTCTTACTGCTTTCAGCATCCTTGCCATGTGCTCAGGCTGCCGAACGATGCCCTTCCAGGCAGGGCCAAAGCATGAGTGTGTTTTTTAACTAAACTGAAAGGCGGGGTAAAAGAAAAC
The DNA here is from genome assembly GCA_011680675.1 of Gymnobelideus leadbeateri. Lineage (NCBI taxonomy): Eukaryota > Metazoa > Chordata > Mammalia > Diprotodontia > Petauridae > Gymnobelideus > Gymnobelideus leadbeateri. The sequence goes on from WOXC01011367.1 coordinate 147,036, forward strand.
CCACAGCCTTCATGTGGTTCCCCTCGAATCTCTTTTCCCCAAGGCACTTTAAAAAAAAAAAACACCAAAACCTGATGAGCAGAATGTTAAACAAAACATAGCAGAATAAAAATAAGGCAGATGCTGCCCATGTCAACATCTCAGTGAAATTGATATTCAGCTGAAATCTATTGTGCATAACCCGTTTCTCTCTCAAAATAAATCAAGAGAATCAAATTCAATTCCAGGAGAGGATACAGAAATGATAACTGACAAAAATCTGCCCAAATGGAATCTCATGTGTCAAATGAAATTCCAGAGAGAAAGGCAAATGATTATGTAAATAAAAAGGGCAGAAAAACCACAGACCACCCTACCCATGAGGCGCTATCATGTCCATCAGGAACACGGGTGGATAATCCCCACTGGATGTACACCAGTAACAGACTGTAAGACCCATGAGGTCAGTCACAGGGGTCATATTTAAGGTTTGCATTTCCCCCCTCTTCAAATACAGTGCTGTATACAGTAGGTGCTGGATATTTCTACCCACAGCATTGTATTATCCAGTACAATCCCTTCCTACCTGGTCATAATATCTATACACACCCCCAACCTACACGTGGTTTCCTGGATCCCAATTTCTATTTGCCATGCTAGGACAAACAATGTGGGGAAAAAAACAGACGCCTTCCTTCCCAGAGATGGAAATGCTGCAGTCATTTTTCCCATCCCTATCTTTCCTCCTGAGGAGGGTCTATCTTTAGCCTTTTCTTCCCATCGACTTACGAGATGCTTGCCACAGCTCAGAAGACTATCAATATTTAGCTTGCTGGAAGGAGGCAGGGGCTTAGTATTCCCAGCACGTTGTACACACACACACACACACACACACACACACACACACACACACACACACACCTCTTATTCTAGGTTTCTGCATTCTATTTGGAGACCTTTTTGTTTTTTCCAAAATCTTTGAAAAATGAAGAAATCCCCCTTTCCCAACAGAGAAATACTTCTTTCCTTGACCTCCAACCCAGCCAGAGCCTTAGGGACAGCTTGAGGGGACTTTACTAAGAGAGAGCCCATGTCAATCAACTAACAAGCAATCATTAACCATCTACTACATACCAGTCACTGGGAATAAAAAGATAAGTGAAAAATGATGTGGTCCCTTCTCTCAAGAAACGTATACATCTCAAGGTTTTTTAGAGGTGGGATGGCAGATAGAGAGGGGGACTTGAGATCAGGAAAACCTAGGTTCAAATTCTTCCTCAGATACTAGCTATGTGACCTTGGACAAGTCTTAACACCTGCCTGCCTCAGTTTTCTCCTTTGAAAAATAGGATGAAAATTGCATCTATCTAATAGAAGTGTGCTGAGGAACACAGGTATTAACATATGTCAAGTGCATTGTAAACCTTAAAACTCCACAGAAATGTCAATTATCATCATGATTATTTCAGAGATGCCAGGTGACATCTTGTCAAACCAGAGCAAGGAAGCTCTCTCTGTCCAAGAGGAAGACGGGGAGAATTCTGATGCCATGTCTCTCTCTGCTCCATGAGTCAGGGGAAGTCACAGCAAGTTAATGAGACGGCTGTAGCTGGTCTCCATTTGCAAGGCTGGGTCAAGTGATGCTAACCCAAGCGGGCAGTCCCGCGCCCCAGCTGGATTCTGTCTCTCAAGCTCCCCTCTGACTTCCCTCCCCCCACCCGCCCCTCTTCACATTCTTACACAAGGCGGCCAGCTGCCTTGTGCTGGGTCCCATCCAGACCTGCCCTCCCAGGAAGCCCTTCATTCACTCAAAGGATCATTACTGGCCATGCTCCAAGCCCGAGACCTTTCTGTGACCCCTTTGTCCCCCACAAACACTTCAATGCCATGTGTCCATTCATTCCCTCAGGAACCTGGGTTTTTAAGCCAGGACTAATCTGACAAACTAATTAGAACTACCAATCAATCAACCAGCATCTATTAAATGCCTAGTCATAGACAGAGCTGTTTTTTATCATTCTTTGTCTATGTATCCCTAACACCTAGGACAAAGTAGGAGCTTAATAAATGCTAGCTGACCAACTGATGGATTACCATATACTGGGCACAGGGGTCCAAAGGCCAAAAAAAAAAAAAACAACCCACAAAAACATCAAACAATCCCTGATCCCAAGAAGTTTACCTTTTATCATGGGAGACAACATGTGCATAAATAAGCATATAGAATAAATGCAAAACAACATGGTTAAGAGATGTCAAGCTGGGAAAGGACTGTCCAAATCCCTCATTTCACATTACACACACACAAACACACACACACATACACACAAGAAGATACATGGCTTGGTCAAAATCAAAATAAACCTTTAGTAGCAGAGTTAGAGTCTGAATACAGATGTCAAACTTGAAATCCAGTCCTCTGTCCACTATATTACGCTTTACCCTAATAAAATATGAGGGACGGGTGGGGAGGGCAATAAATTTATGGAGATCTAGGATACAAATAAATCTCGAACAGAGGCCAAACCTAGTTACCATCCCCACCATCCCCAGGCACCATTAGGTCTCAGAGCCACAAGGAATTTTAAATACTTGTTCATTTTGCAGATGAGGAAACTGAGGCCCCAGTGATTTAAGTGGGATCTAAGCCCACTTTGTCTCTGATTCTGTACCATACTGCCTCCCTACCCCATAACACAACACACCTCTCATAATTTAATAACTATTTCATCATAAGTGAGGTCATCTATCAGGGCAAAGCCACTATATAAATGTTAACACTGCTGGCTTTACTGCAAAAACCACAAAATCTGTTCATTAATATGAGCGGGGGAAGATTCACTGCACCTTGTTCTTTTTTCTTGATTTCTGTCTGATTCTTCTACTTTCATTTAATTTTGTTTCTTCTCCTTTGGCATGACCTTCTTTTAAATAGTAACTTGGACCCACTGGCCTGTGTTGCTCACTTCTGCTCACCCACATGTGTGCTCCTTCCACTGTGGAACATCCACGGGAGAAGCTTAAAGCCCAGCTGAAAGCTTCATGCCACCCATTAGAAATGTGGCCCAGAATAACACCTGGCCCCCAGGTGCTGGGGAAAGGGTTCTCAGCTTGGGTTCTCTGAATTGTTTTAATATGTTGATCACTGTATCAACAGAACTGGTTTCCTGTATAACCATATACATTTTATTTTATGCATTTAAAACATGCATAAAAATGGGATTCCAGGAAAAGGCTTCCCCAGACTGCCAATGGCCTCTAGAGTCCCTTGTAACTCAAAATCCATATGTGATCAGGTGTTTTTAAGTGTTGAATGTTCCTGAATTATCTTTGCCTCAGCTCCTTGTACTGTGGGGGATAAGTAATGTTGGCTGATGTTTCTTCGGGGTCACTAGAGACTTTGTACTGATTATGGCTCATTTGAACCTTGCAACAGCCCAGTAAAGTGGGACCCTGCAAGTATGACTGTGTCCCCATTTCAGAGAAGAGGAAATTCAGTAAACTGTGAGTACACTATAAGTTACTTAGAGAAACAACAGGAAGAGCAGCAGAAACTCTTGCTTGGGACTAATCAAGAAACTTAGCAGCCTCCTTGTCCAATTTCAGCCCATCAGAGACATCTGGAAAGCCCAGGACGAGAGGCAGGGCCCACTCAAGAGTTTGTAGTCAGGTAATTCAGTCAGCTTTCTTTTTATCTTAGTAGTCTTCCTGAAAACCATCAAAAAAAACCTGACAGCAAAAACAGAGGTAGAAGGAACGTTACAAGAAATGCACAGCCTTCTTTGGCTGGAGACAGGGAAATAAACCGCAGCTGCTACAGAGAGAATGGGCAGGTTCAAATGTTCAAAGAGTGTCAGCCTTTCCCTACACAACTAATGATCAACCACACACCTTATGAGGAGTCAATCTGGGCTTGATCTCCATGATCCAAGACCCTGGTTGAATTCCCAACTATTTCCCCAAATAATTTCTGGACAGAATGCTTACCTCCTTGGACAAAGTGAAGAACAGACTAATCACTAAGCATTTAAGTGTCTACTATGTACCAGGCACTATGCCAAGTGCTCCCCCAAGTCACCTGTCACTTTAAAATAGAGCAGAACAGATAGTAATGTCTGGGTGTAACAATGTAAACGCATTTCAAGTAGAATTTTTATAACTATATCTAACCAGGCTCAGCACCTAATAGGAGCTTAATCAACATTTCTGATTAAGCCTATGGCACCTAGCAGGTGTTTAAACATGTTTAGTAACTCTAATGGCACATACTAGGTGCTTAATAAACACTACTGTTTGAGACTAATGGCACCTAGTAGATGCTTAATTGACAGTTTTGATTAATTCTAATGGCACATAGTAGGTGCTTAATAAACACTTCTGATTGAGACTAATGATACATAGTAGGTACTTAACCTCCATTTCTGGTTGTCTAATGGCACACAGTAGGTACTTAATACACACTTCTGATTATTTCTAATGGCACCTAGTAGGTACTTAATCACTATTTCTGATGGAGTCTAATGCACACAGTAGGTGCTCAATAAATGCCTGCTGACATAAGTAATCCAACCCAGCATGGGGTCAGGAGAGAGGAGAAAACCCAGTGGGGAGGCAACTGTTCTATACTTCATTTGTGTCATAGGGTCCTTTGGCAGTCTGGGGAAGTTCTTTCTCAGTCCTTTTAAAACGTATTAAATTAAATACACAGGATAACTAAGGCAACCGACTGGACTGAGATGTGCTTGTTGAGATAGCTTTTTAAACAAGTTCGCAGACTCTGAGTGACAAACTCCTGGTCTAGGAGCAGGGGTGTGCAGTCTGGACACAAAGGACTTGGGTGTCCACTCCCAGCTTTCGGGGTCTCCAGCTCCTCGGCTGTGTGGCCTGAGGGGTCCCCCACCCTGAGCTCTGGAGCTCGAGCTCTATGACCCCAGGAACTCAGCTTCTCCTCCTCCATCTAGACTCCTTCCAGGGCCTTCTCACCTCCACTCTCTCCCCGATGCCTCCCATCATCCACACAGGTACCTAAGGAGCTTTCTTAAGCACAAGCCTGGCCACTCCCCTCTTCCACAGACTAAATATGAACTCCTCCTATTGGCTCCAAAGCCCTTCACAACCTGGACCCAAACTACCTTTCCAGCCTTGTTATATATCACTCCACAGCCCCACCAAACCGGCCTTCCCTCTGCTGCGACATAGGATGCTGTGTCCTGACCTTTCAACAGATGCAGAATGCCTTCCCCCCTCTCCAAACCCCTCTCTCCCTTCAAGATGCAGCTTTTCTGATTTCCCCAACTGCCAGGGTCCCTTTCTCCTTAACTCCCCTATTAGCCTTTACACTGTGTATGTGCACACAACCCGTGTGTCTATGTGTATGCATATGAAGTATGCCATAAGCCTTAGAGCACTGGTAAGCTTTTAATAACAGAAGACTGAGAAACTTTGGGTCAGGGAGGAGACACAGAGACAGAGACATGCACACAGAGACAGAGAGGCACAGAGAGACAGAGACAAAGATGGGACAGAGTGAGAGACAGAGAGAAAGAGGCAGAGAGAGACAGAAAGAGGTCATCAGAGAACAGGGATTATTTCATATATTTGTTGCCATGTCCTTAGCATATTACCTAGTATACAGCGGGTGCTCAATAAATGCTTTCTGATTCCTCGCTACAGAGCAAGAGGATATTTGTGAGATGGGCTATTTCTACAGCCTTTGCAGATTCATCTACCCCACACTACACAAGATAGGAATCTCAACTCCTGCTCCTTCTTTTAACCCAGCAATTACACCAATCAAATACATTGCCGGTAAGATTTTGACCTTAAATGCCGAGCACAGAAAGCATCGATTCAAAGCCTTAAACTGATCCCTCTATTGGCAAACCCATTCAGGGGCAGTAATTCACAGCATCTAGTTCAGAAATTAGACACACCGTTAGCTGCAGATTGATTGGCGCTTACTCGACAGAAGAAAAAGACTAATTCTTATATTATTCCTGGCTCCACAAGTGACAGCCCTGGCAGAGATCCCTGACAAGGGGCCCAGAGAGACTCAAGGCCCCATCTGCCCGACAGGAAGCCTGGGCAGGACAACAGCATGTTCAGGCTGGGCTTCTGCCCACTTGGGAGGCTAGCAGAAGTCTCCAGAGAATCATGGCATGAACCAGGCAGCCCCACTCTTCCAACATGTCCAGACCATGGTCTCAAGGAAAGGTACCATTCTGAGGGTCAGTGACCAAAGCTGTGGTACATGTAGCAAAGGACCAAGTGCCTCCCAGATTCTTGATATGACAAAGCAACGCTCATTTGTTCATGAACCAATTCAGAGGGCATTTTCTTGAGCAACTAAAGAAAGACACCAATACACACACACACACACACACACACACACACACACAGAACTACAGGCCACATTCATTTCTTGAACATACAACAATTAAAAACAATAATAACTAGCATTTAAAAAATACTTTTAAGGTTTACAAAGCGCCTTCACAGATCTCATCAAAACAACCCAATAAGGCAGGTACTCTTATTACCCCAATCTTTCTGATAAAAAAAAGCACTGAGTCTGAAAAAAAATAATTAACCTGCCAAGAATGTCATCCTGAGGCAGGATGAGAACCCAGGTCTTTCTCATTTCTACTCCAACACCTCGTTCCCATCCATCACGCCTTGACGCCGCTCAAAAGTTATGATATCTGGAAAAAGCACTAAGTGCCATCTGGAAAGGTATTTGAAAAATATTTGGAAAGGACTACCCATATGCCGTCCTCCCATTTGTTCCTCCCAACATATATTCAGCACTTAATAAATGTTTATTGGCTTACTGACAGTGAGGAAGTCCCTGTAGACAGCATGGTCTCTATGTTACAGATAACAAAAAAAGAGCTCAGAAAATGAAGAGAAATTTCAGGATCACAAAGTTAGTCAGTGTCACTGGCAAAATTCAAATTCAGATCTTTCTAACCTCATAAATCCTTTCACCACACCTCTTCAGTAGCCACCCCAAGTAGAGACTAGGGCTAAATAAACCCACAGGGTGAAGGGAGGGAAGCCTTCTCTCCAAGTTCAATGACAGATTAAGCCTTTATTTGATCTGCCATAGTCTCACCCCAATGTCCATTCATGCATAAACTATTCCGCCAGGGCTCAACAGGATATGCTTTTTGGCTTATCAACACCAAGAACCAACCGGATCCTCTGTCCGGTATCAGAATGCTTATGCCCACCATCCATCAACCATCCACATGGAAAAGAAATTCCAGTGGGCACCTGCCTTCAGTAGCCTTCCAATAACCTGAGTACCAGGAATCTAGAACTCAAATTACAACACTAGCAGGGCAGCTATGTGACCTGGAACCCAGCATGACCAGTTCTCTGAGCCTCGGTTCCCTGGTCTGTAAATCTGTATTTGGGGTCTGAAAGTAGATCTTCCTGATCTCAAGACCTACACTCTACCCACTATGCCACCTATTTGCCTCTCAATCAATAAATGTGATCAAAAACAATGAAGTCTGCAAATAGAACAGAGTTCTTATGAATAATAAAGGCATTGGATGTAACAATACAAGATGCAGCAAGAGTTGGACAAGCAATTAAAGTGAATTTCAATATGGGCAAATGTCAAATATTATACAAAGGTTCAAAAAACTAAACCATCAAAATGTGAATAGGATGGAACATGTATTCATCTTTCTCTTCCAAAAAAGGCTCTGAGCTCACCTTCTGCTCAAGAAGAGATATGAAAATGGTGGTGGGGGGGGAGAGTTAATGGAATCTTTGACCATGCACCCTGAGAGGGACTTAGCACCTTGGACCAGGGAGGCTACCATCCTAAGTATTCTGTTTTCGGAGTCTGCTGGGTCAAACCACAATGAGGGTATTGGGTTAAGTCTTAGAACCACATTATGGGAAGGACATTGACAGATCTGAACATCTCTAGAGTGAGGTGAGGGAACTAGAGACCACATCATGAAAGGATCAACTAAATGAACTGAGAATATTTAAACTGGAGTGAGTAAGGAAGAGTGACTTGAAACATGGTAACTTTCCAAGTCTCTTAAGAGCTGTCCTGTGAAATAGGGATTAGAATGATCTGTGTGGGCCCTGAAAGCACATCAAATGCAGATGTATTATAGAGAAATTATATTGTGGAGGAAAAAGTCCCCTGGGGTCTCAGTCTCTTCTAACCATGTCTGGGAATGGATTTCTACCAATCAGGTATCCAAAAAAGCAATGGATTTTCTCATGTTGGAGTGCATTTCCTATCACTGGAGAGCTTCAGACAAAAGTTGTCAGGAACATCATGGAGGGGATTCCCCAATGGGGCAGGAGGTAGGATTAGATGGCCTTTAAGCTAAATCCCTTGTACAAACACTAGGGCCTGGCTAGAGTAAGATGCTCTTATGTGCTTATGATCTCTGCTAATTTTGAAGAGAAAAGGAATCTCTTTCAATTATAGTCATGTTTATTCAGAAACATTCCTTTCCTCCAGGTCAGAGTCCTAGGAAGTAATTTTTTTCAAACCAGCTTACTCATGCAAATACCAGGAGACTTGGTCTTAGGGAGAAAGGGACATTTTTGGACAGATCTCCATGGGGTTAAATCTACCCTGGTATCAAAGAATAAAGTAAAGTAGGGTAAGTACTCTGAAAGCTATTAAATGTTATAGAAATAAAAGCTACTGTTGTTATAGAAGTATAGCACAATGAATGGAATCTAGAAGACCTGTGACCTGTGTTCAAGACTCACCTCTGACACATGCTAGCCCTGGGGCTCCCTGAAAGCCAAATGAACCGTGGTGCCTTGGGTTACCCTCTTTAAGACACTGTGGGTGCCCACCTGAATTAGAAAGCATGTCTCCTCATCTGGAGTCACTTTTCCATATCAGTGAAGTCACAAGTCCAATCCATCCAAATCGTCACATCTGCTGGCCCTCCCTTGGACAGTGGCCACAAAACAGAGGACAAGCTCTTAAGCATGCAGAGATAATGGCCAATGCTCCTTAGGGGATTGTGCAGGAGATACGGATCTAATATTCTCTAGATTGAATGACGTTTTAAGCTCAGGTGGGACGGACATCTGCCTTAGCAGCTAAAAGCTGCCAGGGTTTCGCTGTTCACAACACACAAGCACAAACTTCCTGATCCCTTGGATTTTTCTGTGAAGCCTCCCAAGCGTGTGAACAGCTGCAAAGATGCTTACATGTTCCGTTACAATATCTTCTGCCTGAATTTCTGATTACCTATTATGCCCATTACCTACGATAATTGTCTGTTCTTTTTATCCCTATTCTTACTGGGGCAGCTAGGTGCAGTGAAGTAAGCACCTAAAGCCAGGAAGATCTAAATTCAAATCTGGCCTCAGATACTTACTAGCTGTGTGACCCTGACCAAGTCATTTAACTCTGCCTCAGTTTTTCCTCATTTGTAAAATTAGCTGGAAAAGGAAATGGCACACCCCTCCAGTTTCTCTGCCAAGACACCTCTAAGTGGGGTCACAAATAGCCAGACATAACTTAAAAACAACAATTATTCCTATTCCCTAGGACAGATAACAGGATAATTCCTATTGCCAAGAGAAGGAGGTTGGTACACTGGAAGTATCAGATTTGGAATCCCAATAAAATCATACTTCTAATGCCCACTACTTGTGTGACCTGGTCATTTAACCTCTTGTGGTCTCAGTTTTCTCATCTGTACAATGAGAGGGTTGGACGCAGTCAGGGATTGGTGGCCTGAGATCCACAAACTTAACTGTTGTATTTCAATATAACTGGTTTCTTTTGTTGTCCTATATGTTTTATGCCTCTAAAAACATGACTCTGAGAAGGGGCCCACAGGCTTCCTCAGAGACGAAGGGACCTCCCCAAGATCACACAGGCTGGGGTCTGGGCACAGGTTGCAGACCCATAAATTTACAGTTCAAAGGTCCCTTGTTTTTACAAAGAAAGTGAGGCCCAAGGAGAAAAAAGGATTTGTCCAATAAAGTCACAGGCCCAGGTTCCTAGATTTAGAGTTGGAAAGGCACCACACCCATTTTCAGATAAGAAAACTGAGGCCCAAGGGCTAAGTGAATTGCCCCAAAACTACCCAAGCAGTAAATGGCTATGCTAGGATTTGAATTCAGGCTGTGTGATTCCAAATTCCACACCTCTTCCACTGTGCCAGGGCACGTAACCCATGTGTAAGGTACCAAGGCAGCCACGTTCCCCCTTCCTATAATGCCAGGGTGGTTTTTAAAACAAATGAGAATGGCACTCAAGAAGCAAATGAATTCACTTAGCTCTGTATTCCCCTTCCCCTCCACGGTTATTTATTTTGGTGTATTTCGCCTGCAAGTCACATTTGTCAACATGGCAGCCGGGATCCACTTTCTGGAGAAGGCGACGACCAGCTCGGAGAGGCAGGAGTGGTTTTGAATAAAGCTGCCACAGGGAGGGCTGGGAAGCGCCAAGTAGCAAGCCTTCCCTCCCCCCGTGGGTGGGGACACCCAAAAGAAATAAATCTTAGGGGGAAGAGGAGGGATGCTAAAATTGGCTTTTTACAGAAGGATGCAGGGAAACTGCACATGCAGAAATTCATGGGAGTATCAACTACAGGATGTGATGGAAATCACAGGAATCGGCACATTTGCCCCGAAACCAAAAGAAAAATAGGGAAAAGGAAGGCAACGTCTGCATGAGAGACTGGTGGGGCATGGGAGAGCCCAAAGATGGGAGGGCTGGACACAAACCAAGCCCAGGGCAGGCCTGCCTCCTGCCCCCATTGGAGCAGCCAGGACCCCACACCAGGGAAGTAAAGGATGTAAGACATGAAGAAGGATCTGAGAGCTCCCCTAGTCTTACAGCAGGGAGCAGAAAAGGGGCAGGGTCCTGACATGGGCACTGTTAGCAGAAATGGGGACATTCAGCCTTCTGTGACCACAGGATCTAGAATTAGGGCTAGACAGAGCCTCAGAGACCCTCTAGTCCACCCTCCCCCCCATTTTACAGATGAGCAAATTGAATCCAAAAGTGATGAACTTGACCAAGGTCACACAGATAAATTCTCAAAGACAGTACATTAACCAAATATTCCCATTAGAAAGGACTCGGTGAAAAGAGAAACAAGAGATTGTCCCTATAATATATCCAGTAGGCAAACAACTTGGAATATGTATTGTATGTGTGTGTGTATGTATGTATGTATGTATGTATGTCTACACACATATACACACATATGAGGTAGAACAGAAGGAGAAAAGGAGGGGAGGAGAGAGAAGGAGAAGATGAGGGAGTGAAGGAGGGGAGGACTGAGAAGGGAAAAGAGAAAATGGAAGAGAAGAAAGAGAAAAAGAAGGAAAGGGCAAGGGAGTGGAGAAAGGAGGGTGGAGAGAGAATGGAAGACAGAAGAGAAAGGGCAAGAGGAGAGGAGGGTAATATAATGGAAGGAGAGAAGGGAGGAGGAATGGAGGATGAAGGAAGGGAGGACAGAAGAGAGGAGGAAAGGAGAAAGGAGGAGGGAGGATGAGAGAAGGAGAGAGATGAGAGAGAGGAAAAGGGTGAGATGCTTTCTAAGCCACACTGTCAACATGTGTACTTTCTGTATTTGCCAAAGAGAAAGCCTTTCAGGGATGAGAGAGGAAGGCAAAAAAACAGATAGCCTAAGGGATTTCCTCCCTAATCTCAGTTCTCTTTGGTGGCTATCCATGCCTTAAAGCAGAAAATTATACATACACTCGGCATGGAGCTGGAGTCGGCCCCTCAGCTTCCAGCCCTGACTGAGACAAGCAAAGCATCCCTGTCACACTGAAGGGCCATGTCCCTGCTCCACTGGGAAACCAGTTACCCACAAATGGCTTATAAGAGGTGAAAAAAGGCATAGAGAGCTTATCATCACAGCAAACGCCTAATCACTGGCAGGCTTTGGAGACCCCTGCTGATTAACCCAGGGGCATTCTGCGCCACTGGAAAACAAATGATGCCAAATGAGGGAAGCCCAGTTACTGTCTTCCCAAAACGGGGGACACCATTCGGCAATGCCACCTTCAGCCCACTCTGAGTATGCAAATTCCTATTTCTTCCAACCACATTCCATGTACGTACAAACGGCTAGATTACTTTTCTGAAACCCACACAAATATTACTTTTTCCCCCCTTGAATGTAATTTCTAATTTACAGCGCCAACCTATAATCTATATTGGAATTTGCATAAAACTCAACAGACCTGTGAGATATTAAATTTTGAATTTGCACGCTAGGCTGGCCCAGTAATATGAGTCTAGCTGAGGAGACTGTGCTTGTAAACCAGAGAACTTGCAGATGTAATGAGAAGAAAAATTGTAGACTTCAATGAAAGCTGGTTGGTTAAAATGCTCTGGTGCCACTGGGACAGAGGGCAGGGGGGCAGAGAACAATCCTCATTTCCTAGTCCCCTCTCCATTATACATGACGTTAGGCAGAGTCCTGGGATGGGGCAGGAGAACATGCTGTTTGGCACCCACACTGGCAGCAAGCAGGACGAAGGTCAATGGCCTTAACCTTGGCTGGCTCACAGTGAGCCCCGGCCTGGGCATCCCTTAATAGCCCTGTGAACGGAGGCACCAGCCTGCACCACCAGCAGTCAGCAGGTCATAACGAGGAGTCATTTTAGCGAGATCACCAGATGGACAACACAGAGTACTCAGCCCAGGTAAGAGAAGGATGGTTGAAACCGCAATTTCATGGACCGGATGATGTCGGAACAACTGAGCTAATGAGCCCTAACAGCAAAGGTGGACAAAAGGGGGAGGGAGGCTGGCGCACTGGCAGGCCAAAGCCTTCTCTTCTAGCAAAAGTGAGGAGACTGAAGCCATCTGCAAAGGACTGGCTGCAGCAAGGTGAGATCCAGGCCCTAAGACTCTAGGGGAGGGGTGGGGAACCTGCAGCCAGCTCTAGACTGAGTCTCATTCTGATCTCTCTTTAGACTGTAAACTCCCCGAGGGCAGGGACTATCTTTTGCCTCTCAGTGCAACCCAGGTCTTAGCAAAGGGCCTGGAACACAGCAGGCAGTTAATAAATGTTTACTGACTTGAATTCTACTCCTAAGGTCCTGCTACTTAGAGAAAATCAGGTCTGGAATGGATAACTCTCTCTAGACCAGGAATATAAAAGAGATGTTTGTTGAACGACTGACTGAAAATAAGGAAAGTCTGGCCCTCAAGGAGTTTACATTCTAAAAGGAGAGCTTGAGTACCAGGTTGATATACAGCCTTATGGACTCCACATTCCGTTAAGCAAGGCTCCTCTCTACACTTATTTCCGGTGGAGAGGAGGCCCCTTTCCAAGCACAGAAAGAGTCTCCATGAACAGAAGAAAAGCAAGAGATGTGACTGTAGGCCGCTGGAGAGTCTGTCCAGCAAAGCTCAGAGCTGACCAGTTCTGAGATTTTACCAAACATTCCCACCTCTGAACCTCAATTTAGTGACCTTAAGACTTCAGAGAAATGGAAAAGTAGCTGCCCACCCTCCACCCCTCATCACATTAGATCAAACTAAGACATTCCATTTCCCAGGCAGGCAATGAGCTCCTGGATTCCTAACACTGAACATCCTTCTGAGTGCATTCTCCAAATGCTGCACAAACTGAAAGCCTGAATATGTGCTCTACCCACTCACCCACCTAGCTGAAAAAAGCTAGCTCAGGAATGACCAGGAGTTATGACCATTTATATGCAGGCATGCACTTACAGTGGTGTGCTCCTGCGGAAAGAACCCAGGCTCTTGGACTGGCCACCCCAAGAGGCCTTTGCCAGACCACTCTCCGGTACACATGTTCCTCTATTATAAAATGAAGTGGTTGGACTAAATTGATCTCTGATCCTAAATCATTACAAGACAAAACATCGCCTTGGATCAGCAAATGCAGCCATCAACTTAAGAGTTCTCTCTTCAGATTCAGAGCAGAGGAGAGGGGTGGGAGATGTTCATTAGCCACCACGCTCCTCTAAGCATGAAGCTCTGTCGCCATTTAGACGGCAGAGAGCCTTCCAGCGCACCAAGATAGTGGCAACCATCCTAACAACAGCAGTTCTACAACCCTCCTTATTATGGGGCACAGTGACCCGAGCTCCCAGCTCCAATCCTGGGGGACTTCCACACACCCGAACGAGGCATAAGAGCCTTCGTCCAATCCCCCAGAGGCTCATCTGCAGACCAGGCCACAGCTCTCATCAACTAGGGGAGAACAAAATGACTTCGATGGATGGTCCTTTCCAGCTCTGAATCTATGTAATGTAAGATCCCTTCCAGACCTAATGCCTACGACTTCTCACTGTCTTGGTCAATACCTAGGAAAGAATTCAAGAGAAATGCATTCCCTGCTCAGATTCACTCAGAGGATGCTAGCCTCCCTCTGATCTCCAGAAATGAACCCAGACATAATTCAATGAGTGAAAACTTTCCTTTAAGCATTTTTTAAGTTTAAAGAATCTTAAACAGAGTTGAAAAAGTGTGCCCTGCTCTCTCTCATCTGCAGAAGTTGGGAGACTAGGCCTGGTCCCTGGCACTGGCTAATCTTACTGAAATGCTTTTTTCAAATTCTTTTTTTTTTTAATTCTTTGTCACAAAGCATGGCCCCCTGGATAGAGAAAGCAAGAGGGACACCTGGAAATAAAGGTTGACAAGAGAACAATGTAAATAAATATAAATTTATTTTTAAACTTTGATTTGTTTTGCAATCAAATCTCCTATTCTTTCCAAGGCCTGAAGATCAGACCTGTAGCTCCTGCAAAGCATGTTATTAAGTCAAGATCCTCCACCTTCATTCCAAGCTGCTGTCTCTCCCCCAGACTCCTTTGTCCAAATCTGCCCCAGGACTGTTAATCACCCCAATACACAAGCTGCCATTCATCCCCCCCTCCTCTCTCAGGAAAACTTCATTACAGGCAGCACCCCGGTCTGAAGCTGTAAGTCCACCTCCCCCCAGAAGCCTGCTCACACTCCTCCCCAACCCCCCCGTCAAAAGCCACCCCCCAGACACGGCAGCAGCTGCTTTGGTTCCTCCACGATCAATCGCAGGGCCCTGCCAGCAGCACCCAAGCCCACCTTCTGTGCCACGAAGATGTCTGTGGGTCTGCTTGTTTGGGACACATGGTTAAACTGCTCTAAGCCAGATGGATTTTCAAAGGATGGTTTTCCTCTCATCACACTGACTCAGTGACTTAGACAAGAACTATAGGAAAGTCCTCTCCATCAGGATATAAGCTTCATGAGGGCAGGGACTGTCTCACTTTTTAACCTGGAGCATTTGGCACCACATCTGTCTGGCACATACCAAGTGCCCCCCCTCCAGTTTTTCACCCATTCATTCTATAACATGAGGACATCTGGAAACTGAGCATGCCCCTTGCCAGGTCTCAGGCTGGACCACGAAGGAATCAACGTCCTGCTGTGTGAGCCTCCAGGTCACCACAAACACAACACACAGAATCACAGGACCATGACTGATGCCCTTCTGTTCTCAGGAAGCCAACTCCAACAGTCTGACTGAGTCTGCAACAATCGGTCTCCTTTGGTAGTAAGTCAACACACAGCAAGACACTCGACTAGGAACCAGCGATAAGAGCAAAGGTAAAATCAGGGTTCCTGAATTCAGAGAGCTCACATGCGAAACACCATGAAAACAACTCTGTGTGTATGTGTATGCACACATGCACACAAGTATATGTATGTGTTTGTATATAAATAGTATAAATAGGAGATTTTCTCTATCCCTTCTACCCATTTTATATGTCATAAAGTCTCCCTGACACTGATATATATATGTGTGTGTGTGTGTGTGTGTGTGTATGTATGTATATCCATGTATATACACACAGAGATACACACGTGTGTACATATATATCAGCAGAATGGGTCACATTTATATATGGATTGTGTAATATATATATATATATATATGTATGTGTGTGTGTGTGTGTGTGTGTGTGTGTGTGTGATCTATAGACAGAAGGTGATATCAGTGGAGATTCCATGACAAGAACAAAATGGGTGGAAAGGACGGGGAGGGGAGAATCTGTTATTTGGACACAGCATGATGTCATTATTTATGCTACAAAATCATGAACATGAGGGATTCTGATTTTCATCTACACAAAAGTTTCTGTGCTTTGGGGCAGTGACAGAAAAGGAAGGAGGGACAGCTAGGTGGCAAAGTGAATAGAGCACCAGCCCTGGAGTGAGGAGGACCTGAGTTCAAATCTGACCTCAGACACTTAACACTTACTAGCTTTGTGACCTTAGGCAAGTCACTTAATCCTGATTACCTCACCTAGAAAGACAGAGAGAGAAAGGGAGGGAGGGAGGAAGGAAGGGAGGGGGGGGAGAGGGAGAGAGGGAGAGAGAGAGAGAGAGAGAGAGAGAGAGAGAGAAAGGAAGGAAGGAAGGAAGGAAGGAAGGAAGGAAGGAAGGAAGGAAGGAAGGAAGAAAGAAAGAAAGAAAGAAAGAAAGAAAGAAAGAAAGAAAGAAAGAAAGAAAGAAAGAAAGAAAGAAAGAAGATAGGATGGCCATTAATAATGGG
This sequence comes from Gymnobelideus leadbeateri, assembly GCA_011680675.1. NCBI lineage: Eukaryota > Metazoa > Chordata > Mammalia > Diprotodontia > Petauridae > Gymnobelideus > Gymnobelideus leadbeateri. Next base: position 163,556 of record WOXC01011367.1, read on the forward strand.
GTTGTGGGGAAGTGAGAAAGGACTTCCAGCAGTAGGTGGCATTGAAACAGTGCCTTGAAGAGGGAGAAGAAATGAAGGAGGGAGTGCATTCCAGGCATGGGGGTTGGCTCACGCAAAGGTAAAGAGATGGGGAACAGAGAAAAAGTCCATCTGGCTAGAACAGAGTGGGGGGAAGGACTAGGCTCCACTCATCTCTAAACCCAGATTCTTATTATCCTAAAATCCAATGAATACAGACAAGCCTCACCCACAGGTCCCACATGTGCACAATCACCCACCCTGGGCATGAGGCTGCATCACCAATCAGGGGTAGCACAAGCAGAAGCTGGAACTTTCGGGGGGGGGGGGGGTGGCGCAGAGTGTCCATTACTGCAGTTTCGGCAGCAAGCAGAAAGTGCATTTTATTAGTAACAGAAATGGTTATTTAAATGTATGATTTCATTCTAATTAAAACTAATGGCGGGGAGAATTTGCGTTTAGCAGTCTGGCAAATCAGTGTAGGTTCCTTTTCTTAATACCACAAGGTTATCAGCTGGACAGAATCTTTACTTTGGGGGGGGGGGGAGGTAGTACACACAAAAGAGGGCTGATTATTTCTTCTACTTCACAGCCTATTCATTCTCTTTGTAACTGGGGCTCTAAAGGGAAAAGGACCTTTCTCCAAAGCTAACATCGCCCCACAAAACTAACGATCCACAGTGACCCACACAGGCCACTGGAGAACAGGAAAGTCAACCAGCCCAATTTCTATCTGCAGGGTATCTGATTAAAGTCGTGCAAAAGGAAGAAGTCATTAATAGCAGCCCTCAGCGCCTTCTTCCACACTGATTACCCAAAAAGGAAGAGGGGGTGGAGAAAGGGCAGCTGAACCAAATAGAAATGATATCCATAGGGGAACTGAGGAGAGAAGGGGGGGGGGGGATTCTCCAGGGAAGCAGGTCTTAGCCAGGCTGACTGAGGCATCAGAAGCCCACAAGCTCTGATCAGGCCCAGGGATGTGACTGGAGCTGTAGAGCAGGGCACCCCTCCTGCTAATCACTACCCTGGGCTACCCTGCAAACCAAACTGCTACTTCAAGACACTCCCCAGGACACCTGCTGGTGCAGTCACACCAGCCTTAAAACATGAACCTGGAGATGCTTGCTGTCGCCACCACCAAGATGCCCTTAACCTAAGAGGCTGGCACTCTCTCGAGTTCTACTTTCTGGGATTCAGAAAATGATTGAGCAATAGGAAAGGGGGCATGAGGCAGGGAGGGAGGAAGGGAGGAAGGGAGGAAGGAAGGAAGGAAGGAAGGAAGGAAGGAAGGAAGGAAGGAAGGGAGGGAGGAAGGAAGGAAGGAAGGAAGGGAGGGAGGAAGGGAGGAAGGAAGGGAGGGAGGAAGGGAGGAAGGAAGGGAGGGAGGAAGGAAGGGAGGAAGGAAGGGAGGGAGGAAGGGAGGGAAGGAGAGAAGAAGAGCTGAGAGCTTTTAAAATCAGAAGAGACGTAATATTGATTCCTGGCAGAATTCTGAGATGTTGTTAAAGAAGCAGGACGTGAAAAGCACGAGGGATAGTCAGTACACAAACATGACGTCCAAAGATGGCAAGTCATGTAGAAGGAAGTCCCAGACACTGGGCCTCAGAGGACAGGAGGGGAGCAGAGTGTATGTAAGAAGGCTGGAGGGATAGGAAGGGACCAGGTTGTAAAGGGCTTTAAATGCCAAAGAAGGCTTTTACATGTGATGCTGGAGGTCATGAGGAGCCCCTGGCATTTGGGGAGCCAGGAGGTGCCCTGGTCAGACGTGCACTTTACGAAGCTCCCTCTGGCCAATGAGTGATGAGGGGGGAGATCTGAGACAGGGATCCTCCCCCCCGCACCCCCTACAGGCTGTTACAATGGTCCAGGCTGACATGGCAAGGGCTTAGACTAAGGTGACAATAGTGTGAATGGAGAGAAGGGGACACGCAGGAGACACCAGATGGGCCACGTGGGGTGAGTGTGTGTGAGGAGCTCGAGATAAGCCTGGTCATCAAACATATGGTACTCTCCTGATAGACCATAAGCTTCCTGAAGGCAGGACCTCTGGCTTCTTGGGTCTGTCCCCAGTACCTTGGCTCTTGCATAGAACAGACACTTAACTGTTGAACTCCTTCCTGAACCAGTGCAGCTGAGGCTGCCATCTTGGAAGACATCTCCTCCTCTATTCTTTGCCAGCTGCCAACTTGCAAACAAATGCAAATTCTTTCACTCATTTCCCTCAGACTCCTAGGATATTGTTGCTAGAGTCAGTCTTTCCATTTGGTAGGAAGAAATAATTCAGGCTAGAACGAAAGATTTCTACATTGTACGCATTTCTCCTCCAGCCCCATCCATCCCTGGTGTGGGGACATCACAACCCTGTCTCTACCAATCTCTCACACTAGGACTTCCCTCCTCACCCCAACTTTCCCTGCAGCCTTCTCCACTCAGGTTGTCCTTTCCCAAAGGCCTGCACCTTGTCCCACTGCTGGCCTCCTCCTGGGGCCTTCATTTCATGGAGTTTCCATCTCCTGATGAGCCCTATTCCTGGCTTCCATGACCCCAGCTTCATCCTGCCCCTTTTGCTATCAGAATGTAAGCTCTCTGAGGGACTATCTTCCTTATATTTGCTTTTCTTACCCCATATAGTAAGAGCTTAATAAATGCCTGTTTCCTTTCTTCCTTTCAATATTACAGAAACATAGAACCTCAGAGTTAGCTAGGACCTGAGTGGCCTCCACTAAAAGTCTCTGACTCAGATATTTCTACAGCATTCTTAACCTGCATACTTCTGGTGACAGGGCATTCACTACCCCTTGTGAATCTTCCTTCTGTTTTTGGACAGTATTGTCAGGAAATATCCACTTCTTTGTAGACTACAGCTCCAAGAACTGGGAGGGGAGGAATAGGGGCAAGAGACACGACCCCCGAATAAATCTAATCCCCTTTTTTACAAGGCATCCCTCCAAATATGTGAAGACGACAACCTCAACTCCTCCCTGCGTCTTCTCTTACTCAGGCTGCGGATATGAAGGAGTGAATGAATGCAATGATCAATGCAAGCCCGTCCTGTGTGCCAAGGACTGTGCTAAGGAGGAGGGTTCCAAGGACAAAAAGAGTCCGTCTGTGCACTCAAGGAGTTTACATTCTATTGGGGACAGAAGGACTCATCAGTGATGACGGGTGTATCTTCCACAGACGCCAAAGGTCAAAGAGAGGACCAGCGAGTAAATACCATGACCTTCATCAAGTGCCCTATTGACCAGGTGGGGGAGACTGTCCAAACAGAGATGGCCTTTAAAAAGGCAGGATCTGCTGAAGAATTCCAAATGAGGGGAGCAGAAAGCTGAAGTGACCTAGAAACAAGACATTCTCATTTCCCGGCTCAGGACACAGATGTTACGCAAATTAGGCAAAGACGTGATCACCCGTATTCTGACCTGCTTTCCTGCTTTCCCCCCTTCACTCTCATTTATCCAACTGCTTTCTAACTTCAGGGTTCAGCCTCCAAATTATATTGTATAAATCAGGTGTGGACATCTCTGGGTGGTCCTGAATAAAACCAAGAAAGCAGCAGAAAGAACACTGGGTCTGGAGTCAGCAGACCTGACTCATGTTGGTATAGTAACAACTCCCAGGGTCATTCAGCTAGTAAGTGTCTGAGGCAGAATTTGAACTCAGGCCTTCCTAACTCCAAGTACAACAGTTACCTGCACCCTCCTGCTATAAATCAACTTCACCTTCCTAGGCCTCAGTTTATTCATCTGTAAGATGAGGAGGCTGGACTGCATGGCCCAAGATTCCTCGCAGCTCTAACATCTGTGAACTCTGAGAACTCTAACGAGGTCTGGTGCCCTCTTACGATGCTTTCCTGGTGTAGTCAGCCACCACCTATCAATGAAGTGTTTGGTTATTGACAACACCTGTTCTAATTTAATTTTAAATGCCAATGACTGAACGTAACAAGGCTTTCTATTCATGACAAATCTGCTCCTGAGAACAAGAAAGGATGCCTCAAACAACGTGGGCACAGAGAATGAATAGGCACTCTGTGCTGGGCCGTCCTTCAGAGACCAGGCTGCAGAATCGTGGTGTGGAGAGCACGGACTTGGAGCACCAGGCTGCACCCAATGTGGCAGACTCTCAAGGTGGCTGGCCCAGCGGAGGCTGTGCCTGCAGACAGTGCCAGCCCGGCGGTCCATGGGGGGCAGAGGAGATTGCCAAAGTGTCCCAAGTAGCCACGGCCCTTCTTCCATCACCCTCCTAAAGCTGACTCTGAGACACCAAATGCTACCCACTGATGGGTACAAACCAATCAGCCACAGTGATGAAGAGGATGATGATGAGGGCTTTCTGCTGATGCCACAGAAAGGACCACACATGGAAAATACAAAAGCGGGAGCACGGCACGGCACGGCCAACCCCGTGCACAGCACACGGTGGGCTCTAAATCACATGACAAAACAGCGGCTGAGTCCAAGACAGGGTTTTCATTCCCGATTTACAACCTGCTCCATGAAAAGGGGAGGGAGGTGATTTATGAGCTGCAAAGGTGATGTAAAAATGATAATAAGCTGAGAGTTGACAGTGGATAGTGCCGGCAAATTTATATTTTGTTAGAAATAATTCATATGCTTTTGATACATGCACAATTCATTACCACAAAGGAGGATAAAGATATATGGACAACAGATCAGGGGCCCCGGGAAGTATAACTGCTAAACTATTCCTGAGGTTCTGTCACAGAATAAGACATGCTCAGGTCCCCGTGGTGACAAGGGACAGTGACTGGCATCACCCACTGAAATTGGCAGGGAACACCCCTATGAGCCCCTTGCTTCTGGGCCCTTTGAGGATTAAACTGCAAAGCTGCCCTCCCTCCTCTCTTTCAACATTCGGCTCCAAGGGGGAGAGCCTCACTTTTTGTGTGCCGAGGTCCCTCTGAACAATCTGATGAAGACTAAGGACTCCCTTCTCAGAATGATGCTTCTAAACAAGATTACAAAGCCAACCAGCTACCCTGAAATACAGTTATCACAAAACATTTTAACAAGTTCAGGGATCTGAAGTTAATTAAGAAATCCTGAAATAGAGAGGAAATGGCAAAGCTGTAGGAACCTGTGCGGTAAAAGACAGGAGGTGGTATGTTTATCTGTATAGTGTGGTTGGAGTGGACAGCATAAATAATGGAGTTGGAAAGAGAGAAGCCAGAATGAGGCCATGGCACCCTTCTGACCCTTACATTGAGCCATATCCCTACAATGCTAATTCCACCTCTTAACTAGAAGCTGGCTCCTAACAACAAACATACTATTTTACCCATATTTTCTTGAATCAGACAACCACACTATGTAAGTGACTGCTCTTCTCTCCTTCTAACCCCCACCTCCTCATGCATTCTCCATTCCACCCAAGCTGGTCGACTGGCTATCTTCAGTATATGACACCTCCAATTACCTCCAAGATTCTGTCTGGAATGTTCTCTGCTCTCACCCGACTTTTAAAATTCAAACCCCCCTTTAAGGCTCAGCTCATTAAATAAGTTAGCATTTACTGAACATCTACCACATGCAGGCACTAACTATCAAATAAGACTGTCTGGATGCAAGTCCCTGAAAAGGAAGGAGAGAGATTACCTTGAGGGCACCTCCCAAGATCCCAGATCTGGAGCTAGAGGGGACTCAGAGGTCATCTAGTCCAAAACTCTCATTTCACACCTGAGAAACTGAGGTAAAGAGGTTTTGGGTGGTTTTTTTGTTTTTTGTTTTAAGTACCATGTGTTTCCTTTCCTGTCTCCTAATCCCTCTTTTCCTGAACTGCTCCTTCCCCTTCAATCAGCAAGATACCTTGTTGAGAGAGCTGGTTCTTAAATGTTCCAATTACGTCCAAGTAGGGAAAGATACTTTGCCTTTGATGGGGCCACACGGCCATACTGAAGACTATAATTTGTGTGAGGACCTTTAAGAGCCTACTAAAACCTCGCTGGCCATTTGCAGCACAAAAAAACCACCACTTAGAAAGAGGGGAGGCTTAAAAAAAGACTGAACATCCACGCTCCAATACATTTACCTTAGGAGGCAATGTGGTGTAATAAAGAGAGGGCTGGATGTTGAGGCTCCAGAGATTTTGGGTGCAAAGACAGCTTCTGATTATGACATAATAAAGTGGCTAGACCAGAAAAACCCTAATGTCCTTACTAGCTCTAAAGGTGATCATTTAGAGAGAATTTTGCAAAATGGTCTCTCATTTTACCCTGAAAGGTAGCTGCTATTACTATCACATTCTGCAGATGGGAAAACTGAGGAAGACGGAGATTAAGCGATTTGGCCAAAGTTAATGAGTGTCTGAGAACACAAGTCAACGGAAGTCTTCCTTACTTCAGGTCCAGCACTCTACCAAGCTGTTTCTAATGTTGACATTAATGAGGATGACTTCAAAGAATTAATTAAATAATTACTAGATGCCAGGCATAGTGATTGGTGCTGTATACTCAGACAAGAGTGAAGATACCCTTTGGCCTCAAGGAGAGAACACATCCCAACTGGAAGAAGCCAAGTGAATAAGAAAGTGGTGGCCAATGAGTCTGGGAATTTTTAGGGATGGTGAATGGATCCAGACAAGAACAGCATAAAATACATCCTTGTCACATCGTGCCCAAGTCTCTGTGGCAGGATTTAAAATCAGGTCTTCCTGACTCCACACCCAATGTTCTCTCCATGGCTCCAAGCTCTCCCTATAGTACCCATCGGCCAATACTTCTAACAGACCACACCGTGTCCAGGCAGCGAATGGCGAGCACACACAAAGACCAAGAACAAGTGCCAATGTACTCAAGGGAGAAGAGGAGTCAAAATAGCTGAATTGAGACGCAACGCCAAGGAACCCAATTTGTCCAGCTGTGGCCTACACTGGAATTTCCAGTGCCTCCTTCCTCTATGGCACTAGTGCCCCCATGGAGAATAGTGAACTACAGCTGTTCGGTTGGAAGCAAAATATTTTCATAGATGCCTAAAAAGCACTAGGAAAGGGAGATTCTTCTCCTTTACCTAAGACATCAAAAACAAAACCAAGAGGAGTCAGGGAAAATGTGAAAAAAGCTATTGTTGGCACCTGTATCTGTAGCTTCAGGGGAAAATGGCATACCATCAAAATCCCCATGCAGAAGGGTGTTCTTCTTTTTAAGCTGGAAATGGGAAATTAATTTCCAAAGCTTTTGTCGGGAAATGACTTTTAAAAAAATATTCACTTTCATTCAAAGACAAATGCAAACACAGCCATATTGTTTCAGTGGGTACTATCCAACTTTTATTAAGACAAAGACAGATCCTGAGTAATTAAGAGCTTGTCCAATATTCAGAATCTTATAACTCCTAAATATTAGCCGAGTTGGCATCCTGACTAGCTTTGCCTCGGAGCTATTACATCATAAATCCTCAGTGGTAATGAAACACCAGGTTTAAAAAAAAAGAGGGGGAATAAGTCTCATTTAAAAACCAGCCTTTCCCATGGAGTAGGAAAGCGGACTTGAATATAATGTATAGCCCCACTTAGCCCATTAATACTCTTGGAAAAAGGTGAGTGGTTTGGGATGGGCTATTAGGAAGGGGAACAAGAAGATAAACAGGGTACAGGCATGTCTCTACAATACAGGAACAGCAGGGGCTCCCTAGATGCTGGGAGCAGAGAATGCCATGTTAATTTGGACAGATAAAGGGCAGTCCCATTTCACAAGGGAGGTCCCCTGGGGTCCCCAGCTAGCCAGGCACCTTCTGTGTCATCAGTAACAATATGCAAAGTAACTCTCCACAGCTCACAAGAAAAGCCCTGGACGAGAGAGGGGAATCTGGTCTCCGTTATCCCTCAAGGGCCTAAAAATGAGGCCAAAAGCTATTGCCCCACTCCCTTCATCGATCCTTCCTCAGAAAGTTTTTGATTGCGTAAAATACATAGAATTACAAAATAAAACTGATGTATATTGGAAAAAATTCATATTTTCCTCCCCAGTCCAAGTTCATGGTTCCCCTGAAATCCATCTATAAAAACCCTGGAGGTGGTTCATGGACCCAAGATAAGAATTCCTGTTCCAGAACACAACTTGTCTTTTTGTGTCCATACGAAGTAAGCCTTACACAAGGAACTTCCATTATACAGGGGGAACAAGAGGCTTAAGTAGGAATGTAATTGATAAAAATATATAGAGTAGACAAATATAATTCCAAGGAAGCTGAATGGCTTTGGACACCCCAGCTGAGAAGTTGCAGTAAGCAAAGCACAAAGAAGCTGATGGATCTTGAGCAGGCTGTAACCAGGCACTCATACCCCTCGCCAAAAATGACCATTTACACCCAGAGACAGGCAAACAACACATCAGAGCTTGCCTTCTTCTGTTGTCTACCAGGGGTGAGGAACCTGCAGCCTCAAGGCCACATGCAACCTTCTAGGTCCTTGGGTGCAGCCTTTTGACTGAGTCCAAGTTTACAGCACAAATCTTTTTTTTTAAGGAGATTTGTTCATGAAGTTTGGGTTCAATCAAAGGGCCACACTTGAAGACCTAGAGGGCCACATGTAATCTTGAGGCTGCAGGTTCCCCATCACTGGCTCCAGCTTGAAGAAAATGATGGAGAAAATGTTACTAATTCTTGAGAAGCCCCGCATCCCCTACCACCTGCACTGCCCACCCCAGTTAAGAACTGTGAAGAAGAGAGATATATGACCAGCAAAGAAGGTAGGCTAGTCATGAAGTAATAGTCAATGCAAACAAATAAACCACGTAAATGAGGAGTACAATAGCAGCTCCATCGCTTTTGTGTTTTTGTGCAATTCTCCAACTCTCATATTGCCCGCGAAATGTCTTTTTCCCATGGAGCAAAGACTAAAGCAAGAAAAACACATTTAAATTGAAACATCGTCCTTTTGATGACTATTCAAAGATACCGTCAGTATATAATAAATTGTCTCTTAAGGGATTAACATAGGTACCATTTTTCATAATTAACAAGTAGATTTTTATTAAATATTTTTGCTTTTCTTCCCAAGCCATGTATGTTTTTATACCCAGGAGAGAAATTGATTCCCAGTATAGGAACTTTATTTATTTACTGAAATTAATCACATCCAACATTCTGAATTACCACTTAGTGAATCAAATTAGAATGAAAGAAAAATTTAAACAATAACAGAATGCTGAGGAAAAAAAAAACCATGCCAAAGATATATCCAAAGTATATCAAGGAAAAAAAACAAACATAAGGAGCCCCACCACCACCTCCCAACACTCACAGACCTCCAGGGACATCTGTTTTTATAACAAAGTATAATTCACAAAGTCTCAATTCCAAACGAGTTTTTTCCTATTTGTGGGTTATTACAGGGTCACACATTAAGACCTAAGAAGGATCTTAGCAGGTCATCTCATCCAACCCTCATTATACAGGTGAGTAAACTGAGTCCCAAAGTGAGTGAGTCACGCAGGGTTCCACAGGTGATTAAATAGCAGAACTGGGGTTTTGAATGTAGGTTCTCCAGCTCCAAATCCAGCAGGTTACCCAAAGTACCACAATGGTACTCTCTGATACCAAATGCAAACCCTTATGGCACCTATAAATTACTATCTGTTCCCCTGACATCAAGAGTAGTCATCTGAAGACTTGGGTTGGTCTGTCTGCTCTGCTTAAGCAACCTTAATTTCCCCTTCAGTCAAAGATGTGGAACTAGATGACCTTAAAGGCTCTGGCTAGCTGCCTAGGAGTGTACCAGATGTTACTTTCAGTCCCACTCCTGAAAGAAGGAACGCCAACATCAGAAGCTGAGGAAACGTATGGCTTGCAGAACACACAGCAAAGTTCATCAACACCGCCTGACATCAAAGTTAGGATCACGGTCAACTGTATTCTTCAAAAATCAATCAACAAGCATTTCTTAAATATTCCTATGAGCCAGGCATTGTTCTAGGAAAGCGGGGGATACAAAAAATGAAACATTCTCTCCTCTCAAGTAGCTAATGGAGACCATAAGCTCATACAGAAAAATATAAAGATATAAATATAAAGATATTTATAACCCATCAAGCCACCCAAACAAGTAGGTACTGAGTGATGCCTATAGCCAAGGGTCCAAGCTGGAAATACAAGAGATACACAGTGTATGAAAAGAGAGAAAGAAATGACCCCTGCTTTGAAGAAGTGAAAGCAAAACGTTAAATCAAACCAGGACATAAGGCCTGGGCAGAGGTTACCAAAGGGATATGCTACCAGTCATATAAGTATGTGTGCATAATATATTTAAACACATACAAAAGTAACATCTTTTCAAGGCCACAAAGAAGCAAGAGAATCTTTAAAAACAAATATTAATTAAGCAAGCAAGCAACAGAGTACTTATTAAATGTCTTCTTTGTTCCAAGCACAATCCTAAGCCCTGGTAATACAAAGATAAAAATGAAACTGCCCATGCAGTCAAGGTACTGATATTCTAATGAATGCAAAAAACTCCTGAGATCCTAAAAATGATGCCCCCAAAGCCTGACCAATTGTACAGGCTGGCTGGAACCTGTATACATCCCTGATGGCGAATACCTCTGCCACATCCGTTTGGTTTATCTTCCTGTTGATTTTTTTTTTCTTCCTTCCTTCCTTCCTTCCTTTTCCTTTCTTTCTTATAAACTTCTCTGGTCATAAGAAATCCTGCCTGGGTTCATCAATCAATGAAGTTCTTAAAAAGAGAACTCTATGTAATGAATCAGTCTATGAAAAAGCATTTTATTAAGTGCCTACTATGTGCCAGGAGAGGGCAGAGCACTGGAGCTCCCATTTGATCTGAATGACTGGTCATGGGTCATGAGAGATTCCAAAAATACTAGAAAGAATCTAGCTACCTGTTTTGCAACCAAAGCAGAGAAATACAAAAGGAACTAAGGACAGGCTTCTTTCTAGATGTGATGAACCATGCATTCTAAAAATCAAAGGTTACAGCGATTTGGCATATTAAACACTTTCTAACCGAAGATCTTAACAGTGCTTTAGAAAAGGCTTAAGGTGCATTAAGGAACCCTTGGTACATTTGTTATTCTCATCCCAGCTTCACAGATGAGTAAACAGACTCAGACATATTAAGTGACAGCCCAAAGTCAAGAGGCTGGGGAAAAGAATCGTAAGATTTTTCAACCTGACTCTCAGCTTCTAACACCCAGGAATCCTGACTACCCACGAACATCTCTGACCCAACATGGGAAAAAATCTGGATGTGGAGTTAGTTGGGAGGGCAAATCCCAGCTCTGATGTTAAGTGCTTGTGCTTCAGGATCTCAGTTTTAAATCTGTAAAAATGATGGGTGGGCAGGTCACTAGCTTGCCCTTTCTAAGGTCCTTCAAGGTCTAAATCCATGATCTTATGCCCCTAATTCTAGCTGGCTCCTGACACCTTGAAAATGAAAACTAAAGATTTAAAGGCCCCAAAGAAAGGCCATGTCTTTCCCTCTTTTCATTCACCGTAGAGCTTAAATTTGCAAGTTGGACCCTTGGCCGTAGGCATCAGTCAGTACCTACTTGTTGGGAGGCTTGATGGGTTACAGGGATCTTTATACTTCTTCTGTACAGCCTTGTGGTCTCCATTATTGGAGAGGAGAGAACGGCTCATTTTTTGTATTCCCCTCCAAGCTGTGGGACATCATTTTGAATAACAAAGTCAAGAACCCACTTTACTCTCTTAGCCCTACAAGGGCTCACCCCACCCCCAATATACAGCTGTTAAAAATCCTTGATAATACAACACAGAAAGTTTCGTGGCTTCTAAGGTTCCTTCTGACTCTCTACCTATGACCCGAAGACCTTGGCTCTCTGCCACTGAGTCCTTCCATCAGCCACAAGAAAACAGCCCAGTCAACAGGTTCCCCATACAAAAAGCGTAAGCACATCCTGGCTAGTTGCTTTGACCGAGCACTGTAAAATCCGAACTGCTAACGGATTTGCCATGCTGCTTTTGCTGGGAAAAGACTCCAAAACCAAATGTTCGTCTGGAATATTGGCTGTTTTCTAGGGAGGATTTTCTGTAACACTGAGCAGAAAGCTGAGACTGAAGCTAGGCTAGCCCTGACAGAAAATGAATTCTCTACAGCTGTTAGGAACCTGTCGATCACGAGGAGAAGGGGCTCAGTTGGCTGGTTTTAGCTTCCCAGGCCAAAATCTGAAATATCCCTAAAGATAAGCAAGATTTGGTTGGATTATTTTTCAAAATATCCTAATCAGTCTGGAGCTGGAAGGCTTCCCAAACAGGGGCCATCTACCCCAATCCACCTTCAGCTTACAGGTGATGAAATGGGGCTCAAGGAAGTAAAAATGTCTTAAAGCTAGGTGGTACAGTGGGTAGAGTTTGGGGCTTGGAGTCAAGAAGACCTGAGTTTCAAATCCAGACTCCGAAAGTCATGTCACCCTGGGCAAGTCACTTAACCTCTCTTTTCCTCAATTTCCTCATCTATAAAACAATAATAGCTTCCAGGTTGTTGTAAGAATCAAATGAGGGAACATATGTAAAACGTTTTTCAAACCTTCAAACGCTCTGTAAATGCTAGATGACAAGGCCAGAAATCTCAAGCTGTAAGAGCCCCCCTCATCCTGCAGATAAGGAAGCAGTCACAAGGAGGTGAGAAGACTGGCCCAAAGTCACACAACCAGCATCAGAGGCAGGATTTGAACCACGGCCCACGGCTCCAAAATGCATGTTCTTTTCACTGGAACCAGGAGGTTCTTCTTCTTTTTGTAAAGGGAGTCACAAGATAGCGCAGAACTGAGCCTTCATTCCATCAGGAGAAAGGATGTATCGGTGTTTGCTCAAAGATGTTCAAAGAGAAGGGAGGGGGGAGGAGCAGGAAAAAAACTCACTCCCTTTCCTTATCTTTTAAGCTCTCCCCCAGCCTGGTCATCAGGATGTAGATTCCACAAATGCTTCCTCACGCCAACTTCACCCAAGGGAAAACTAGCTATTCTAAAGAAATCAAACATTCATAGACCAAATGTCTTACAAGGAAGAGCATTTCTCAGCTTGTGAATTCTGCCGGATTTGACATTGCCTTGCTGGTTCAGGGTGGATAAGTGCTTGATAGCTGAGAAATGTCTGCGGATGACGCACAGGCTCCCCATGGAGCCCACACAGAGCTCCTCCAGCCAGAAGTGCAGGAGCACATCTGGGAAGGTTAGCTGATCTAGAGTGGGCAACTGGGCTCAGCCACCCCTCCACCATCCATTGCCCCATGTCCATCATTCACAGAGAGGAGTGCCAAGAGCAGACTCTCAAGTCAGAAGTCAAATTCACATTTCAAGCTCCAGTCCCATCCTATTTCTTAACTTACTGCTTCTGTGATCTTGGGCAAATGAATTCACCTCTTTGAGCCTCAGTTTCCTCATCTGTAAATTAAGAACAGAGGACCTCTAGGGTGCCTTCCTACAGCCAGCTCCTTAGCACCCCAGGTGACCTAGGCAAGCTGCTTCATCTCTCTTGGCCTCGATTTCCCTCTCTGTAAAATAAAGGGCTGGGACTAAACAGTTTCTAAGGTTCCTGTTAGTTATTAATCTTGTGGTCGTGTGTTCCAATACAGCAGTTTTGGAGGGCAGGCAGTTCTCGTAATCTACTGAACCTCCTCTGTCTCTCATGAGCACCATCTATTTTGGTGATTACTTGGGCTCACCTATAATTGGGAGTGGATTTCCTTTTCAGTGTCAACTTAAAGAACCTCATTTCTCTGCCCGCCACAGACTATTCTGAGATGGTGGACCAAATGTCGACTTATCTGATCCCAAGTCCATGCCCTATGATCTCCACAGGGCCTTCCCCAGCAGCCTCTGCTTTCCCTCACAGGTCCAATGACTGAGGTCTCTTTCAGCTTGTGAATTGTGTGACTTTGGACAAGTCCGTTTGTCTTTGTGGGTCCCCATCTTCCTCTTGTCTAATATAAAGAGGTTAGACCAAGAAGCCCCTATGGTCTCTACAGACTAAACACTTCGATATTCGGATTCTCTTTGGACCCCCATTGCAACTACCCATGTGAGATCCATAGGAACCCTGGCCTTCATTATTCCACACGAATATCTGCATATTCAGCCGACAACTAAAACTGAACAAGAGAGCAGTAATTAAAAATTCTTCCCAAAGAAAAAAAAATGACCACGAGAGTGGGGAGAAGCTTCAATATTTATCCCTAAGCAAGAACACTCAATCAACTCTGTTCCATCCCACTCAGCAAAACAAACCCGCTAAGTTAACCCGTTGGGTAACCTCCCAGGCAGCCTGCCTCGGCTACATTCAACCAGACCTTCAGCTCCCTCTCCACCGCCTTAAAAATGCAATGTTTTCATTTCTCGCCCAAAAAGTGCTGATCCCAACAGCACAAGACAAGACAACAGCCGCAGCCTGCAGATCATTTGTAGAGGGGAAAAAAGGAAACCGTGGGAGATTAGAGAGAGCTCCCTTTGCAAGCCCAATGATTAAAAGCTTTATGCTCTTTTGAACAAGTACGACTTTGAAATAGGGAAAAAAGCCACTCAAGACTAATTCAGCTTAAGGTCTAAGGTAGGTTTTTATTGTCACACTCCTTGAGGCTTTTGCTTCTCTGAAAAGCTAACTAAATCCTACAATCACATAAAATATCAGAGGAAACTGCGAAAATCAGGCCCCAGGCAATCCTCCTTGTTTTACAGAACTGGAAACTGAGGCTCGGAGAAGGAGGTCTTTTTGACCCAACTGAGAGCATGCTGACAGCAGGGGCTTAGGTCAGAACCTGGCTATGGGGGCGGGGCAGAAATGGCATTGGCTCTGGAGTCAGATCTAAAATCAAATGCTTACTTGGCTGTGTGATCTTGTCCCCTCCTTTACCTGGCCTTTTCTCATATGTGAAATGAAAGAACTGAACCAGATGGACTCTGGCATCCTTTCCAACTCTAGACCTATGACCCTATGAGTCATCTTAAGCAAATTCCTTCGGTTCCCTAGGCCTCAGTTTCCTTATCTGTAAAATAGGAGGGTGACTAGATGGTCAGGGTCCTAGCCTGCATGGGTCAGAGCTTTACTTAGGCTACTGCAGTCCTACCAAAGAGACCTGACTCTGAGGTCAGAAGTTATTGTTCCATTATTTCATGGCAGCATCATTGGGGAAACAAGGCACAGGAGGAAAAGGTAACTCACACCACTGGGGACAGACTGGTGAGCCAAGGATTTCCAGCCTTATTTCTGGTCCTTCAGATTGCCTGTCTGTTGCTTGAAGACAGAAAGGATGCCCTCTCCCTCAAAAACTCCTCTGGGGTAGAAGGGAAATAGTCCAGAAAGCAATCAATCATGCCAGCTTCCCCATCCCACTCCTATTGCCCCCCCACCACTCCTGCTGCACCCTGTCCACATGGCCCGGACACAGCCCCGGATTTGATCTGACTCCCAGCCACAGCCATCCAATCCTAAGGAAACAGGCCGAGACCAACCATCTATTTCACTCAGTGGACATTAGTGGGGAATGACTCTCTGACATTACCAATTGTGCCCTCTGCTAAACCAGTGGACTGGGATGGAAAGCTCCATGGCCCATTACTTTTTCACTGAGTCATCACAAGTACCAGGCCACACTAATTCACCCCCTCACCTCATTCTTTATCAGGAAAAGCCCAGAATCCCAGAGCCAGAAAGAGCCTCAGATATCATCTTAATTCTCCTCAACAAGCCACCCCACAAGTGATCAGTCACTCTGGCTTAGCAACCATTCAATGAGGGCAAACTCACTACTTTCCAATCTTCACTCTGTACAAGGAATTCAGCAGAATGCAAAACTGCCCTAGATTCTAAGTGGCAGAACAGCGGCTAAAAGGAGTTTCCTCACAGTACCCAGCATGGAGAGTGATGATTACAAAACCATAACTGCAAAAAGAAAAGATGAAATAAGGTGCCAGTAATGGGAGAGGGGCTTGGTGACTATCAGCAGGATTTAACATCTACTGGTCCCCACTGGTACAGACCCAAAGAGCTTCCTGCCAAGCAGATTACAAGTCAAACCCTATGGCTATGTAATCTTTAAAAAATGGACAAGGACTGGTCCATGACTTCACTGATAGAGGCAGCTTTGGTGGGACACTTCCTCCACCTTTGCAATTGGTACTTTCTTTGTAAATTATAATCTTAGAGAATGGCCCAGACCACTGAGAAGTAAGTAATCTGCTAAGGGAGACACAAACAGGATGTATTAGAGGCAGGTGAGTCTCAGGCCAGGCCTGACTCAGGCTGGCTGTCTAGGTTTGATACTGGAATGAAATGAAACACTCCTTGAAGATCTGGCAGCTCACAAAAGGAAGCTGACTTAGCCATAGTAGGGGAAGGGATATTCAGCAAGGCCACATCATCAATTCAGCTAAACACAATTTCTCCATCCAGACGGTACCCATTTGGTCAGCTGGAGCTTTACAAGCCTAGGGAACCAAGACACCAGTCTGAGGCCCAATCTGCAAGACCACTTCAACATCCTTTAAGGAAAATTAATTTAAGGTGCATGGGACAGCGCCCGAGACCACTGCTCTGTCCACCCAGATGTTCTGGTCTCTTTCTCTGTGGGACATAATTAGTAGAATCAGTGATAGGAGGAAAAGATCAGACTGGAAACCTGGTAAGGGCAATGGATGATGACTGAGCATCTCACTGGTACCTTCTGATGTCAGGAGAAGCCTGAGAAGGCCCCTGGAACATTGGATGGACCTCTCCTTTGGCCACCTTTTGGGAAGACAAGCCTTAAACAGAGCAGGCGGCTATGGATAAGCTGTGCTTACTCCCCTGGTCATCACATTGAAAACAATGAGGTCCCAGATATATTAAGAATCTCTGAGAGCAAAGGTACTGGAGTGTTCATGGAGCACAGAAGATAAAGCAAGCTGCGGCATTACCCTAAGAACAGCCAGGCACTCAAGCAAGCAGTGAGCTCGTATTAGGCACCTACTGTATTCCAGTTTCTCCACTCAAGACCAAATCCATTCCAGAGAATTGTTATCCAAAACCCCTAGAAAATAATAATAGTAAAAACCATCCTAGCATGTCATTCCTCACCCTCCCTAGCAAAGGTCTACGTGTCCCCGTAGTCGCAGAATCATGGCACCGACATAACAAATGGTTGTAAAATTGTAATCAGCCACTTGGAAATTAACGTTTCATATAAAGGCTGCAATTCATATTCTCCAGATGGTCCTGAAAGCCAGAGTGGGTGCCCCCATCTCAGTTACTACAAACGACAGCAATGAAGTTTCAAACCCGCTGGCACGTAGCCTGATGGGACCCGAGCCAGGACACGCTACGCCTATGCATGAGTCTCACTCCCAGCATGTATAATGGGAGCAAATCCACACATGAGCCCCCGAGGTCCACCGGCCAGGGCTGTCTCAAGAGGTTCAAGATCAACATGACCCCAACCATGGACAGCACAAAGCTGAAACGGGCCTTCTGGAGACATGGTGAGTCCCACCTTTGAGAAAGGAGTAAGGAACACATAGTAGGTGCTTCATAACATGTGTATGGATTACTATTAAGACACACACTGGCTGTGTGACTCTGGGCAAGTCTATTCCCTTTTTAGTATTCTGGGCAATTCTCCAAGAGTCTAAGCCTCAGAGAAAGGGCCAACCTGTATTGGGAGAGGAAGTTTCCTCCCCAAGAAAGTTCCAAATACCATGGAAATCTCAGATCTAGGCCCCAAGTGCCAAGTCCTGTGCTTGGCTAACCTATGGAATATAATCCCTGTTCTAATAAAATTTAGCCTCCAGCAAGGGGGAAAGAGGCACATACACAAATGTGCAACGGCATGTGATAAAACTATCATTTAGGGAAGTGGACAGAGGGTGAGCTGACCTCAAAGTAAAGAAGATCTGAGTTCAAATCCGGCCTCTGGCTGTGAGACCTTGGACAAGTCACATCACTTCAAGTGACCTAGGCAACTAAGACTGTAAATTTCAGAGAAGGTGCTGACTGACACTGGTAGGTGTTCCCTCCACCAAGAGGCCTTGGTGCCAATAAAATCACAGGTGTAGTCCTTACTTCTATCCCTATGATTATGCATTATTATTAATAATAATACACGGCATTATTATAATTCAAGTGCTCCTAGACACTTGCTGGCAATGTAATTCTCTCTCTGGGTCTCAGTGATATTAACATAATTCTGGGTTCCTTTCTAGGACAAAAGGTGGTCCTCAACACCAATTTACCTTCAAGATCATTGGCCTTTTCAATAGGAAGGTGACTGACTCCCATTTTATCCCAAGATCTTACAGATTTTAAGGAGCAAAGTCAAAGCTACAAAATCTTAGGACCCTCTGTAATAAGATGGGAAGGTTTAGTGCTGGAAAGGGCAAGGGAGAGCATCTGATGTGCCCCTCTCCCCTTCTAACGAGTCCCACAGAACTGAAATGGCTTAGCCCAGCATCTCGGACATAGATGGCCCTTGATAAATGCTTGTTGACTGAGTGACTGGAATCATAGAAACTAAGAGGTACCAGCAACCTCAGAAGGAACAGAATCATAAGCTGGCTAAAATTCAGAGGTCATCAAGTCCTGCCCCAGGGCAAAGGCCTTGCCCAAGGGTTGTATTGCTTTAAAAAAAAAAAAAAGGTATCAAAGTAAGGATCTGAACACAGATATTTCTGACCCCAAATTTATTGCCCTATTGGCTATTCTAGATTGCCTTTAAAACCTCCATTCTAGCCAATTCATGCCTAAATAAGAATTTTTTTTGAAAGTCTATCTTAAGCTTAATTCTATTTTTAAATTCAGAAGAAATTTCACTCCCAACATTGTCATGGGGGGAGGGGGGAGGGAGAAAACTTATAATATGCAGGTAGGTAAATAATAGACAAGGAGAAAGGGAGGAAGAAAGGGAGGGAGGGAGGAAATGTGATGGAAGAAGGAAGGGGGAAAGGAAGGGAGGGAAGGGGAAATCGAAAGAGGGAAGGAAGGAGAAAAGGGAAAAAAGAAGGAAGAAAGGAAAAATTAGAGGGGGGAGGATGAATCTGACAAGTGGTTGATAAGCACCCACTTGAAGCTTTCTAGTCTCCTGCCTATGGGGAGGACTAGTTTGTGAGAGGTCTGCTAAGGAACGTTTTCTTCCTCTTGGGTTGAAATTTCTTACCCTCTATCTTCGACCCACACTGGTCTCAGTTCTGCCATCTGAGAACAACCAAAACAAGTTTATCTTGCCCATGGCAGCCCTTCAAATATTTGAAGATGCAAAGTAGGCCTCTGCCTCTCAGCCAGATCTTCCCCTCTTTGGTGCCAATTCCTTGGTCCAATCTCTAGGAGTCATGTTGAGCTTCCTGAAAACCTTCCTCTAGCTGGAGCTCACTCGGTCACTGCCCTCGGTCACATGCTGGCCAAAATGGAACCCGGAACTCCAGAGGGAGTCTGACCAGATCCAAGAACAAGGGGAATGATGACCTCCCTCCCTAATCCTAGACAGGCTACCTCACCTTGAGTCCACAGAGTCAGAGCTGGGAGGCCACCTGATCCAACCCCCTCATCACTCCCACTCAGAACTGAGAGATGGAGAGTGATTCATCCAAGGTCACTGAGGAAATAAAAGCAACAGGGCCAGGCATAGAAAACCAGACTCTCTGATGAGTGATGCCTCCAATTTCATGAAATTTCTTGGCCAGATAGATCACACTGTCATGTCAACTCACTACTTAAGGGCACACAAGTGATAAGAAATCATAACTGGGATTCAGACTCAGATTTCTAAGAGGAGATTTGCTTACCAGCTATCTTCCTGCCTCGCATCAATTTAGCCTGTCTGAATGGTTCTGTTCAGTCATTTCAGTCGTGTCCAACTCTCCATGACCCCATTTGGGGTTTTCTTGGCAGAGATTTTGGAGTGGTTTGCCATTTCCTTCTCCAGCTCATTTGACAGATAAGGAAACTGAGGCAAACAGTAACCAATATAAGAAGACTCCCTTTTCCAGAAGAGGCAGGAGAATATCTTCATGGAGGTAGGGGGGAAAGCACTGAGATTAGAACCCAGGCACTGTAGTTGAACCAAGGCTTTCCACTAAAGATACTCTGCGCACTGAAATAATTAATAAGAAAAGCTTTAACAGATTTGCATCTCCTTGGGTTCCTTTCACACAGACTCACCAGTGCCAGACCACACAGATGATTTCCAGACCAATTGGCTTAGTGAAACTCCTCTCTCTTTTGTAAGCCACCCACCCACACTCTGTCCTGGTATACCACCATGAGTATGAAATTCCAAACAAACAAAAACAACCCCCTCCCCTTTTTTTCTTCCTCATCCTTGTTTTCCAAACTTCCAGAAGATCTGAAGCTCCACTGTTTGAAAAACAATGTCTAGCCTTTAGAAATTAAAAAAAAAAAACATTAAAAGTTATAAAAACAAATGGTAGATATGCACCTTACATCCTACTGTAGAAGACCCTTCTGAAACCCCAAAGACCCAGCAAGCAGGTAAAAGTCAGTGACCAACCAATCCCAGAGTGGTCAGCAGCCACCCCGAATTAGACATTGACCCAAACTGAACTCCAGGCTGTGCTGTACAGATTCCTGCTTCCCTGATGGTGATCTCCATGACCAACAGATGTTGGATCCCCTGCACTGAGGCTAGCTGGGGTCTTTGTTTACATTTTTAATGTTACACACAGTCCTCTCTGGCCTCTCCCTGCCCATTCTCAGCTTCTTAAAGCGGCCTCGGCCTTCTTAGGGCAAACTCCATTTCACCTCTTTTGGGTTTACTTCCGAGAGAGGTCTAGTAAATCCTATGGTTCTTTCCTCTAAGTATTTCATAACCATTTCAGCTGCAGGACCCAAAAGACCCTAATAAATCTCTTAGCAGCAGGCAGTTGCTGCTTTCTCCACTGTAACAGCAAAAGCAGATTTCCTAAATGGAACTCTTCCACCCTCCAAATGAGGCTATGGGTTCCATGCCGCTCTCTGTCTTTTCTTTCCTTTTGTGTTACTCTCAAGCTTAACCGCGCGCACGTCACGGCAATTGCCTCATTTCAAAAGAAAATACAGCTGTACTTTGATTTAAGCAAACTTGATACAGGGAAATCTGGATTTGCTCAAAAGGAAAACTGGGAGTGAGCATTACATTACAAAAGATTTTTCACTTTACAAAAGGCTTCCCAGTGGAATTCCTATACATAGCAGGCTCTCCTATGATATGCAAAATAGGTCGATTTTCAGGAACACATCTGGTGGACTGGGCCAGAAATCAGAAGGCAGGGGGTTCAAGGTTTAATTTACTACCTCTGTGATGCTGAACAAGTCACTTGACCCCTGTGGGCCTCATCAGGCTCATCTTTAAAAGGAGAGGATGAGATCTCAGAGATCCCTCAACAGCTCTAACCCTGTGATGGCTTCCTAGCTATGTGTGCCCAGGTAAGGAACAATCTGCCTGAGCCTTAGTTTTCTGATCTATAAAACTGGGAAGATAGCTGTATTCCATTAACAAGCATCAAATGAGAATGTGTTTCAAGTACTTTGCAAAACAAAGAAGTGTGGCTGTGGAAAACACAGTCTATTTATACCCTGAGATAAATTTTCTAAGAGTGGACTTGGACAGCCCCCTTTGGGGAACCCACCAGCATTTCAATTCAAATCAATGGAGGCATCTTAAGCACCTACTGAGGATGAGGAAAGGTTCAAAGCTGCAATCTCAAACTTTTTGGTCTCAGGACCCCTTTCCACTGAGGACCTCCCTTCAAAAAGCTTTTGTTTATGTGAATTCTATCTAAATTCAGAGCAGGTGGTGGCACTGTGGATAGAGCACCAGGCCTGGAGCCAATAAGACTTTGAGCTCAAATTCAGTCTCAGACACTTCCTAAGCTCTGTGACTCTGGCCGAGGCATTTAACCTTCATCTGCCTCAGTTTCCTCATATGTAAGATGGGGGTCATAATGGCACCTAAGTCTCAGAGCTGCTGTGAGTATCAAATGAGAAAATAATGGTAAATGCTTAGAACAGGACCTGGTAAGTAGTGAGGGCTACATAAATGATTACTACTACTTCTATATTAGAAATCAAAATGTCTCAGCTTATTATACATAGTTTTGACCTTGAGTTTCCCTGAAGCAGGTCTCTGGGGCAGAGCCCCTCAGCCCACACTTTGGGAAGCTGTGTTTTAATGTGTTAACGATAGACAAAAACTTAGCAGTCCTTGTCTTCATGGAACTGACAGTTTACTAAGAGTAAATAATACATACTACTAAGTGGCAAAGTAACACAAACTACTAAGCAGTATAGTTACACATATTACTAACTAAGTAGTACAGTAATACGTACTACTAAGTATATACAAAGTAACATGGAGTAGTTTTTGAAGGCATAAAACACTAAAATAGAGGGAATGAAGAAAGGCCCAGTGTGGAAACAAAGAAGATGCTCAAGTATACTATACTCAAGTATACTCAAAGTAACTAAACAAATTTTGGTCCCTGGATGTAATGGAATAAGGCTATGATATAAGCCATAAGAAAGATGAAGAATCCAAGGCAGGATGGGAAGATTTTTATGAGCTGATGCAAGGTGAAGTAATTGGGACCAAGAAAACTGCTTACACAATCAACAAGGTAAACGGGGAAATAAACAATGAAATAATCAAACTAAACCCTGTGAAATGATGTCGACCACGTCTGGCTTTGAGGAAGGGAAATAAGAAGGCTTCCCCACCCCCTTCTTTGGAAAGGTAAGGGACTACTGGTGTGGAATACTACATATAAGTAGTATCTGTTGGTTAGCATCAATGAACTTCCCCCACCCCATTCCCACTTGTTTTTATTCTTTGTTATAAGAGGATGGTTCTCTAAGAGAGACAGAAGGAAGGATATTAGGAAATGGAAATAATATAAACATCAAAGAGCTCAATAAAATGATTGTTTTAAAGCCTAGAGGCCCTAAATCATGTTTTAAAGAAAGGTATTGCTGTTGTTCAATCGAGTTCAACTCTTTGTGACCCCATCTGGGCTTTTCTTGGCAAAGATACTGAAGTAGTTTGCCATTTCCTTTTCTAGCTCATTTTACAGATGAGGAAACTGAGGTCAGAAGTCTAAAAAATACAGGCTTCAAGGACAGATATGGAATCACTCAGTTAGAGGCAGGTCCAGAAGCAGCAATAGCTGAAAACATGCCTTGGCTTCCTCGTTCTTCAAAGGCTCACTTAGTGACCTGCACCACCACCACCAGGACCCGTGTGCCCTTTCCCTGCCCAAGCCCCTATACTCGCCAAACCTCCAACTGCTGCCTCAGTTATCAGCCCGTCCTCCATTAATCTTCTCATAATTATCACATGAAGTTACCAACACTGGTCCCTGCCATCTCTGACGCGTTCTTCCTGGTCCTCTCTAACACTCTTCTCTGTATGATCATCAATTTACATGTCAGTTTCTTTTAATTGGATTCTGTCCAAGGAGAATTACAGCTGCCTCTCTCTATGAAGGAATAATGTGATTTTCCCCCTCAACAATGCCAGGGTCCCTACCAGGGAACCAAATTGTCACTTGCCTTGCTATTAATTATCCGGAGAGATTGCTGTTTCCCTTCCTTCCATGAAGGACTAAGAGCATATTCCATAGCCCTGTGATTAAAAGCAGTCATCACGATGCCTTCCATCCATGGAACCAAGGCAAGGCAGAAATTTAACAACTAAGTACAATGAGAAATGTCTTCCAGGACCCTTCAGACGATCTTTAATTAAAAAACAGTCTTTTTCTCTAGTCAGAGACTCCCATGATTGAAAATGCCTGTCTTATTCCAAAACATCTCCAAGGAAAAAGGAACCCTCACCCTACTCACATTCTTGTACAACTAACTCACAAAAACCAATGCAGGTTTGTTTTGTTGGGTTTTTTTAATGTTTTGCCAAAATCCATCTGGTTACAAACTCACACCATTAACTCTTGTTTTATTGGTAAGAATGGAAACAATAACTAATCACTCTTCTTCAAACAATCTTTCCAGAATTTAAGGGTCCGAGTGAAATCACCCTTCATAAACTTCTCTGAGTTCAAGCTCCTTATTTCTGGATTGGTAAATACTTGGCAAATTCGCTAACATGAAATAGACCAGCAAATCCGATTAAATAGATTGGGTTAAAGGTCATAATGAAATCTCCCTTCATCTTTCCTGTTCAAGCTCTTTATTTCTGAATTGGTAAATACTTGACAGACTAGTTAAACAGACTGGTAAACTGGTTAAATAGAAACAGATCTGGTTAAAGGTCCTAATGAAATCTCCCTTTATCCTCCTTGGGTTGAAGCTCTTTATTTATGAACTGGCAAACACTTGATAAACTTGCTAAATTGACTAGTAAACTAGTTAAAATTAAATAAGTTAGTTAAACAGAGGTTGCACAGCATTATGAATCCAGACATAGCTCGACAAAAAGATTCAGCTTCAAAGACTTCCTCTGTTTTCATCTGTAAAGTGAGAGGGTTTGATAAGATGGCCTCTGGGGCCCTTCCAAGCTCTAAATACTGCCTATGTACTTTAACTGGTAAGTTACTTAAACTCTCAGGTTAACTCTCTAAGACAGTAAGTGGCAAAAGTAGGTGCTGATTTGCAATGATAAAAGGGTGTTTTCTTAGTCAGAATTCCCCAGGCCAATGAAATCAAAGGTAAGGACCAAAAACCAAACAAAACCAAAAACAACCCTCCCACCCCCAAGCAAAAATACCCACCTAATAGGTA
The DNA here is from genome assembly GCA_011680675.1 of Gymnobelideus leadbeateri. Lineage (NCBI taxonomy): Eukaryota > Metazoa > Chordata > Mammalia > Diprotodontia > Petauridae > Gymnobelideus > Gymnobelideus leadbeateri. Next base: position 188,260 of record WOXC01011367.1, read on the forward strand.
CAGGGGGAATGCTCTGGAAGCCTTTAAAGCTGTATGAGAACCAAGTCCTTATTATTACTATGACAACTATTTAAGGTTAAGAGGTGCCATAAAAGATACCATCAAAGACAGAAAAGAAGGCAGATGGATCGTGTAACAAGCCTGAAGACCCAAAATGGAAGTGCTGTATTGAAAGCCTAGGATTAGACACTGGGAAGATATTTGAGCGGTTTCCTGAAAAGACACAAGAAATAGGGTGGGAAGAGAAGGTGTGCCAAGGTTCGCCCGGCACAGGAGCAGGGGGAGAGCACACATAACTGAAGTCACATATCTGACTTGGTTATCCAGTTCTGCCTAGAATCATGGATAAAGGGACAATGTACTGCCCAGCTTAAGTTCTGGATGAGTCACCTGTCAAGACTGGCAGGAGTCAGTCAACAAGCCTTTCCTGAGCATTTACTTTGTGCCAGCACTGTAATAAGTGCTGGGGATACAAAGAAAGGAAAAAACACAGCCCCTGCCCTCAGGGAGCTTACAGCTGAAAAGAGAGGCCCCATGCAAAGTACCATGTTCTTACAGTGTCAGCAGGATGTAGAGGGACTTCATCATAAACACCCATAGCAGAGAGACTCAACAGAAGGGAACAGGCCAATCTCAGTGCCAACGTCCCAGCACCTCTCTTTCTGGCAAAAACCAGGACTAGTCTGTGCTGGTAGCTTCTGATTACCAAGACCACTCAAGTCAGGCCAAAAGATCAAAAATTGGAAGGAACTAGAGTAATTATTTCCTGTGGCCCATTTATTTTACTGATGAAAAACCTGAAGCCCAGAGAGCCGGGATCTGAACCCACGCCCTCTCATTCAGTGGAGAATCCCAATGACTGACACACAAAACCCCCACCGACACAGCCTCAGTCTGGAGACCAACAGAATGGCAAAGCAGCTGAGACAATATGGGCATCCCTTCTCCCTCTTCCTTTCCTTCTTCTCTCCATCCTTCTGCCGTTGTAAAAATACTCCTTAATTTTCAGGTTCCTGTTCCTGTGAGAGCTTCTTGTACAAATGGGGAGCCAAGTGAACAGAGCAGGGTGGAAAGAGTTGTCAGGCCTGGAGTCAGGAAGACCAAGTTCAGATCCTGCCTCAGATACTAAGTAGCTGGGTGACCAAGGGGCAAGTCACCTTACCCCTGTTTGGCTCTTCATCTCTAAAATGGGGCTCATACTAATGCCTACCTCCCAAGACTGCTGTCAGGATCAAATGAGATCATATCTGTGAGGCACTCAGCCCAGCACCCGGTAGTGTTATCATTAATGGCCCAGGGTAAAGGGCCGAAATCAAATCAGGCATCTACGGAATGCACCCTTGGAGGAGCCCAGCTCTCAGAAGAATGTGGTGTTCCCTACTCCAGGAGCCCTCCTTCTGTTAATAAGGTCGAGGCAACCCAGGCTACGAGCCACTGGCCCATTTAATCAGATGGAAAGGATGATTTTGAAAGATCTCAGACACACAGTCCTCTGCTAATGCTCAGAATCTATCCAGAAATGCTACAATATGCTGGTGCTACTGCAGATCAAAGGCAAGTCTGTTCCCAGCAGCTGCGTGACCTTGGGCAAAATGCTAAACCTCTCTGGGATTCCTGTTCCTCATCGAGCTCACAGACCTTGGGGGAGGCTCACCATGAGCCCCAGAATGGCATTCCTCATTGGCGCTGTTGCCCATAGCTGTGGCTGGACGTCCCCAGGCGAGTTACTGAGCCCCACAAGCCCAAGTCTGCACATTTGTAAAATCAGAGTGACTAGCCAAATGGTCTCTAAAGCCCCTCCCAGATCAAAATCTATGGTTCTATGAAAAAGAAGTATAAAACTATCTGAGGAAAAGGTTTAATGTCTGGCGGAAAAACACCATGGGTTATCTAAATAAAAATCCATAATAACAGCTGGCATTTCTATAACATTCGCCCTTGCTGTTTCTCTCCCTCTTCCTTCTCCTCCCCCTTATCTCCCCGCTTTTTATCTCTCTCCTCCCCTTTCCCTGTATTTCTTTCCTTCTCCTTCCCTCCTCCCCTCTCCTCCCTTCTCTTTCCCTTTCCCCTCTCTCTTTCCCTTTATCTCCCTCTCTCTCTCCCTCCCTCTCCCTCTCTTTTCTCTCTTCCCTCTCTCTCCTTCCCTCCCCCAGCTCCGCCACTCTCCTTCCCTCCCTTTCTTTCCTTCTTCCTTTCCTTTTCCCCTCCTCATTCTCCCTGGCTCCAGCCATTATGAGCTATGGATGTGGCTTTGGTCAAGTTTCAACTCTCTGATCCTGAGCTCCTTCTCTGTCAACTTCTCTAGGCCTCAGTTACTTCATTAGTCAAAGGGAAAAGTCTGGCCTAGAGGATCTCAAAAGCCCCCTTCCCAGCTCTCTCTCTGTGAAAACAAACTCATCACCACCTGCAAGGCTCGCCTCTCACATCTGTCATCAGGATCAAGTGAGACCCCAGAGAGCAGGTGTCTTGTAAAACTGAATATGCTATAAAACTGGAGCTGCAGCTGTCCTTTAGGGCTACATAACATACGTGTACATGTGCACCCACTGCAGGAAGTGTTACATGGGTCTAAATCTAGGCAAGGCACCAGGCAGCAGAATAAGGACCATCCATCCTGGGATCTTCACAACGTGGACAGCTCCCAATGACCAAACCTTCCCCTACTAATGAAGAAAAGCCATAGCTTTAGTCTTAGAGAGTTTCCTGGGGGCACTGAGAGGGTAAGAGGTTTGCCCAAGTTCAGACTCCCAAGTGAGCTCTCTATGATCTGTGCCATGCTGACTCACCAGCACTACAACCACCATCACCATACCAACCACCATCCATACCACCATAAGTATCATTATCCTATCTGCAAAGCATCCTAGTAAAAGTTCGTATACTACTAACAAAACCCAGGTCTTATCACCTCAAGAAGGCAATAAAAAAATAAAAACCTCCACACCAAATAGGAGCAAGAAGACTGAGCAGTGCCCTCAACATCATCCAAATCAAATGGGCACTTCTCACTTTGGAACACTAGTGAAAAAAGATGATTCAGACATTTAAAATCCATCCAAAATGAAAAAAAAAAACAAACCAGAAGTCAACACTGATGGAGAGTGTTTCCACTTTCCTACCAAACCGGGTGCTGCAGAAGATGCTTTCTTGGGTTGAATTTTAGTTCCCTCATCTACAGAATTAAAGGGCAGAAGTAAGCTCAGAGGCCCTTTTCATCTCTAAATCTGTGATCCCAGGGACAAATTCAACAGTTTGGAGCTCCTTCTCTCAGACCTCATCAACCACCTATAAAAGCTTCGAGGAAGAGACAAAATGCCTTTAAATAGCCAACTGGAAAAAGGAGATATAAGATATTATGTATATATGTGTTATACAGTAATGTTATAATATATAATATAATAAGATAGAAAGAGGTAGAGTTTTCCAAATTAGGAGTTGTCCCCAGCAGCAATGTCATCTCTGATTTCTAGATCCTCCCCCATCAGCTTATTCTAACAATTCCTACCTTATGAGACCATGATCATGTCATCTAATGAATTCCACACACTGTCAGCTTCAGAGGCTGTCACCAGGCCAGTCTCACAGCAGACTTTGTTTTCCCTCTTCCCATAGCCCCACATACTTTTGCTAGAATGTGATAGAAGCATCAGGCAGTACTCATTATTAGGGTAAAAGGTTTTTGTCACTAAACCTCATTCCTCTGTCTCCTGGGAAGTGGAGAGAGGAACAGAAAGATTTCTAAAATAAATTTTGCTAAAGACCAAGTAGGTCTTTACCTTGTTTTCCTTTCTATACAGTCTACCTTTCAGCCAAACCAGCACTCCTTCTCCCACCTCCATGCATTTGCACTGACCACTCACCATCCCTGCCATGCTCTCCTTCCTCACTTTCACTGGTCTCCTTCAAGCATGAACTCACATGTCAGGTTTTGTGGGGAAGACTTTCTCGATCCTCCAAGGCAGAAGTGGGCTCACTCTCTCTTCTCTCTTCCTTCCTCCCTCCCTCTTTCCCCCCATATATAAACACACACATATATATATACAAAAACATATACATAATTATATACAACATATACTTACTATGTGTATATTATATGTACACTATGTATATATGTATAGAAATATACATGTGTGTATTTATAGATAGATGGATATGTGTGTTACACACATACATGTGAAATGTAATCTATATATATATATATATATATATAGTGTGTGCTCCATAGTTATGTGTTGTTATGTATATACACACATACACACATATATACTGATGCACATGTGTATATGTGTATGTAGAGAGGTGTCCGCTTACACACCACAGTGTACAAGATGATACACATGTATGTATTTCTTTTTAACAAACCAAATATTAATTGTGCCAACTGCTAGGTGCCTGTCGCTAGGCTAAATATTTTTAAATATCATCTCATTTGATTCTAAGAACAACCTTGGGAGCCCCGTACTTTTATTATCCTCATTTTTCAACTGAGTAAACTGAGGCGTTAGAAAGGGTAAGTGATTTGTCCAAAATCACACAGCTATTAAGGAGCTAAGACTAGATTTGAACTCAGATCTCCCTGACTCCACAGCCTGTTAAGCCCCATATAATGTGAATATTAGTTATTATTACCCCCCCACCTCAGTAAAATGTGAAGTTCTTAAGGGCCAGGATTTTTTTTGGGGGGGAGTAGTGGTTGTCTTTGAAAAGCTCAGCACCTAGAACATAGTAGGCACTAAATAAATGCTCGTTGGCTAGGATTGGAGACTTAGGAGAAAAGGATCATGGCCCTAGAGTGGAAAAGAACCTCAAAACCATCCAATTCATCCCAGTGATTTCTGAGGCCCAGAGAACTCAGGTGACTTACCCAGGGTCACATGGGAGGTAAGCTTTGGAGGCTGGGCTTCACCCTACTTCCTCAGGCTTCAGAAACAATATTCTCTCCATCATACACATGTTTTTCAACCTCCTTGGGATTCAGGCTAACCCTCTGTGAGCTGGAGGATTCCTGAGGTCATCTGTGACCCCCAATTTCCCTTCTGCTATTTCTGGCAGATATACCTATGCAAGAAGCAGGGCCATACAACCCTAGCATTAAAGCTGGGAGAGACATGGGGGGAGAGGGGAGGAGAATCTCGTCCAACCACCCCCGTTGTACAGATGAAAAAACTGAGGCTCTGTAGCACCAATGCAATATTTACAGCACCCAAGATCACGATAAAGACTGTGGCTATAAATATCGCATGACATTTGATAGCAAAATATAACAAGCCCTCCATATAGAGGACAGAACTGAAGCATTTATTTAGACACCAGAGAACCAAATCCCAAAACCAGCAAGCTGATTCTCTCCAAGTACCAAAGACATTAAGAAGCCATAACAACACTAAGAGCCACAGCATCCATCAGCCTCCCCACAAACCAATACAAGATCAATATCTACTCACAAACCTACCTGACTCCTTGCCTTGTCCTCTCTCCCCCACTATCTCGATAGCTCTGACTACCAGCTTCCTGTGGGCTCTGCTCCACCCTTCAGCAAAAGTCCTCCCACTACAGGCTCCATGTGACTATATTTTGCCTTTTAGGGGATAGAGTTTATCTTCACAGCAGGGAAGCTTCCTGTGGGCTCTGCTGCACCCTTCAGCAAATTCCCTCCATCACAGGCTCCATTTGATTACCTTCTGCCTATCAGGGAGCAGTTTACTTTCAAAGCAGGGGAAGTCTTCAAACTCTCCCCTAAGTCTATTAAGGGGCAGGGAAGATCTTCAAATCCCCATTCTCATTACAGGCTCACAGAGACGAACGGCTCTCCTAAGACCAGGCAGGGAACTAGCCAAAGAGGCAGATAGTTTTCACTCTCTGACCTACTGCTCTCCTCTGCACCATCCCTGGCTGACACCCCCCTGTCTGTGTTGTCTTCCCATAAGAATCTCCCTTATGTGCTTCTATGCCCAGAGGTAGGCACCTACAGCGCCCACCCAGGCCCCTTTCTACTGTACATCTTCCGACCTCTCCAACAAGTTGATGCAGTGAGCAATCCAAGAGACAGCCCCGTAAATGCCCATCGTTGACCTCAAAGAGCATCAGTGTAAAAGTAAATCTGTCTCATCCCCAACAGCCCTGGCCAAAAGCCGCACTCCTGGCTGCTTTAATTGCTGAACATATTTTATAACTAGAACATACAATCGGTAACAAGCTTAATTATAACAGGGGGGCATTTTAATTGCTTTCAGAAAACTAGCCAACAACCCGTGGTCTACAGTTTCCAAAGGAAGCAATCTCCAAGCTAATTAACATCTAAACCATGACAAGCGGCAGCTCGAGCAAAGCAATATTCGGCAGCAAGATTCAGACAAGCAAGGTAGGCAAAGGGACAACTTGGAGGTGACGACTGGGAACCCAAAGCCTTGTCTCTTCCAATTTGGCTCTGGCTTTGGTCAAGAGGGAAGGTTGCATGAGCTGGCTTTCAGGCTGGCCCAGGAAGGCAGGAGCTCATCCCAACAGCAAGGTCAGGGAAGCATGTGCCATTCAAGGTCATTCTCCATCACTGCCAAGACCTGGTCTGTCCAAACAGGCCTACTTGGAAGTCTTGGATGCCTCTTTTTTTTCCTTTTTAAACATTTTGGCAGCATTTAAAAGGACTGGAAATGAAGGCAACATGATTAATGCTTCTCTTAAGTTGGGCAAATGAGTGGAAAGCAATCCAGAGGCAAAGGTCTTACCGTGAGCAACTCAGAGGCAGAAAGGACCTTGAAGGCCATCGGGTCCAACACTTTTAACTTACAGATGAGGAAAATGAGACCCAAGGGGGTTAAGGATCTTATTAGGATCAGAGACAAAGCTAGAAAGGACCTTAGAAACCATCTAGTCAAACAGAAATTTTATGTTTAACTTAATTTAATTTTATAGGAATTAGGGCTTTATGGGAATTACCATTTTTATGGCTGTCCACAGAGCACTAGGTCTGTAATCAGGAAGACCTGAGTTCAAATCAAGCCTCAAACACTTCCTAGTTCTGTGACCCTGGGCAAGCCACTTAAAAAAATCTGTCTGGCTCAATTTCCTCAACTGTAAAATTATTAGCACCTACCTCACAGGGATGTGTGGATCAAATGAAATCACATGGCTGGCATGTAATAGGCTCTTAATAAATGCTTATTCCTTTTCCTTCCTTCTCCTGTAGGAAAGAAAATGGAAGCCTAGAAAAGTGAACTATCTATCCAGGGTCACACAGCTAAAGAGAGTCTGCAGCAGGACTCAAACTCCAGTCTTCCCAACTCCAAGTCCAGTGTTCTATGTGCTATACCATGACAGTGGTTAGGCTGCAGAGTTAAAAGGTAGGGACTTGGTTTCAGGTCCTTCTTAGAAGTACGGGTGACATCTTGCTTTATTACCTCTCTCCAACTGTTTGTTTTAAACTTTGAGGGGTTGGAAAACCCTCTAAAATTAAAATTGTTGGGGGGGGGGTTGGGAAAGTACATACTAATGCACTATTGGTAGAGCTGTAAAAAGCAATTTGGGAGCATCTTCAAAAGGTTCCTAAAGTGGGCACACTCTTTGACCCAGCAATAACACCACTAGGCCCATCCCCACAAAGAGATGAAAGGAGGAGGAACTACTGAGTACTCATTTGGACAAAAATGTTTACAATCCATCTTTTCACAGTTAATTAAAATCCCAAAACTCATGGGACACCCACTTACTTGAGGATGGCTAAACAAATCATGGTATGCAAAGTTAATAGAATAGTATAAGAAATGACAAAATTGACATTTTCAGAAGAAAGTGGGAAGGCTTGTTCGATCTGATGCAGTGGGAAAGGAGCAGAACCAGGAGAACAATGTATTCAGTGACAAAATCTATTATAGAGAAAAACACGTTTCAATGACTAAAGAAACCAGATTAGTACAATGGTGAACCACGAGTCCAGAAAACAGAAGATGAATCATGCATGCCACCTGCCTCCTGCTGGAGACAGGAGGGGCATGAAATCTAGAAGGAGACATGCAGCTGTGGACATGCCCACCAAAGGTGGCAACCTGTTGAGTGCTGGTTGTAAAGACTTTGGTTTTCTGGAGTTATTGAGGTTTGTTTTTTTTTAATTGTTCAGGGAGGATGAGAAGAAACGGGAGATAATAAATGTATGTAAAAAATTAAAAATAGAGAGTCTGGGCTTGTTTGTGTATTTCTAAACCACCTCCAAACCAAAACATTCTACTGAAAATATAAGCTGCATTTTCACACCTTCCATTCTGGGACTACGTGTGTGCTTGCCACTTAAAGAAAAAAAAAGGCAAGTAGCAAGCTACCAATAAGGCAGAACAACTTCCTTTGGATTACCCCAGGCACCGAGCTTCAAAGCTACCCACTTCTTTCTCCATATTGCACTCAGTACATTACCAACATAGAGGCCTATGGAAGTGGAACCCGGCATACTCCAATGGACACCACGGTTTTGCTGAACTGCATTTGCAATCTGTAGTTTTTTAAACCTTTTTATAAGGGACAGTAAGGAAAGGGACATATTTGGAAATGATTGAGCCCTGGCATCCTGGCTTTATTACGTATTCCTCCTCTCCTCCATGTGTGCTACAATCCAACAAACTTGCCTCATTACTACTCCTCATACACAACATTCCCAACCTCTAATGCACCCCTTTCATCCTCTCCTTCCTGAGAATCCCTAGTTTCCTTCAAGGCTCAGTTTAAATGCCAAGTTCAACATGAACCCTTTTGTGACTCGTTCCCCGCCAGCTTCTGACTCTACCCTCTCTCATGACATTCTATCATTGTTTTGTGTATACTGTGTACCTGTATGTGTGTGTATGTGTGTGTATGTGTGTGCTGTCCACTCTGGCTATACCAAGTTCAATCTTCTCTTTGCATCACCAACACTTAGTAGGGTAGCAGTTTAGTAATACAACATAGTAGAACATATGATATAGGAGCAGTTTAATAAATGTCTATTGATTGGCTGACCTAAGAACATTAATACAAGTGACGTAACTTTTTTATTTTTTAAAATTAATTTGTTTATTTACTTTTAGTTTACAACATTCAGTTCCACAGTCTCTCGAATTTCAGATTTTCTCCCACTTTCCTTCCCCGCCATGGTGGCATGCACTCAAATGTAGGACCTACAAACATCTTCACATTAATCATTAGTCAGGTTGTACAGGACTATAACTGATGGAACAATCAGTGAGAAAGAGGAAACAAAACAAAACAAGAAGAAACACGGCAAGTAGTTTGTTTCAATCTGCATTCAGACTCCTCAGCTCTTTCTCTGGATGCGGATGTCTCTTTAGATCGTGAGTCTTTTGTGACACCCTTGCATTGCTGAGGGAAGTCCAGTTTATCAAAGCTGGTCATCACACATAGGTTGATTTCTCCTGGTTCTGCTCTTCTCACTCAGCATCAGTTTATAGAAGTCTCTCCAGGTTATTATGAAGTCTGTCTTCATTTCTTATAACACAATGGTATTCCATTAGGTACATATACCACAACTTGTTCAGCCACTCCCCAGTTGATGGGCATCCCCCTGATTTCCAATTCTTTGCCACCACAAAAAGAGCCGCTATAAATACTTTTGTACATACGAATAACTGATGTAACTTTTAAAAAATATATACAATTTCCCATCTTCGAAAGTCACCATTCAATCTCCCCACTAATGAAATCATTACTTGGCTTCCTTTTAGAAAATTACAAAGCAGTCAAACTCTACCAGAGGCAACTGTCTGCAGGGGACGCTTCATCTCCTACCTCCACACACTGGCACAAGCCACCCTGCACTAGGCATGATCTTCCTCTTCCCCTCTGCACTGATGCCATCTCTTCCTCGACCCTACACCCCAACCCAGCTGAAATTACTCTCTTTCCTCCTCAAATTCCAAAAACACTGTGCCCGGCTCTTTTCTTTGCTCCCATCACACCCTGTCTTGTGTTATACCTGTTTTATCATGGAAGCAACAATTTGGAGCTAGTCAGGTCTTCAGATAGCTTCTGCTCCACCCTTCTCTATCCAGAGAGTTTAATGCTTTGTTACACGGTGGCAGAACCAGGATTCAAACCACGTTGCTTATTTATATACATCATGTACCCTCCCCCTGCCCCATGGAAAAAGGGTCTCTCAGGTGCCAAACCTAGCACACTTTCTCCTGTACTAAGCATACAAGCCCAAAAGACTTAAAACAAGTTTCCTTAACCTGAAATCTGTGAACTTGTTTGTTTAATATGCTGATCACTGTGATTTCAACCTAATTGGTTTCCTTTATAATCCAATGTGTTTTATTTGATGCATTCTTCTGAGGAGGGTTCACCAGACCCTGACATAGGAAAAGGTCATAACTCAAAAAAAATTAAGAGCCCTAAGTTAAAAGGAATTCTAAGGAGGTTGGTATAATGGAGAATGTACCCCCCAAATTACATGATGAAACACAGGGTACCTCCAATTCTACTTCAAGATCCACCAGCCCTTCTGGCATGAAGCCCCTCAGTCACTGCTGGGGAAGTAAGCCTTGTAATATTTGGACAGTGGCAGCTCAGCCTGGTATTCACAGCCCCAGAGAGAGAGACAGAAAGGGAGGGTCGGAGAAAAAGAGAGAAAGACAGAGAGACACAGAGAGAGAGAGAGATACAGAGAGAGGACAGAGACAGAGAAACAGAGAGGCAGACAGAGGAGACAGAGACAGACAGCATCTCCCTGCCATGGTCCTGGAAGTACAGGGATACTCTGCTTTGGAGGACATGAACAAGACATAAAAGAGTCTTTGCTTCACTTCACAAGAGCTCCTCTACCCCCAGAGGGAGGAGAGGGGGAAAAACTGGACCACTCACTGGCCAAAATCTCTGCCTACCTTTCCAAACCCACCCTTCCACAGTCACCTGAAGTGGCCTGGAGCCAGTTTGGTACAAGCCAGTTAAAGAAAGCAAGATGGATACCTGGCCCACATGGAAGATGTCTAAGGAGGCTGGGAAGTGGATCACAGAGATCATCTCAATTCCCTCATCTGACAAAGAGAAGAGCTGAGGACCATGACTTCCCCAAGGTCACCCTGGTAGAAAGTATCCAGATCCAGACTCAAACTCCAGGCCTTTTAGATGCTGCAGGCTGTACTAAGGGAGCACCCTGAATGGGAAATTGTAGGGAACCTGGCTCCTTACACCTATGTCCTTAGAAAAATCCCTTCCCCGGTCTGTGCCTCTGTTTCCCAATCTGTAAAATAAGGGGGCCTTCAAGGTCCCTTCCAGAGCTAGATTTAAGACTCTAATATCGTATGATTCCAAATTCAGCATTTTTCCCCCTACTCAACCATACCATGTAACCCTGATAGGTATTTGAGCAGTGGCTCAATTCACTTAAGCCATTAGCATCATGAAAAGTGAGTTCTGAGTTTTTAAAGGATCTTAAAAACTAGGACATCCTCTACACACTTTGCTTTGGAGGCATCACTGGGTTCTCACTCTAAGCTTTCAGTTCTTCAACTGTAAAATAGTGGTTTAGACTAAATGACCTCTAAGGCCCCTTCCAGCTATGAATCTATTATCTTGCAACCAGTTCTTAACTAGATGGGCCCTTCTCCTCAAAACTGCCCCAGAAAGATCAAAAAAGTACATGAGGAGGAAGGCATTTTCCCCCTGCTATGCTAATAAATGATGCTCACTGAAATGACCAATCCTGATTTCAGAAAACTGACAGAGAAATATTCCTCTATTTCTTCTCTCTCTAGAGGTGGTCAACTCTAAAAAATGAAAAAAAAATTTTTTTGCCGTTTTTGGATATGTTCACAGAAATCAAGGGCATGTGTGCTGAAGACAGACGACAGGTTTTCTGTAGCACCTGGCCCCTTGTTCCTGCCATGCCTCAATCCCCATTACATGTGAGACCTATTGGTTGTGCATCCTTGGTAACAGCTACTTCTCACCACTCTGTAAATCCACCTTCCCGCCCTCCCTTCCTCTCTCCAGAGACAACCACTGCCAAGGGGCAGCACTCCATCCCTAAGGTACTTCAGAAAGACCTCGAGGGCTTGGGACCACTGACATGCTCCTCTCAAGACGTCATCACCCTCTACTCTACATCCATTAGAAACTGGGGCAGGGAACCTTAGCAGAAAGGTTTTCCCCTCAAGTCACTCGTGAAGAACAATACTAGAATATTTTAAAAGCTACAAAAATAAATAAAATGGAAATGAAACAGCCTGATCCAGCCTAACACCTTGCCTTCTACGTACAGGACAATGTTTATTTCTGTAAGTTTTACTAATAAATTGGTGTTTCTGAGGAGGGCATCAGAAAAAAACCTTAAATTTAACAATATCACCATCATGTCCAAACAATCATTCTCACCCTTACTACTAATATTAATAATAATAGTAGTAACAATAATGGCATGTATGCATCACCTTTAAGTTTACAAAAACTTTATGTGTTATCTCATTTCATCCAACCAAGAGGATCTTCCCTTGTAAAACAAACAAAAGCTACACATTGGCCATGGCTCCTCCTAAATTCTTCTGTTGTATTTTAAAAGCCCTACTGGCCCTACCAAACTCTATGGACATTATTTCCCTTTCCATCACATCCTGTCTCAGTGACTTTGCACCAGCCATCCCCAATGCCTGGAATGCACTCACTCTCTCCTTATGTGCACACCTCAGAGTGTCCTTCTTCCTTCTTAAGCATCACTTTTTACAGAATGACTTTCCTAACTGTTAATCTCCTCCATCCCAAATAACTTTTTATATATTGCTATTTGTTCACTTTATATATGTGCTGTACTTGTCACACAGATATACAGACATACAAGAATATAAAAAACCCCACCCCGTTTGACAAAAGAAAATGATTTGCCCAGGGTTATCCTACATATTCCCCATTTATTTACTATATCCCCTATTAGAATGTAATGCACAGTGCCTGGTATATAGTAGGGGCTTAAATGTTTATTGGCTAATTTTACAAATGAGAAAACAGGCTGGGGAGGGTGGTGGAGTCACTTATTCGGGGCCACAGAGCTAGGAAATGTCTGAGGCAAGTCTTCCTGACTCCACTCCAGTCCCCTATCCTCTGGTCCATCTAGATTCCTTGAGATTGAGGTTAAATCATCATGGAGAATACTTTGTTCTCTCCTAAAGTCTCTACCATTTCATCAGAAGTTGACCTAGCCAAACCAATGGCAATGGACAGAAAATTTTAAATGCACCCCCCTTCTTTCCCCTTAACCTCAATTCCAGTAGCCATGAACACTCTTCAGGTATTTCATCCCACCCCATCCCCCAAAAAATTCAAAGAAAAGAAAGAAATGGAAAACTGCAGGCCAAGGAAGCCATTCCCAAGGGGCTGGCACTGCAAGGGTGACCTCACCCCTTCCCCGGCTCCCCTAGGGGCCCTGGGAACACGGCCTTCTTTGTTCCCTTTTCAAATGGCAGAAGTTGGGGAGCGTTTGGAGATGACAATATGAGCAGATCATGTAACCTAGCACTGTGGGGAGCAGGTAATCCCATCACACAAAAGCTCCCGAGCAGCTGGGCCATCCTGCTTAAAGGAACAGGCCAATTCAGGTGCACACCTGCCGTTATTTAATGTCTATTTAAGCCTGTCTCCATCTAATAAATTACTTGGTAATTATGAATGAGAATGGTGAGGAAAGAGGGGGACCTGTAATTGTCTGGAAGGTGTGTGAGGAGGGGAGGAGGTGACAAGAGGCTGGAAACATCTGGGCCCTGCGGGCCTCCCCACAAGATGAGTCACTCATGGGGGAAGACTTGGGGGAGACAACACCAAGCCTGCATCTCATCTCTCCCAGTGGGACAAGAGGTCGCATGGACCTTGTTGCTTGTGTCACTTAAGAACCGACAGGATGGATTCCAGCTTGACCTTCAGACCTCTGGCCTTTCCAGGAAATTGGGCAAAGCCTAAAGGAAGCATAAAGAGTCCCAAGAAGCCAGAATCTTGCCCAGCCGTTTCCTTCTTTCAATTTTCCAAATACTCCACAAAAGGAATAAAAGGAACAAATTCCCAGTTTCTCCTGGTTAGCCTCAGGGGGACGTGCTGACGAAATGTGAAATTGTGGAAGGGAAGGCAACCAAGAGAAGGAGAGAGGGAAGGATGAGGGCGAGGGCTTTCCCCCAAATCCTCCGATCTGTGTCTCAGTGCACATGATGAGTGAATAATAGAGTTCGAGATTTGGAATCCAGAGGCCTGAGTTCAAATGCTCCCTCAGTCACTTCCCAGCTCTGTAACTCTGGACGAGCCATTTCCCTTTCTCCTAACGTCAGTAGCCTCCAGTAAAGAGAAGATCATAACAGCATGTTGCAGGGTAAGGGCTTTGAGTTCACAGCACATGTGGCTCAGCAGAAGGGACGGTTCATCTGGAAAAGAGAAGCTCCAGTGACACAGAAGAGCTCTCTTAAAGGGTCTGAAGGGCTCTTAGGGGAGAGGGGATGAACTTTTTTCTATTTGGCCCCAGAGGGCAGACCAAGGAGCTGAGAACTAGATTCCTACAAAGCAAAGTAGTCCTTAACCAGAATGGACTGCCGGAAAGGTGGTGAGCTGCCCGTCCCTGAAAGTCTTCAAGCAGGGAATGGATGACCACTTTGAGGGGTTTCCCTTCATGTATGGGTTGGCTACCTAAGTACTTTGCAGTTCTCAAAACCATGGCTTTGTGCTTCTCCCACACAGTTGCTGTAAAGCTCAAATGAGATCATTTGATAATCAACAAATAGTTCATCAGTCGGTCGACAAGCATTTAGTAAGCTCTTGCCAGGTACTGTTCAAGCACTGAGAAAGAGAAAAAGACAGTTCCTGCCTTCAAGGAGTTCATAGTCTAACAAGAAAGGCGGCATGTAATCGTTTACAAAGGCTATACGGGGCGTACTGATGGTGATCAGTAGAGGAAAGGCACATTGACATCAAACACCTACTGTGTGTAAAGTGCTAACGCTTATATCAATGTCAGATAGAATCATAGATTCGAACCTGGACTGGACCTCAGAGGTCATCAAGTCCAACTTCCTCAAATGACAATTAAGGAAGCTGAGTCTCAGAGAAATTATTTGCCCTCGGTGACACGGCTGCCAAGTGGCTACAGCAGGTTTCCTTACGTGGTGGCCAACAGGCTTTCCCACTACACCACACCACCCTCGGAAGGCATGGCTTTCTCAGTTTTTAAAGCTTTTCAAATCCCTCAGGTTTCCTCACCTGCATGTCTGCTTGGCCTCTTAAAGCAAATAAACGGGGAGGCTAAGTGGTACAGTGAATAGAGCACCATCCCTGGAGTCAGGAGGACCTGAGTTCAAATCCAGCCTCAGACACTTAACACTCAGTATCTGTGTGACCTTAGGCAAGTCACTTAACCCCAATTGCCCTGCTGCCCCATCCTCCAAAAAGCAAAAAAAAAAAAAGAAAAGAGGAGAGGAGAGGAGAGAAAAGGAGAGGAGGGGAGGGAAGGGAAGGGAAGGGAAAGGGAGGGGAGGAGAGGGGAGGAAAGGAAGACAGATGTATTACATAACTTGGTTGCTGCCTTACCCAAACAGGTTGGGCCATCTCTGGCCACGATCAGATATAACAGAATGCTCTGTCACCTTCCCAGGCTCCCTTATTGCAGCCCTTTTCTGGGACAAAGGTAACACTCTACAACCCACACAACAAAAACAAGCCTTTTCCCCTACTGGTAGTGACCATCCAAGAACCCACAGAAGAACCTGAGAAATTCACTTGCTTTCTTCTGACAGGCAGCAAAGAGGTGCTAACTGGCTTTGTGGACCAGGACGTGAACCCTAATTCTGCCACTTACTAGATGTGTGACCTTGGGCAAGTCACTAAACATTTCTGGGGATCAGTTTCCTTGTCTGCAAAATGAGGGGGCTGGACTAGATCCCTGCTAAGGTCAGAAAGGAAACACAGCAAAGGAAAAAGAGTATTAACAGGTCTCGAAGGCAGGAAGATCTGGTTTCAAATTCTGCCAGAGAAAATCACTAGCTGTGTGACTCTGAGCATGGCCCCTAGCTTCTGTGGACCTCAGTTTCCTCATGTGGACAGTGAAAGGACTGGCTTCCCTGTCCTCTGAGGAACCTTTCAGCCAAATCTATGAGCTGTCCAAGGTCACAGGCTAGTAAATTTCAGAAGTGGGATTTGAACTCAAGCCTCAAGGCCACTCAACTCAAGGCTCCTAATAACCACTAGGAAGAAGAGGAGGGACAGAGGACAATCCAAATTACAGGGGTTGACAGACACAGCTGCTGGGTCAGGTGATTTTCCTTGTTGGGGGTGGGGAGGAGTGGAGGGAGGGTAGACAAAAGGCATCAATTAAAAATAGAAAGAGTAGGAAGGAAGGAAGGAAGGAAGGAGGGAGGGAGGGAAGGAAGGAAGGAACGAAGGAAGGAAGGAAGGAAGGAAGGAAAGAAGGAAGTAGGGAGGGAGGGAGGGAAGGAAGGAGGGAAGGAAGGAAGGAAGGAAGGAAGGAAGGAAGGAAGGAAGGAAGGAAGGAAGGAAGGAAGGAAAACATTGAACACGGCCAAACCAGACACTCAACATGGCCAAACCAGAATTCAAAGCCAAACCAATGCACGATTTCTTAAAGACCCAAAGAATGAAGTGCACCCATGTCCCATGGAGGACATTTTGTTATTTCCAGCATGTCCAGCCTCTGCTATTTTTGCAGAGTTGATGGTTCTTCCCTGGGAGTAACTCCACCATCAGAATGGGCTGTATTTATATCTGCAGCTCCGCCCCCGGCCAAAATGGCAGACATGAGCAAACGATTCCTTGGGCTCCTCAACCTACTGCTATTTTCATTCCAGGCCTCTTCACAAAGCATAATCATCAGCTGGAAATGCAGCGCCCCCCTTGCCCCACCAGGCAGAGCCCAAAAGGCCAGCGCAACATTCACATTCCTCCCAGGCAGTGACGAATCAATTTTTCCTTTTTCAGGGTGATGAATCTAGATGCTCTATGAGAAAAGGCAGGGGCCCAAGGAGAGAGATGGGTGGCATCTACCTCTCCAAGAGATCTATCACTGACAAACAGTAAGAGCCTACTATGTGCCTTCTGACCCTTCTTCACTGATGGTAAATCACACGTAGCACTCCAAAGTATGCAAAGTTCTTTACATGTATTATCACATTTGATCTTCATAAAAACCCTGTAAGATGTCCTTATCTCCATTTTTACATAAGAGGAAACTAAGTCACAGACTGTGTTTTGCGGTGTTGCACAAGTGCCAAGCGTCTGAGGCAAGACTCAAACTCCCCAAGTCTGTCACTTTGGGGATACAAAGGCAAAATGAGACAGATTCTGCCCCTGACTAATCACCTGGTCACTAAGGCTGGAGAATTCAAAGTGGACCTGTGGAAGAGAGAACGATTCCTGCTTTCTTTACCAAGGGTAGGGCACGTGGGATTAAGGAGACAGGGAGGAAAGCATTCTAGCCCAGGCTCTGAAATCTAATTCTTAGGTGACTTTCAGCAGATTTTTATATATCCCTGTGACTCAGTCTCCTCTTCTGTAAAATGAGGCCCTGCGTCTCCTCTAAGACTCCTTCCAGTTCTCAGTCTGTGACCTCTGGTCCTGTGACTCACCAGGCTGGGACACAGTAACCTCCAAGGTATCTACGATCCTCTGTGCCAGACACTGCGTTAGGCACAGCAGAAAATGAAATAGTTCTTCCTCTCAGCATCAAGCACAAATGAGTCTCGTACAAAGTACTTAACGGGGGACAAGTTTAAAGGAAGATGATTCTGAGAGGGAGAGATGAGGTGGGAATGGGATGTCTGGAGGCCAGCTGAAGCAAATGCAAACAGAGTTAGGACCCACCCTCCCCTAGACTGCTCTGGATCCCACATCACCAAGCATGGCGCCATCAAAAACGTCCGAGAAAAACATCTTTTCCTCATGGTTCTGGTTCACTAATCTTTGTTTTCTGGGATTTTTTAATGTTTAATTGTTGCATCTATTTTTTTTTTTTACAATGCACACTCACTTCCTAAAGACTCATCCCCTCAGGACCCTCACTTGTAATAAAGGAGCATATTTAAGCCAAACCAATCAACACTGGCTGAATCGGACAATGTATGCCTCATTTCCCACCCAGAGACCACCGCCACTCTAGTGGAGTAGTAAAAGATGCTGGCTCCTCACTGTTAAGGACTAATTAAGAGAACAAAAGAGTCGACAAGGGTCTCCAGAGAACCCAGCACTTTCCATCCCCTCCATGAATTCTGGATCCTTGCAGAGAGCAGAGAACGAACCAATATTCAATGTGTTCCAAACCCGGCCTATGAGAAATTCAACCACTTGGAAATCACATTTATTAGAGGGTGTAAATCACCAGAAATAAAAACTGGAGGCACGGTTTTCACTTGAGTAACCTTCCCAGTTCATAATTTATCTGGATAACAAGAAAATCATAGATTCATTGATTTAGAGCTGGAAAGAACCTCGGAAGCCATTAAATCCATACCCTTCATTTCATTTGCCTCCCTCAGTTGTTGGGAGGAACTAGTGAGAGAATTATAAAGTCCTTGGGAAACTAAAGATAACACAGAAATGTGATTTCTGCATATATGATAACACATATAAATAGATAAAATAATATATGGATATGTAGATACATTTTAATATACATAAAATGTGATGTGTATAAATAATAGAAAATAATAGGTGGTATGCACAAATATATAAAATAATATATGTAAATATGAATGTCGTTTACAAATGAAATAATATGTAAATATAGAAAGGCAATATATACAAAAATAATATATAAATGTGATATATAAATATATCAAAATATATAAATGCCATTCTATATAATATGTAAAAGTGATGTATAAATATTTAAAATATAAATGTGATTTATATAAATATATCAACAATTCATATAACATATAAAAATATGAAATAATATGCAAATGCTATTTTATTTGTGTAAAATAATATGATAGATATAAATATATAAAATATGTAAATGCACTTTATATATAATATATGAATTGATATATTTCTAAATATATAAATAGTATATATAAATATGATTTATATATGTGAAACATATAACATATATTATTCCGAACAAGGAAACTGACACATAGAGAGGTCAGGTGACTTGTCCAGGGTCTCACAGCTAGTAAATGTCTGGAGCAGGATTAGAACTAGGTTCTTTCTGACTCCAAATTCAGTGTCAGTCAATCAATAAATATTTATTAAACACCTACAATGTGTCAGGCACCATGCTAAAGACAGTGCACTCTCAAACACATAACACTGTCTCTCAACACCACAAAGATGCTGGGAATTCTACCCCAAAGCAGAGATGCACCCCCCAAGCTCAACTCTGACTCCTGGGTCTCCAGAAGGGAAGCTGGGCATCACTGACCAGATGGACCCATTCCCTTTCTCGGGCTGACGTGTCAATAACCAGAACCCGACTTTGGTTGCCATGCCCCACCCTGAACAATTCCAATACAGCTGCACATATAAGATGGCGGTCGGGATGGCTAAGAAGAAAGAACCACAGGAAACCAGGAACCGTGCCCACAAAGGACAGCTCTTCTCACCCGTATCACCCACTCCGTGGCTCCCCCATGGCTCCCCCATGGCTAGGAAGCTCTCCAGGCTGGATCCTGATGGCATCTCTTCCATGCCTGGCCATGAGCCGATGTGCTCTCAGGAAAGGAAAACTAATTTTATTAACTTAAGCCAAACACAATTAGGAAGATGAATCAGAGGCTGTAATGAATGTTTCATCATGTGCTTGCTCCAAAGTCGGACATAACTTCGGAGGATCTTCTACTGTCTTAGGTCACCTCACTTGTATGAGCACCAATGACAGAGTGGTCACTGCTATCAGAGTGTGCAGCGGACAAACCTGGCCGAACCAAAGGTCAGTTAATGACTAAACTGGGCCAAGGGGCCGCAAGGTTCACAAAAGGACGGGGCAGGCCTTGTTTTCTGTAAGGGATAATAATGACTCCATTATTATTGAGAATCAATATAGGGAAGGTACGTGAAAAACTCTCAGGCTGGTAAAGGGCTCACCAGAGGCCTGAGGGTGGACAGGGTCCAAGGGCCTACTCCCAACAGGCCTTGTACAGGGCCTCAATCTCTAAAGTGCTGCCTAGTAATGATTATTTGGCTTTTAACTAGTTCACTAAGTAATAAGTGGGCCATCCAGGCCTCCTAATTTGTGAGACTGGAGAAGTAAATTAACAATGAACAAGGCCACCTTTCTTCTTGCCACGGACTTCTTTCTTTAACTTCCCTTGTTCCTGCCACATCCGTCTTGGGCAGCAAAGGCTGGCTCAATGCCACACTTCCCCATCCTGATGTCCCCTGAGATCAGATTCATGGGCCTGCTCCTGAGTGTAACATGAATGAAGGCCTTCCTTCAGACTACTGGACAGTGGCCGGCTGAGCTCTGGACAGAGAGCCAGGAAGGACCTGAGGGAGGCCACCTAGGCCAACCCCCTCCTTTTCCAGATACGTTGGAAGACCTAGATTTTAAAGGGTTAAGTCAACTGAGGCACCTTTGCTATTTCATCCCCTCATGCATGTCATAAGCTTTGAACAGTTTCATGCAAAATTCCATCACACCAAGATCTGGATGTGAAAATGGTCTTCTCAAAAAAAAAAAAAAAAAGAGAGAGAGAGAATATTCTTCTCCAAAGGAGGAAGGACAAACCAGGCTGGGCTTGGGGCGTCCCCTGGGAGAGATCTGAAACAATCTCCAAGCCACCTGGTCACTCATCAGAGCAGTTCAGCCAAGGTCCCTTCATGTGGCGGATCCATGGCCAGCAGCGAGGGACAAAGCACTGCCGGGCATCTCACAAGGAAAGACCAAAGACCTAAAGTAAAGGTCCCTTATTGTTCAGTTTTTCAGCTGTGTTTGACCTTTTTCTTGGCAAAGACACTGGTGTAGTTTTGTCATTTCCTTCTCTAGCTTATTTGACAGATGAGGAAACTGAGGCAAACAGGGTTAAGTGACTTGCCCACAGTCACACAGTAAGTGTCTGAGGTCAAATCTGAACTCAGCTCTTCCCAACTCTAGACCCACCACTACATCCACTGCAACACCTAGCTGCCCCACAGGTAGCCCCAAAGGTCCCAAAGGCAGCAAACTACTCACACCATTTTTTTTTTTTTTGGTGATAGCCCAAAACTGGAAACTAAGTGTGAGCCCATCTACAGGAGATGCCTCAGCAACCTGTGGGGTATGGATGCATCAATGACCGGGTTCATCCTGTCTCCTCTGTTCACAGCTTCCCTTGTCCAGGGCAAGTCATTTAATGATCGTGAGGCCTCAGTTTCCACATCTGCAAGATGAGGAGCCAGACCACATGACCTCTAAGCCCTCCCCAGCTCTAAATCCATGTAGGAAATCTGTGCAAGAAACAGTAAGCACGAAGCATTCGAAAAAACACAGAAAGACTTACAAGAAATGATACCGATTTCAGTCAGCATAAGCTAGAAAAATGCATAGAGAGTAACTGAGCTAACCATAAATGAGAAGAACAATGAAGTAAAACCAAAAGGTGTGTACTTATAACGTCTGAGAGTAGCCCAGGAGAAAGGGTGAGGACATGGAGGCCCCCTTTTGTTGGAAGAGCAGGGGCCCAGGGGTGTGAAATGCTGCATACACATAGTGAGAGAATCATAATGGTGGTCGGTTTTACTTAATTGATTTTCTTTGTTACAAGGGGAAAGGGGGCAGGAAGGGCTGTTACAAAAAGGTTATTCAGAATGACTAATTTAAAAACAAAAGGCATCAATGAAACTTAAGAAATATTCTTTATTCACTGACTTTAAAAAAAAACAAAACTTTTCATAAAAACACTCAAGTTAAATACACTCTTACAAACCTTGGAAAGCAGTCCTAAAATGAGCTGGATAAGTGGAGATTGGTGATTACTGAGCAGAGCAAACCCAAAAGGGAAACCCACAAGCACGGAGGGAAAAACCCAGAACAAATTCCTCTTCAGAACAGGGTGGATAAAATTGGAATTCACTTTTTTAAAGGCTTCTTGTGCACAAAAGGCTTGAAACCCAGACTTCCAAACTTGGCTTTGCCACATGACCAATAAGACAGGCCTGCTAATTTATTCTGAATTTATTCTGTCTATAATTATATACGTATATGTTACTTCCCCCAAGAGAATGGAAGTTCCTGGCTAACAGTGACTTGCTGGTTTGTTCATTTGTTTTTGTTTTGTTTTTTCTCTCTGTATCTCAAGTGTCCATCCCAGTGCTCAGCACACAGTAGGTGTTTAATTGGGAGGCAACATGATATAATTATTTTAAATGGTAGATTTGGAGTCAAGGGACTGGGCTCAAATCCTAATTTTGCTACTTCTAATTGTGTTTACAGACAAGGAATCCAAAATCCAAGGAGGGGAACAAGGGATTAGTAAGATGATTTTGATAAATGTTATTTTAGAACTTTAAAAACATGTGCCAAACAACAGAATGCCCAAAACCTTGACTGCTAATTGCGCTAATGAATTAATGCATGACCACACCCTCTCTTCTCTAGTCATTCTATTTCTCTCCATTAATAGCCCATATTTTACCAGTGAAAATACAAACACCAGGCCAACAGCTGGGACCCAGGAAAGTTGACACAATCCCACTGGGGAAGTCATGACAAGAGGGTCAGGCTCCCAGGGCAGAATGAAGGTCACTGAGCATTCCTCTCCCATCCAGAACCACTCAAGACATGGCCGGGGCAGGGGATGGGGAGGCCTGCTCTCTCTGCCTCTTACTACAGAGTTCCAACCAGTCTTCTAAAACCCAGAGGATACAAAGCAATGGACCAGGAAGAAAGTCAATGGTTTGGGAGTTACTGAGCCATGCAGTCACAGAATGAAAGCAGGAAGGGACCACAGCAGCCAGAGCCTGTATGTGCCTAAGGGCCAGGATTGGAATGAGGGTCGTTCTGATGCCAAGCCAAGACACTGATCCACCACATCTCACTCAAAGTGAGTCAGGGAACCTAAGGGTAACTCTGAATGAGACACTTTCTTTATGCCTCAGTTTCCCTCTCTGTAAAATGTTTTAAACTTTATGAAGAGCTCTTAACTTTACTTCTTGGATAGTACGGTAAAAACCTATCAACTCTTTTTCAAAACGCTAAGTTTTAAATAACTGAAGGAAATGCTAAATTTCAGTTAGAAAATAAAGATATATCCCATCCAAATTCATGGCCTTCTCCCTCTCCCACTGAAATTTATTCAGAGACACTTGAGGCAAAGGAATGGAATCTGGGGGCCTGAGGTGAAGAACTTTAGAAGGAAATGGTCTACTAGTCCAAAAATCCAGGATTTCAACAAATTTTTGTCAGCTCAGTGGCCCAGCAGATATATTACAGAACTGCAATCTTTGGATCCTACAAGGACTGGTCAGAGGGCAGAAGTATCCTGTCCCTCTAAGGGCAACACCCAACCCTGTCATTATGGCTAGGCAGCCTATCATCTGTTACATTTCAAGATGTCTCGATGAGGGGAAGATCTATTTCCATCCATTGGCACCTAAAATTATCACCACCACCCCCCAAAAATAAAGATGTGAAATCTAAGGGCACATGCTTCTACTCCTATCAGTCCATGGGCTCACCAGGTGTTTCCAGTGCAGAAACGACGTGATTTCTTGCTGACCTCCAATCATAAAGTTTAAATTCTTCATCAGGAAGGATTCTACTCTCTCTTCATTAAGTAGAAAATTAGCACATGGCTGTCTTCAGGTGAGAGAGGGGCCTCTGGTTGTCTTCTTCCCCAGTACACACACCCCTAAAAATTGAGGGGATGACCCCCAGCTGCACTGGCTAAATGACCTTTTGGAAACAGCTTTCTGGGTACTATAGCAGGATGAAGTCCACTGACCTATGGGCTGCTTTTTCAAGAAATTTAAAACTGATTTAGCAATTTGGGCCAAAATATTTTAGCCCTAATGCCCAAGGGAAGTAAGCAATTAAAAAAAAAAGTTTTCCTTACTAATTAAAAAACACTCCATTATTGGGCTAAAAAAAAGTACAATAAAAAAAAATACACAAAACCAATAATCCAGCAGACTTGACCTATGCATTATATCCAATTAGTATTCTCCAGTATCAGTCTAATTATGAAGCTATGGGATTTGAGGGGGGGAAATAGCCTGATATCAATATCAGTCCAGTCTGGTTTCATTAAGCCCTTTCTGATTCCTCGGTTTTACAAGAAAATATTCTGAATTCACCTTGAACAAGGCAAAGACTTTGGGCTTCTTCCTGATCGCAGAACTGAAGCCTTGAGCTTCCATCCGAGGCAGACTCTGACATCAAATCCAACAGGTGAGGCTTAAATGTGATTTTTATACATCAGGGGCCTGTAATTCAGAGCCATCTCTAATATGGTAGATACTAATGAGGGAGTTGCCTAAGGCTCACAGGTGTTAGATACACCTGGTCCAAGGCCACGAAGCTAAGGAAGGCATTGTATTAAGGGGAATGGGATTTAGAGTGGGGGGGGAGGAATCCTTATTACTTCTGTAAATCACTTAGCCTTTCCTGGTCCCTCAGTTTCCTGATCAGTAAAATATTCTTTTTTCTTTCTCAGGGTAGTTACAGACAAACAATTTAAGGTCTTCCCAACTCTAAAATCCTATGGGTTTCATTTAATCTAGCTTCCATCCATGAAGCCTGAGCCACACTCGTGGAGGGGGGTAGGACAGACCATATAAAGTCTCATCTCTCTTTCAGGTAAGGTTTCCGTACAATAGAAACAGCCACACAAACGAGTCACCCTCATTTTACACATAAGGAAACTGAGGCTAACCGGGCTCAGTGACTTGCCCAGAGTCACACAGCTGGTAAGTGTCTGAAGCCACATTTGAACTCAGGTCTTCCTGACTCCAGGCCCAGTGCTCTGTGCACTGAGTTACCCAGTTGCTTATGTGCTTGGCACACATAGTCACTTAATAAATAAATAAATGTTTGTTGATTGGATCATAGCCCACAGTTTGCAAGGGGGGGGGGGGTGTTCAGTATTCTTTCTCAATGTTTTTGTTAGTTTGAGTCAAATGAATAATTAATAGTGGAGGGGGGGGATGAAATCACACTGGAAAAGACTGGGACAAAGAAGACCAAGCTGGATTGGAATTTTTCCTCCTAGAGCACATACCTAAAGTCAAGAATATCAACCACAACACTATATTGGAAGAGAAAACCCAGAGAATCAGCAAGAAAGCCAACTGTTGCAAACACACCCACCTGGAACCCAAGAGTGGGGCCAACCAGATGCATTCTGACAGGCATTTATCAAGCAGCTATGCTTATGTTGGACCCTAAATGCATGGCCCAACTCCCAAGAGGTGTAAAATCTAGGGAGGGTTGAGACTTAATCATCCTCCCTGCACCATTAATGATGGAGATTTGCCAGAAACATCCACAAGAGAAAGGCTATCAGCACATAACTCCCACTAACTGGCACTTTCCCATGCAGAAATGCAGAAGGAAGTTCTCTCTACAAGCTGGTCGGGACTGGAAGAGGACATCATGTATTTGCAAATTCACTGGGAAGAAGACAATCAGTAGGGGGGTGGGGAAGTCTTTCATGCAGTTTAGTCCCCATCTGAGTTACCGGAAGGCCTGAGAGAGGCTGGTCTTTGACTGCACCCTAGGTATTTAAGGTCCCAAGAGAAGCTTGCCACAGGCAAACGTTACAGCACACAACCCAGGAGGGATGTGAAATCTCAGGTCTCTTACAAACTACCTTGTTTATGGCAGACTTTCTCAGGCTGTTTCACAACCTGCCCTAAGTGGCCTCTCCATTCCTCCATCTCTCATCTCCATGGCCTGGCACTGGCCAGATCTGACCCAGGGCATGCACTCTGTCCTCACTGCAGCCTCATGTCTCCCTCTTCCTTGAGGATGAAGTTTGGGCATCACCTTCTACATGAAGCCTGATCACCCAATCACTGGGGCCAAATCTCCCAAACTCTCCTGCATTTAACCACCTGGTGCATGAGCTTATCCCTCACTCAAATCAAAGTCCCCTGAAAGTCACACCATCATGTCCCTGATGCCATGGTCCTCTTTGACAGCACAGGACAAACCCACCCTCCACATCTGTACACGTATTCGTCTCTCCCGTTGGAATGGCAGCTTGTTGTGAATAGGGATTGTTTCATTTTCTGTACTCCAGTACCGAGCTCAGGGCTTGGCACATTTCTTTGTTGCTCAATGGTTTCAGTCATGTCTGACTCTTCCTGACCCCATCTGAGGTCTCCCTAGTTTGCCATTTCCTTCCCCTGCTCATTTTACAGATAAGAAAACTGAGGTAAATAGGGTTAAGTGACTTGGACAAGGTCACTCAGCTAGTAAGCATCAGTTCTTCCTGGCTCCAGGCCCAGCACTCTATCCACTGAACTACCCAGCCACCTATGTGCTTGCCACACAGTAGTTGTTCAACAAATGTTTGTTGATTGACTGAAAGGTCACCAGATCACTTGTTGGGGTCCATGGAGCTTTGATGACATACCCAAAGTAACAAGGGAAATAGCCATGAGTTGCTGCTGATTTCTAATTAAATTTCCTCATCAGTTCTTAGAAAAAGAATCCCACTCAGGTCTTGCCTGTGCACAGATCAGAACCCTGAGCCAGGCAGGCGAGCCCTCTGTGAGCCAGTCGCCAGATGGAATTTCTCCAACGCCCTAAGAAAACCTGAATATCAAAGTTATGCAACAAATAAAAATAGGCTTAAAAATACCCAGAGTGATTTGTCTACATGCTGCCAGACTGTGTCTATAACTGTTACGCTGAACAGCTTCTCGGGCTCGGCTCTGGGAGGAACGTTGTACGAGGGATGCTTTGAGAAGCTTTAGTATATCCACTGGAGGCCAGGGCAGGATGGCATGGGAGCAGAATGGAGGCCAAGGGTCAGGTGAAGAGAAGAGGGGAAGAGCCAGCTCTGCTGGGGCCCAGGGGAGAAAAACTAACCAGACAGGAAAAACAAAGGCCAAGGCAGACAGGGAAGGGGCCCAGATCTGCAAAGAGGTGAATTTCAAAAAAACTTTCCCAAGAACAGCGCTATTTGAAAGTGGAAAGGATTCAGAGACTGCCTAGTCTAACTTCATTTGACAGAGGAGGAAACTAAGACCCAGAGGTCTGTGACTTGCCTAAGGTCACCTGGGTAGTCAGTGACAAAAAGCAGAATTTGAATCCAGGACCTGAGTTCAATGCCAGTGCACTATTTTCACCGCATAACTTCTCCTCATTGGCTGTCTTCGTACAAAGATTGGATGACTATTTGGCAAGGACACAGTAGAGGACATTCCAATATTACTGGACAGCATGGCCTCTGATGTCTCTTTCAATCTGGAGAAACTGAGAAAAAGAAAGCTAACCACATATTGACCCAATTTTCTTAACAAATAATTAAATAAAACTGAAAAAAAAAAAAAAGGAATGGATCTTCCCCTCAGCCAAAGTGACACAGAGAAATAACACTGAATTAGGAATCCAGAGTCAGGTTCCAATCTCTGCACTGGTGTGCTAACCAGCTTTTGGAGTTTCCTCCCTCCTCAGATAATCTCATATGTACTTAAACTGTGCAAAATATTACACATATACCCCCAGGAGAAAGTTAGCTCCTTAGAGAAAGGGCCACTAATTTTTTTTTTCCATTTTATCTCCTATCACTGGCCATTGGCACAATGCCTCACCCATGGTAGAGGCACTTAATTCTTTCTCTGATTGGAAGTGCTGTGTGATCTTGGGCAGATCACTTAGCCTCTCTGGTAAAAAGAAGCCTCTGCTCTGGATCATTTGGCATTTACTAAGAGGCACCATCCTACAATTTGCTAAGTGGGTCTCTAAGGTCCCTTCCAAAGTTAAGTTATCAGACAAGCTTGGTCAGAATCACCACCTACAAGGGGAGATGAATGGGGCAGGGAGCTTGGGTTACTAGTACTTGTCACTTTCAGGGACGTCCACGAAGGTCAGTGGACCATCAATCTAGAAGCAGGAGGGATATCAGAGGCCATCGAGTCTGAGCCCCTTGTGTATCAGATGGTGAAAACAAGTAGCTAGCAGGGCTGGATAGGGGTAAGGTGCTAATGAAACTACAGCATCAAACTAGCACCTATACATGGGCCAGTGAACTTGGCTCTGACCCAAGACCACAGCAATGCACTTTTAACTCTGTCCAGCCTTGTCCCAAATGTGCTTGACTCATAAAGGAAACTGGGTCAGAGGGAGAACAGATGAATCTGGACACATTTATCCCCACTACCAGAGACAGGCATGTATGTCCTGTTGAGGTCAGTAGGGTACATGATCATTCCATACATAGGATAGTATACATTCTGTTACTCCTGTGGCAGCAGTGGCTATACACTGACTATGGAAAGCTGCCAGGGAATTTCACCTCTGCACAGACATAACACTATAAGTTCAGAAATGATGTCAGAACTAGACAATCTCCAATATCCCCTCCAGATCCAAACCCATAATCTGTGACCCCTCTAGACCTCATCCATAAAACAAGGCAGCTGGACTCAACTGTCTCTCTGGTGCCTTTCAACCCTAGATTGGTGTTGCTATGGACAGACAGACCTGGTGTCAATCTACAAAGTTTCCTAGAGAGGTGGAGGGCCCCCGCTCTGGCCCTAATATAGGCCCACAGGGCTGCCAGCATGCCTGCCAACCGCATGGGCCATTCAGGAAGGCAACACAGAACCCCCTTCATCTGTGTGGCTGAAAAACCACCAATTCCTTTCAAATTGGCCACTACCAGATAGCAGCTGTCATCTGGTAATAACTTTGGGTCACTCCCGACCCCAGCTGTTTAATACACACGTAAATACAAGTTTCATAAATTGTTCGAAGGCATATTTACTCAAAATGCCATTATGGGTCCATCAGACTGGTGCAGGCCATCCGCTAAATAATATGCATTTTTTAAAAGGCTTGGCAGCTTAATACATATTTTTACTGCTCCCATAACTCAAAAACAGCTTCAGTGTAAAACGCTTAATTTGACACATAAGTAGTCCATTCTACGGCCTAATCCCCCTCTGTGGGGGTGGTGTGTTGTTGTATTTTTTAAAGGAAGAAAGTGACACAATATTTCATTTGAGAAGGATGAGCCTGCACTGGGAGAGGGGATCAGGCATCTCCACAGCGTCAGGGGACAAGAGAGAAGCATTATGGGAACCCCCTGATGACACTGGGCCAGGAAGAAACTGGACAGTGGAGCAGTGTTGTCCTTAAAAGTCTGTACCTTAGGAAGAACAACTTATCAGTCAATGAGAAGAGATTAAGCCACTCAAGGCATTGGACACTGAGTTAGGCCTTGGGGATACAAGGATAAAGAGGGACAATCTAGGCCCATAAGGGACTGGTGCTCCTTCCACTGACTCCTACTGATACCAATCTTGGGGGGGGGTGGTTTCCATGTAAAATTTCAGGACTGTTTGGTGGAAAGAGGGAAACTGAGGCTTGCTATCAATGGGAACTCTAACCAGCAGAGCCAAGGCTAACATCTTCTCTCCTTCTGAGTAGCTTTTTAAAATCCTCTACAACATGGCCCTTGGCTACCTTTCCAGCCTCCTGTACATGACTCTCCACCCCTCCCCTCCAGAATTCTGGGATTCAATCTGTCTGGTCTCCTCTCTGCTCCTTCAGGCTCCATTTCTATTATCTTTTCCCAGTTCTCCCCCCTCAAGGTCTCCCTTAAGACACAGCTCAATCATTACCTTTTGCCTGGAGCCTCTCCTGGAAACCCTAAATGCTAAAGTTCTCCCTCTCAACTCTGAGCACATTTGTGTTCAATGGCTTTCTTTGGGCTCTGTGTGTGCTTGTATGGTGTGAGACACATCTATGTGTAGACATATGTGTGTGTCCACACACGTATGTATCCAGCAGAGATCAGACACACTGGGAGCCTGAGTCTTTCCCACCACCAGGCTCTTGCCACTAGGGCTCCACTATAAACACAGCTGGCCAAGGTACCAAAAAGCAGGTCTGCAGAGGCCGGCCCCGGGCAGGGGAGCTCACCTGTCCTCCACCAGAGCTGCTCTCCCTGGGCTGAGCATTTCTCCCCACTCTTTGGCAGCCTCCCAGATATGCTCCTGCCAGCCCTGGCCCTGCTGCCAAGAGGATCTTCCCACACAGGCTTCGTGACTCACTCTGGTCGAGTCACAAACCTCTACCCTGGAGAGATGCAGTAACAGGGCAGGTTTCCCCTTCCGACACCAGGAGCTGTCCCTGACCGAGGCAGGGCAGGACATGGAAAGCACGGTAAGCCAGATGGACGCTCCTCCTCACTGGGAACACTCGGCTCTATCTCTTCTCACTTCCTTTCTTTTTTAAAGTCTTTTGGAAAGATATTCACCTCAGATGGGCAGGGAAGGCTTCCATGGAAAAGGCCATAAAGACTGGGCAGAGAGAAAGAGAGACTGCGATCTGAGCAAGGAGCCCATGGAGTCCCAAGGAAAGTGGGCTGGACTTGGAGGCAGAGGACCTGAGTTCAAATCCAGATCAGTGCTTTACTAGCTGCATGCCTCGGCCTCCCTGGGTATCAGCATCCTCATCTGTAAACCTCTGGGCAGCCCTTCCCAGCTTCTAGTCTTCTCACTACTCTTCCCCCATCTTATTCCACCACCCACCTCCATACCTTTACCTCATGCCTGGGATGTACTCTCTCTTCTCAACACCGCCTCCCAGAATGCCTAGATGCTCTGAAAACTCAGTTCAAAGGCCACCTCTTACATGCAGCCTCCCGATTCCCCAAGGATGCTAATGCCTTCCTCCAGAACATTCCCTTATGCTGATGTCACGTAGGCTTATGTATGGACATGTTGCGTCCCGGGATAACCATAATTTTTGGAATGTCCTGTTTAATGCTGTCATTATAAATGGTCAATTAGGCCAAGTGGTCCCACCAATCATAAACACGTTGCCAGCTTGTACTTTTTGACTGTGCTGACTTATCCTCCCTTGAGCCAAAAATGGTTACCATTTTACATGTGAGTAAATAGAGTCCCACAGAGATAAAGGACACCCAACAAGAAAGGGCAGAGGCTGGATTTGAACCAGGACCCCTCAGACTGCACATCCTAGGCACTTCCACTGCACCCCGCTGTTTCTCCTCTTCATTTCTTTCAGTCAAGTCCGGAGGCAGAAAGGGTTTGTATTTTCAATATGAAGCTGATACAAGGTGACATCTCCTCTCCAGGCCAGGAACTCCCTCCCCCATCCTCCCAAATCAGGGCTATGCTTATAATAAGCTAAAAATGATGCAGAGGCATTAAATATTTACTCTTCCCATTTGTTAATATTTTGCCCTGGTTACTTAGCTCTAACCATCATTAGGATGCTGAAAGGGAGTTTCATGTAAATCCAGCCCTAGTCTGGGAATACTCCTCCACCAGCCCGCCGGCCGGCTGGCTCTGAACTACACCCAAGCTCCCTACAGGCAGGGCCCAATGTCTGCTTCACTCGAAATTTACAAATGATTATTTTTCTAATTAATCATTCATACCAAAAAAAAAAGCATAAATAGCAAGACAGTGCAAAAACAGCATTAGCAATTTTTTTTAAATGGAGCCCTGATCTATCAATTTTGCAATCACAGAATTGAGCCAGATCCATATGCACTAATCAAGGTGCCTGGCATACAGCAAGCATTTAATAAATGCTGACTGGCTGAGGTGGGGGGTGGGAGGACAGGGGGAGACCTAGCCTCCAGTTTTATTCCTCTAACTTATGGTGACCTCATGGTTATTGAGACCATCCCCCTGTCTCAGGACATGGCTAACCCCTAGAGTACCTTCCCAGGATCAGAGAAGGGAGTTAGAAGGGACCTCAGGTCCTCCTTTAACAGATGAGGAAACTGAGGCCCAGGGTGGTTAGACAATCCCCAAGGTCAAAAGACACTCAGCTAGGTCTCAGTCCAGCAGTTCTATGAGTAACCCCATGCTAGCTATCAATTTCTCCTAGATCCCCTAACACAGGATCCTGCTACCCAGTGTCTACTGATTGAGAAAATACATGACCACACAAAGCTCTTATACATACAATTCACAAATACTTTTAAATGAATTTACATTTTATTAATCGCAGCATTTGCATGCAATTAAAGATAACATGCTACAATGTTGAATTTAGTTGACATGGTGGATAGTCTGGATTCTTCTATTTCTTCTCTTTCTTTCCCCCATGGTTATAATGAATGGTATTCCGGGAAGGGACGGGGAGATGGTTAGAAGAAACAAGGGGGATATAAAAACGCAAGACATTTGGGGCCCAAATAACTTTTAAGTAAGAAAAGTTCTGCTTTATAAATACGGTCCTCTTTCTCATTTTTCTTTATACAGGGCATTCCAAAAAGGAAGTCTTAATCTTTTAATAGTTTAAAACATACAATATATCATATATTATGCTTGTTATCTGGATTATAATATCTATAATTATGTATTATAATATGCTATTATATGTTATAATATTATATATAACCTATATTTAAGCTTTAACCGTTTCAACTTTTAGAACACCCTGTATGTCGAAATATTTCTGTTTGCTGATCACTGTTAAGTCTATGATAAAAAAGAAAAACTGTTAAAATGTTGTGAATAAGACAAAGAATCATAGATTTGGAACTGGAAGAGGAAGCTGAGCAGAGAAGACGGTGCTGGATCTGGAGTCAGGAAGGGCTGGGTTCAGAGCCCCCCAACACTCACTTACTAGGAAACAGTAAGCCACTGAATCGCTCTGACCCCCAGTTAACTCATCTATGGGCTGGAGATAACAATGCTTGTATTCCCTACCTCACCGAGATGCTATGAGCCATAGATAAATGTCAGTCCCTATTAATATTTACAGGAGGCCCTCGGGGCATCATTGCAAACAGAAGGTAAGATGAGGAGCAGAGACATCATAGGACCAGAGATGAGGGCCAAAAGGATCTTGGAGGGTGTGCGGAGTCCAGTGTTCAGTCCATTTTACAGATGAGAAAACTGAAACCCAGCGAGACTGAACTAACTAGAAGGCACGCAAGGTGTAGACACCAGTGCCAAGAATTTGAAAACAGCTCTTCTGTCCATCGTGCTGCTGATTTATTCAGTCTACCAAAGAAGGTGTGTGTGTTTGTGTGTGTGTGTGTGTGGGTGTGTGTACCAAAGATATATTTATTCAGTCTACTAAAGATATATTATAGATATTAAAGATATATTCTGTATTATACTGAGTTATTTAAGGGATGGACCCCTTGCAATGACCGCCCAGTAGTCCCCTGCCCAAGGGCTGGGCACTGCTGACCCAGACGAGATTCAATAATGACGGTCTCCTAGCTCTTCTCCCTCACCCAGCCTCTCCCACTCCCAAGGATCCACTGTACAGAGCTGTCAAAGCAATCTTCCTCCAACCCTGTTTTCCATCATGACAAAGGGGGCATCCTAATGGGTGCCAATCTCCACATTTCACAGACGAAGAAACTGAGACCCAGAGAGGCTAAGCCAGAGCCTAGCTCATGGGCACTGAAAAATTTTCCTCTAATACCCTTGCTCTGACCCTGATGCCCATAAGATGCCTGGTATTGCCAGGGCAGTGGATACTGCCTTGGATTTGGAGCCCATCTAAATGGGCTCAAATTCTGGCTTTGCCTTTATAATCTAGGTGGTGTTAGATGACCCATGTGGTCCCTACTGGCCTCATCTCCTCACCTACCAAACGATGCCAAGCTGGACAAGACAACCTCTCAAATGCCTTCAATCTCCAAATCTAGAGGCCTAGGGGACCCAGACTACCCAACACCAGAAGGAAAATCCCATGGGCTTCCTGACCTGGGGATCCTTCTGGGAATTCCAAACCCCAGATGGATGTGTCAAGTCCTACTGAAATCTTTCCTCTTGTGATGGAAGGCCATTTTATCTCGTCCTATCCTCAGCAGGAATGAAAGAAAGGCAACTCCCTGCCCACTCAATTCAGTGATTCAATGTGACAGGTCTTTCTGGAAGACTGATCACCAGCAATACAAAAACCAGAAGGAAATAGTCTCAGCCCTTGGGGGGGCTTTTATTCTCCTATGAAGGAAACCAAGTATATACAAATAAGGAAATCTAAAACATATACAGTTAGGGGGAAGGAGCCAGGGAGGAGAAGCTGGGGGAGAGAGGATTTCCTAGAGGAGGTGCTATCTGGGCTGAGGCTTGGAAGAAACTAGAGATTCTCAGATGAAGAGAAAAGGAAGGCAGGCATTCCAGGGATGAGGTACAGCCTGGGCAAAGTACTGGAGGCTGGAAGATGGCATCTAACACCACCACACTTAGCTGCCTCAGATAAAACAGCAGCCAGGTGTGTGTGCCTAATGAGGCCTAGCTAACATGATGAGTCAGTGCTGAGCAGGCTAGACTGAAGGGCCTAGACTCCAGACAGCAGTGCCTGCCCACTGTCCTGACCCAGCCTCTCCAGAGCACCCACTGCCCCAGGAAGGGTCCAGAGGGTGGGAGGGGGCATTTAGCATTGATGACTCCTCCCCTAACATTTATTAATTGGGAGGGGGAGGGAGGCATGAAATGAGACTCTATGTGAGTTGAAAAACCCAATGTAAATTTGAATCAGATAGCAAACTTCTTGTCTGCTAATGACTCCGGGCTGCTGGACTGAATGTGTATTGATTGTCCCAAAGGGCAGCTCTGAAAATCTATTTTGCATATTACAGTGCTTAGAAAATTCCCATTAGTTGTTCTTTGAAATGGCCCAGGCCTGCTTCACTCTGAGAGTAAATCACATATTTACATGCCTTTTTCCCAGCACAAAGAGAAGGGGGCGGGGGCAGGAAGAAGGGAGGGGGGGGGACAGAAAATCAGGATCACATCGATAAAACAAAACAGAGCTAATAATGGAGGGAGCTTTGTGCACTCTTGAAAAGTGCTGAAGACCATTAAGTGAAGAAAACAGGGTCTGGGACTAGTCATTGGGGATGGCTTCATTTTTGTCTTCCAATGTCCAGACTTAGCACAGTGCCCGGTGTGCATCAGGCTCTTCGAAAATGCTTATGGATTGATTAATTAACCTTAAGAACCATCCAGTCCAATTCCTCAGGGATTGCCTCTGGAACATTCTGCTTAAGTGGTCAGTCAGCCTCTCCAGGGATGGAAGGATGGCTTCCCCTGCCCCCAAAGGCAGCCCCATTCCACTCTGGGACATTCCTGTTGTTATTGGAAAAAGCATTTCAACCTTTATTTTGTATTTATCTGTGCACGTGTTGTCCCCCCTACTGATCAAATGAGACAAGTATGGAAAGTACTCTGGTCAAGTTTAAAACTCCTCCTCATCATCATCATCATCACCACCATCCTCATCATTATAATAATATAAACTCATCATCTTTCTTTATATCCCCACTGCCTGGCACAGAACGGGGAGGGACGGATGAAATGCGATCCTATGAGATTTTTACTACCAAAGACAAGTCCTCCAACCTTGATGATATAGGGTCTAAAACCTCAGCAAGTGTCCACAGAATGCCTAGCTCCATTACCCTCCCCAATCCAATTTTACAGATGAGAGATTTAAAATCCAGGGGTTAAAAGTCTCATGCTAATAATTAACCAAGTGCTTAGAGTGCGTGCCAGGCACTGGGCTAGGCTAGAGAAAAAGCAAAAATATTCCCTGTGTTCAGGGAACTTATGTTCCACAGTGGGGGCCAGTAAGGACATAAGAAAGCACACACAAGATACTGCATGATGAAGGTAAGCTGAGAATGGAAGGCTCTCACCGGGGAGAGAACAGCTAACGTTTCAGCAAAATGCTGCCTTTGAAATGCCTGGATGGAAGCATCAATCATCCCCATCCCTGTGCCCAGCACAGTGCTAGTGATACAAAACCAAAAGCTGAAGTCTACCCTCAGAGAGCTTACATTCCATAGGGGAAACCAGGAGAAATTCTGCTGAATGCCAATTTTGATAATATTTCTAGTAAGTTAATTTTTTTCTAATTTTCTTGGGTCAATCACACCTTCCTTCTGTAAAAACAAGCATGACAAGTCTCCTTCTCCCCCACAGATACTGTAGGCAGCCAGATACAGCTACCAAAACTATGTCCATCACTGCAGTTGAGGAAAATCTCTCTCTCTCTCTCTCTCTCTCCCTCCCTCCTTTCCTCTCTCCCCTTTTTCCTGACTTCTGCCCTCCCCTAGCTCTGAAAACCCAAGAAAAGACCTGTCCCTTGCCAAGCCAACATTCAAGCCCAACCCCTGCCAATGAATACATGCACCCCCAGTCCAGAGAATGGGAAGTACAGGATGCCAGCATCTCCCAGGGGGCCCCCCTTGCTGAAATGTAATCCAGTGGGCAGGCTGTTTCTCTCCAAGCAGATGGATATATGGTCAGAGGGGAGGACCAGGAGTAAATCTGTCTCCCTGAATGGCTCATGCCGTGTCTTTCACAACCCGTGGGCTATTGTGTTTTAGCTGGCAATATATCTCCTGGGGCGCCACCTCCTCCCTCCCATAGGGACAAAAGTGGAGAAGGACTGGCACCACGGCTCTTGCCTTGTCCCTCTAAAGAAAGGAGCTGGTGTAGCTGGGCATTCCAAAACCTTCTCAATCTGAACCAACGGACCTTTTCAGCCCTGTTATAATTTAATCTCCTGGGTGCACTCCCTCCCTATGGTGCTGCCAAAGTGGCCTTCGGGGTAGTTTCTCTCACAGTCCACACCATCTCCAGCCCCAGGTCATCCTTCTGGCTGTCCTCCTTTCTGAGAATGCACTCCCTCCTGCTCTGATTCCCATATTCCCTAGTCTCCTTCATATCGCATTTCAAGGGCCCCTTCTTCACAAGCTCTTTCCTAATTCCACCTCCCAGAAAAATTATGTTTATTCTGAATGTGTGCATATATATGTATGTGTGCATATATGGGTGTGTAGACATCTCTCATGATAAAATACCTAAACTGCCTAGTCCATAGTCAGCACATATTAAATGCTTTCTTCGACATTTATTCATTCATTCAATGTAAGCTTAGTGAAGATACAAACAATTCACTTTCATCCCTTCATCCTGATGGCTAGCCCATTTTAGGGATGGTAAATGCATAGTGAAGGACAGATTGAGTTTCTGAGGACAGACAGCCAAGCCCAAGCAAAGCACCGGCTGAGGCTGAAATCCATCTCTGCATGGCCCAAGAAGCCATGAGCAATCATCTCATAGAGTTTGGGACAGGAGCCATGTCAGAGAAACCGCCACCTATCAAAGAAAAGTTTCAAAAGGGAAGGTTTCAGAATTCCTGAAGGAGAAGAGATGCTAACTCTCAAATACACTGTTTATGCCCATGACTGCCAAAGGGAACACAGGAAATGCTCTCCCTACTGAATCTATAGAAAGAGACTGGTCAGCTCCAGTGATTCCCAATTTCAAAGGGATCTGCATTAGGCTAGGCCTTGGTCTCTTGCCCTGATGCATTCTCCAACCATACAGGATTCTTCTTAATTAATCAAGCCAACATACATTTATTAGACACTTATAAGTGGGAATAGAAAAACCAAGATGAAAGTCTCTGCCCTTGATGAAAGAGCTTACTCTCAATACAAAGATCAGAGAAACAAGTTTCCCAGAAAAAAATCACTACAAATCACCTTGATATTTGGGCTTTTAAAATCCATCAGGCAGGGAGCATAGGGAAAGAAAACTAAGGTCAAGTGTGGGGCTTTGGGGAGGTGCCTGTGAAATCCCTTCCCTACAGAACAGCAGCTCCTTGGGGGAAGGCATTTTCCAATTGTCTTCCAGGTGGCTTAATGAATGGAGAGTCAGGAAGATCTGAGTTCTAGTCCTTCCTCCAACCCTGGCCAAGCGTAGGAGCCTGGACAAATCATATAACCTTTCACAGCTTCTGTTTCCTTACCTGTAAAATGAAGGTGATCAAATCACCTACGTCATAAAAGCTGCAGTAAGGCTCAAATGAGATAATGTAAGGAAAACACTTCACAGACCCTGAAGCCTATCTCAATGTTAGCCACCATCATCATCACTATTGACATTTAAGAAATGTCTGCTGGATTGGATTGGGGAGGGGAGAGGGAAGAAATTCCTAAGTATGGACTCAAGAAATTCCATTTCATATTTCTACTTCTAATAACTTCTAGTAACTGAGCCAGACTTATAAGATTAAAAAAAAAAAAACTAGGCCTCATGTCTAAACGTCTTCATAACAATTCATCAATAATCATCCATTGATATATCAAGAGCTCCCTTGGTAGGTGGACTAATAATTACACAGGGAAATACAAAAAAAAGTAAGTGAAGGGAACAGGCACCCAATCCCGGGCCCACGCCATCAGAAGCCAACTTGGAATCTCAAATGACCGTCCACTGGAAAATAGCACCTAGGAAAACCACCATTTGGACCCAATGGTTTGTGACTCAAAAATGCCCCTGCTTCTGTCTGAGTTTGCTCTCAGTGCTTAAAACTCAGCCAAAGAATGGAATTTAAAGCAGCAAGAAAATTAACAACAGATGGTCTTGGCGTGTTTAACCTCCATGAGTAAATAATCTAAGCCATTCCCATAGGACAGCTTTGAGCATATATCCCCTACACATCCCTCCCAACAACAAAACAAAAAACAAAAAAGCCGAGAGCCTCCAACACCAACACTCTCAACCCAATGAGCATCAGAACAACATTCTCCCCCAGCCCTCCATAATTCGGGGGGCTTCTCTCAGATTTCACATAAGCCTTAACCTAAAAAAAATTAAGACACTACCTTCTAGTTTAATTCGTGAATGTCTTAGCAAATTTGGCTGGAGGTCAGATTTTCTAGTCAATAGAAACTTACCATTTAGAATATGATGAAGGGAACATGAGGGTAGAAACTATTTCTGGAAAATTTATAGGAAGATGATACATGTAGAATGTTCTCCCTCCTCAATTCCACCTTTAGGAAACTGTAGTCCCCCACCTTGCTGGGTGGCACAGCTCATTGAGTCTGAAGTCAGGAAGACCTGAGTTCAAATCTGGCCTCAGATGCTTAACTGTGTGACCCTGAGCAAGTCATTTTACCCTGTTTGCCTCAGTTTCCTCATCTGTTAAATGAGTTGGAAAAGGAAATGCCAAACCACTCCACTATCTTTGCCAACCTCAAATAGAGTCACAGAGAGTCAAACATGACTAAAACAATGACTGAACAACACAGTAAGCCCCCTTAAAATCTCAGCTCAACTACCCCCCATTTCATGACTCTCCTCCCCAGCAGCTATCAGTAAGTTCCCCCTTCTCCCCAAGTAAAATACACATATGTGTTATATTTTCTTAACTAGATGTGTTTTTCCTCCCAGCAGACTCTAAGTAAGCTCTCTGAGGGCTGAGGCTCCCTCATTTTATTAATGCCATATCCCGGGTCCCTAGCAGACTGCCCAACACACAGCAGGTGCTTAAGAGACAATTGTAATAGATGGTTTCACTGGGAAACTCCTTCCTGTGAGTCACTGTCCACACTGTTCCACAAGCTCCCTACTGGGCCAGGAGCCTCCCTCCCATTCTCCTGGAATCTTGGAAGGGAGGAAGCGCCCATCAGTTCTTCCATGACTCTTCCCAAACAGTCTTCTACAGGTCCTGTCAACTGACTTCTTTAAGGGAAGGGGAAGGATACTGAAGATGATGCTGGTGTGAGAGTGAATGTTTGGGAGTGAAACATCCTGGAGGGCAGATGCAGGAGCCCAGAGAGAGAAGGTGGGGACTGAATGAGCCAATGTTAGGGGGTGGGAAAACCAGGCTAGAGAGAAACCCCACCGAACGACAAAAACCTGCCTTCCCCTTCAACCTCGTCCGTCCTTCGTAAGGTGCAGGAACCCAAAGTCCAGGGCACAAAGGCCTGCTGACTTATCTACCTCTTAGTGGGGGATTTCCCCCTTTTGGGAACCAGAGGCCAGGACTGGATGGGAGTCAATTGGCCAATAAATATTTATAAAGCCCCTTCTATGGGCCAAGGCTAAGTGCTGAGATACAAAGAAAGCCAAGGGACAGTCCCTGCCCTCATAGAGCTGGAAATCTAACGGGAGAGACAATGTGTTAACAATGATGTACAAACAAGAAGGGGCAAGGGGGGTGGCGACTCCACAGAGGACCAGAGTTCTAGCCTGGCCTCACATTTACTAGCTATGAGACCCTGGACAAGTCACTTAACCCTGATTGCCTTTCAGCAAAATAAATAAATACGATACAGACAGGATGAATCAGAGCTAATCACCAGAGGAAAGGCACTAGCGTCAAAGAGTATTGAGAAAGATTTCATATAAAAGGAGGGATTTAAGTCGGGCCTGGAAGAAAACAGAGATGAGAAGGGAGAAAAATCCAGGCAAAATGAGAAGCCGTGCCTTCCCCAAAGGCATCCCACAGGTCCTCCTCTGGCTAAGGACTCCATAAACTCACAACAAGGAGCTTTATTATAGAGCTTTCAAAAAATAGTCTGCTGTAGTATACGGGGTACTAGACTCAAGAAGACCTGAATTTGGATCCTGCCTCAGATCCTAGTGGTGTAAACACTGGGCAAGTTACTTAACCTCTGTGCCTCAGTTTCCTCATCTGTAAAAAGTGATTACCCAACACAAAGGAGTCTCAGCGAAGAAACTGCTATTATTTTTTAATGGGGTCAGAAGTAGGGGAAAGAATATAGTCTTTAACAAGGCCTTTTGTTGTTGTTATTGTTAAAATCAGTTACCTATTTTTCCCCCATGCTTCTAAATCAGGAATAAAGTTTCAGGCAACTCAGAAAAAGACTATTATCATCAAAGCTGCCTTCTACCCCGGTAAGTAGGCCATTGAAAAAAAAAAAAAGGTCAGGATCTCACACTTGGGTAATTTAAAATGTGTTAGAGCTAGTGGTGACTCCTTATTAAATTTGGTAAGATTCCCAGAACAGAAGCTACCGGCCTCCCTGGAGCCTCTCCCCCACTCCTGCTGGCTCTGAATGGGAGGCTTTATCAAGGACAAGCTCTCGACAAGCCAGCTTCTCCTCTGTCAGCGTCCCACTCCGCCATCAAGCGTCCCTCACAGGGTGAAGGAATGGAGCCAATAGAGGGCAGCCACTGGGCAAGGGGAATGGGAGCAGAGAAAGATGAGCCAAGCCTGTAAACAAAACAGATCACCTCATCACCCAGGGAGGAAGGCTCCTAGGAAGCACCCAGTCCCACAGAATGGGATTCATGGTGGTGCCAACCTTAGCCAAGCATGGCAAATGAATGACAACACAGCTACACCATCCTCACTATAAGATTTCAAGTTAGAAAAGGTCTCAGGTCATCCAAGTCACCCTAGCCCCAGAGCTAGAGGACACCCCAAAGACCACTGAGTCTAACCTTTTCATCTTACAAAAGAGGAAACTGAGTCCAAGACAAAAGAAGTGAATTAGACAAGGTCACACACATCTTTCCATCTCAACTGACATTTATAAAAAGCCCTTGGAGGAACACAAAGCATTTCACACTCACACAACTGATATTGGGACACGGGCTCAAGGGACATTCCATTTTTAAAAGATAGATTAAGTGACCTCCTTATTGGTCACCCAGCCTAGGAGGGATGGAATCTGACCTCAAGACCAGCACCATGTTTACCACGGCCAACAGATCCAAGGAAGCAGATGAGGGTTGGCTGTAGCTTCCAAGAGGCCACGGTGGCAGCTAGGCAGAACACTAGGTCTGGAGTCAAGGAGACCGCCTTTAAATCCCGCCTCTGACACATACTCCCTGTGGCACTGGATGCTGGCCTCTTCTCTTCTCTAGCCTGAGTTTCCTCATCTCTAAGGGTGGATAAGCCTTACAATACCCACCTCACGAGGTGGCTGAGGTTCAAATGGAGGCAGGTAAAGCAGTTTGCAAACTGTGAATTTCTATGGAAATGGCAGGTCCCTGGAGCTGTTCTTCCTGTCTCCATTCTCATTCTGGCCCCAACTCTAAGCCCACTGACTATAACCCAAAGCAGACTAAAAGACGCCATACAGTTAAAATAACAAATCGACCCCCTTAACTGGTTTCTCTCCATTTGTCCTGGGCTCCTGGACAGGTTTCTCTCCATTTGTCCTGGGCTCCTCCAAACATGGACCTTGGTGGGGAGGGCAGAAATATTAGCAGGACAAACAAGCAGGAGTGTACACACACACACACACACACACACACACACACACACACACACACACACACACACACACACACACACTGACCTCTCCTCCCTTCCCCCACTGTCCCCTCCCCAAAGGCCCATCCAGAAGGGATGGGCTTGCTTTCCCTCTTGCCCTGACCACTCACAGTTGATGGCAATTAACAACTCCAATTCTTCTGACGA
Source organism: Gymnobelideus leadbeateri (assembly GCA_011680675.1). Lineage (NCBI taxonomy): Eukaryota > Metazoa > Chordata > Mammalia > Diprotodontia > Petauridae > Gymnobelideus > Gymnobelideus leadbeateri. The sequence goes on from WOXC01011367.1 coordinate 230,567, forward strand.
GAGTAAAGACAACCAGGCCTTACCTTGGGCCCTACCAGCACAACCTAAAATACACCATCTTAATTACTACAGTGACCTCAGACCCCTGGGCCTTGCCATCTACCCCACAGAAGCATCTTCAGGATTCCCAGGCCTTGCCATCTGCCCTGCAGCTGAACTTTCTTTTAGATAATGTTTCTGCCAATTAGACTATAAGCTCCTTGAGAGCAGGGGCTCTCTCGCTTCTCCATTTGTATTCCCAGGATTTGGCACAGTACTTGACAAATTTCCATTCATTCTTTCCTTCATGCTTATGATGGAGGCCTTTCTGGTCCTGCCTCGACCTTGATCAAAGGGTACCCAAACAGAACCGCAGGACACAAGGTCAAACCTGGTCCAATCCCATCCCAAACCTTCATGGAGACAGACTAGAGGGACCCCTGGCTGATGTTTCAGTAACCCCCAACCCAGGGACCGTACGGGATACAGGATGCCACCAGCTGTTAAATATTACATCCTGGGATTTATGGCTTATATCTCCCTAACATATTTAAAATAGAAATGTGTTATTTTCACAGATACTGTAATATAACAGCTACTGCCAGATACCCTATAATGAGCTCTTGGGAAGAAAGAAATATAAACATAGTTTTAATATGTTAGCAGAATGATTTTCTAATTCAGGGAATTATCTTAAATACCCCACTAAAAATGCACAGCTCTCACTTGGTGCTCGGGTGAGAAGATGATGTTTGCTATGACTATTGACACACTTCCGAGGAGCTCTGAAAACATGGGCTTCACTTCCTTAGGAAGGAGCCGCCCACACTTTGCCCTCGATGAAAGCAGGGTGCTGACGGTGCATTTGGCAGGGTGGTGCCTCATCCATAAGTTTGCTTGCTGCAATCCCAATGAACAGCACCACACTTTCTATCTGGATGGCCTCCATGACCCTCATTTTCCTCATCCATAGAAGGAAGGGGTTGGTCTAGGTGCCTCTGTAGTCCCTTCCAACTCTCATGCCATGATCCTACCTCTAGAACTTCTTATGAATGTTCCTAAGGGACAATTCCATGGGAAGACAGAGAAGGGGAAAGGGGGAGGGATTAACAAACATAGGGGTGGGTAGGATTAACAGATATGCCCTGAAAAGAGTGTGGAGAGAGAACTTTCTCTTTGTCTCTCACTAGAATTAAGGGTTCAGAAACTAGAAAGACAACTACAGCATAGTGAGGAGAGGAAACATGCTTCCAGCCTCTCCAAGAGCCACAGGCCTGGGTGTCCAGAAGAGCTGTAAGTCAATTTAACGTAGCATTGCCCTTCCTACATGCCAATGGAAAGCAGCTAGCTGTTGCAATGGATAGAGCTTTGGGCCCAGAGTCAAGAAGACCTGAGTTCAAATTCACCCTCTGACACTTCCTAGCTGTGTGACCCTGGGTAAGTCACTTCATCCTGTTTGCCTCAGTTTCTTCATCTGTCAAATGAGCTAGAGAAGGAAATGGCAAGCCACTGTAGTATCTTTGCCAAGAAAACTCCAAAATGAATCACAGACACAGCTATGAAATGACTGAATGACAACCCAACAGCCCTCTTCCATTTCCTCTCATACAATGCTCCACCTTCCACCCCTGAGGAGCCTTGGCCACAGCCTGGAATGCTCTCACTCCTTACCTCTGCCTCTAGGAATCTGCAGGTTCCCTCCAAGATTCAGCTCAGGCACTCACTTCGACATGCATCCCCTCCTGTTCTCCATCCACTATCAGAGCCTTCCTCTGCCCCTCCTGCCCCCGGGAATTCCTTTTTACTTTCATCTAATTTATATATAGTTAAATGCGTACAAATCTGTCTTCATTCGCAGAATGCAAGTTTCTTGAGGGCAGGAACTGTTTCAATAGTCAATGAATCAACAAGCATTTGGTAAGCACCTACTGTGTACCAGCCCCTGTACTAGGAACCTCAAGGACTTTGCTTCTAATGGGGAGACTATGCATGTGTGTATGTGTGTATGCCTGTATAGGTGTGTGTAGATCTATACATAGATACATGTATGCACATGTGTACATACACACTTCTGTATACAGTACATTCTAAATGCATATGCACACACAGACATGTATATGTCAGATATAAACACAGTAGCTTGCCAAGGAAAGTCACTAATTATGAGTCAAGACAAGTTCATACTTGAGCTGAGTAAGTGAAAGAGGAAATCAATCTGAAGGATAAAGCATTTCCATTTTGTCCTTTATCCTAACACAATGCCTGGTATGCAAAAGGTGCTAAATAAATGCTCAGTTGGTTGGTTATTTGATCCAACAGTGACCACAGGATCATAGATTTTGGGCCAAAAGCAACCTTAGCAGACTTCTAGTTCAACCCCTTCATTTTCAACAGGAAAATCCAGCCCAATGAAGTAAGGTCATAGAAGAATTAGAATTCGAACTTGGGTCCTTGAACCTCAAATCCAGCACACTGGCCACAGCACCACACTGCCTCCATATATAAAAAGCTCCAACCATTGACCCCTTGCAGTTAACAGCTGAACATGCAACCGCATTGGGCCCCAGGTCCAGCCAGGCTGTTCTCACTTAACCTTGCTGTGCCCCATTTAGAGGCTAGGAATATTGGATCCTTCCCCCAACCTTTCCCCACTTCATGGCGATGTCAAGCAGATAAATAAAATAATATTTGCACAAGTGCTGGGAACTCTTGGGAAGAAAGGTGCAATGTAAATATAAAATATTTTTACTAACTCCCTTTTATTTTAAATCATCAGTTCTATTTTTGACTCCTAAGTCACCGACATCAGGAATTCATTTTGGGCCTCGCAGCCGACACCAGCCCCCACTCTCTTCCCCCGACTGATGTTTGCAGGAATAGAAACCCATGTCAAAGGGTTGATATGACTCCGGCTGCAATTAACCCAAATCACACACCAGAACACGTTTGCCACCGCAGATACCCTGTAATTATGACGAGTTTGCTCCACTGAGAGGGGACAACACCAGCTTCTGGCAGCGTCACAGACCTAGCCGCCTGCCTCTCCTCCACCCTATCTGGGAGCCAGATCCAGCATGGGCATCCTTCCTCTTTAAACAAGCTACTGATGTAGTCATCAAAAGCATTTGGCCTGGCAATCAATGAAACAAAGGGGGCATTTGCTGTTCTTCCATCACGGGATTCTAGCCCTACAAAGGACAGTCAATACACTTGTTAGGAAACCATCTAAGTCAGCTCGAACTCACCATCCCTGGCTCTCCCTCTGGAAGCCTGTCTTTCTGCCCTTTTCTATGGCAATGGGGGCTGGCCTCTCAAGGGTGGGGGGACAATCTGGGGGCTCTCATCAGAGGGATGAGAAGACATACTTTTCTTAAAAAATCATGTCACTACTGGTCCAACCATTCTAGAAAAACATTTGGAACTATGCTTCGAGTATAAAACTACATACCCTTTGACCTAGCAATACCATTAGGTCTGTACCTCAAAGAGATCCAAGAAAAAAGAAAAAGAGGCATACAGACACACATATTTATAGCAACTTTTTTTGTGGTGGCAAAGAATTAGAAATTGAGGAGATGGTCCATTACTTTGGGAATGACTGAACAAAAAACGTGGCATATAATTGTGCTATAAGAAATGACAAGGGTGGGGTGCTTTCAGAAAAACAGAAGTATACGAACAGATGCAAAGTGAAGTAAGCAGAACCAGGCGCCCACTCTACACAGTAACACCAATATTATGTCAATCAACTGTGAAAGATTCAGCTACTCTGATCAATACAATGATTCAAGAAAATTCCAAAGGACACAAGATGAAAAAATTCAATCCACCTCCAGAGAGAGAAACGAACTCTGATTACAAACTGAAGCATAGTTTTCTCTTTATTTTTCTTGTTGGTTTGGGTTGTTGTTGTTGTTTTTTGTGAAATACAACCAACATGGAAATGATTTCACATGTATAATTCCTATTGTATTGCATGCCTTCTCAGTGAGTGGGAGAGGAGCAAGAGGGAGGGAGAGAATCCGAAATGCAAAAAAAATTTTAATGCTAAAATTAATAAATATTTTAAGATAATAAGACTGGGTGGTGCAGTGAATACAGCACCAAACCCAGAGTCAGGAGAACCCAAGTTCAAATCTGGCCTCAGACACTTGACACAATTACTAGCTGTGTGATCTTGAGCAAGTCACTTCACCCCAATTGCCTTGCCTTCCCCCCTCAAGAAAAAAAAAGAAATAACAAGATTAAAATCACCTTCATGAGCCTTTTCCTTATAGGGTCTCTCTTCCCCACCTACCCATAGCAACTAGTACCTTCCTCATTCCTCCTAAAAATGTTTGTGTATCTGCATATGTATGCGTATGTTTATTTATTAAATATGTGTATTCTGTTTACTCGTGTGAGTGTTGTGTTTGTGAGTATGTGTGTGTCTGTGAGTGTATGCTTGTGAATGTGTGTGTGTGTGTGTGTGTGTGTGTATTTGTATGTACATAGCAGCTCAGAATAGAATGTAAACCACTTGAGGGCAGAGAATGCTTCTCTTTATCCCTTGTATCTTCAGAGTCTGGCACCATGTAGATGGTTAATCAATACTTGATTGACTGGCCTTACATTCCACTATCTGAGTAACTGCCTCAAGAGCCCCTAATAAAAAAATACTAATAGCTACCAGATGTACAAAAACAATTATCATTATATATTAATAAACATATTACAATATCACATATCTGTTACTTAATATCAATGTTATGGTGTTAATATTAAATATATTTTGTGTTTACTATACATTGGCATATATATATGACTTACACATATCACATAATATATGCATGCATCAATATACATGTGTATATATGATGTGTGCATTGTGTCATGTATACATAAGCTTGTGTATCATACTATAGTGTACATGTCTATATATCAGATTAAATATAAAATATGTTATACAGTATTACATAGGACAGGTAACGGTGATATAAAGTAACATAAACAGGCAATGATAGCCCATAAATTATTACTATATAATAGCTGTTATATGTGATAGGTATTGGCATTATTTTACTAAAGGACTCTTGCAACATATATACACGCATAAATTATATATATATATATATATATATATATATATATATATACTATAACTACACGTATAAAGATAAAAACTTTTGAGGTTTGCAGAATGCTTTACATAGCATAATCTCTGATGCTCATGACAGCCCTGTAATGGTTGCTGTTCTAAATGTTAATGTTCTCAGCATTTTAGAAAGCAGGAGAGTGAGTCTGAGAGAATGTGGTGACCACCCAGGATCACGTGTGAGCCTGTGAGGTGGGATGGGACCCTGGATCTTCCTGACTCTAAACAGAGCCCTTTATCAGAGACCCTCCGCTTAACCTCTAACTAAGAAGAATCCCTTCTACAGAATCCCTCACACCTGGCCTTGCCGTTTCCCCTGGAAGAAGGCTAACAGAGAAGGAGAACCCACCAGTCCCCTTGAAAGGTAACAAGCTGGCTCGTCACCGTGTACGTATTCTGTCTGTATTTTTATGTATTTTATATCTGCGTTGTTTCCCTTGGCTACTGACTGTAAGCTCTTGGAGAACAGGGACGGTTTGTCTTTGTCTTTGTGCCTTCGGTTCACAGCCTTGCTGGGTTGGTCACTAACACCTCAGGAAGGCTTAGTTATCACATCTCCTTGGGACACAGAGAAAGGGAGTCTGGGAAGCGGAGAAGCCTGGCCATGAAATGTAGGCACACATCCCCCTCGATAGAACAAAAGTTACCAGAGAGCAAGGACGGCTTCTCGTCCTGTTTTTACCCATTTCATATGCCAGCATTGGGTCTGACATAGAGTAGGCCCTCAACAAACGCTTGACTGACTGACTAAATGAGGTCTCTAAGTAGCCAAAGACATTGTGATTCGTTCAATAAACATTTATTAAGTGCTGACCAGGCAGCCAGGCACTGTGCTAAGCACTGGGGATACAAAAAGAGACAAAGGACAATCCCTGTCCTCCAGGGGCTTATAATCTGATGGAGATGACAGCAGAAATAAGGTTAAGGGGTAAGGGGCCCAGAAAGCAGGGTAATAGGAAGGCACATGACTTTCTGGTTTCCCCCCTCAAAACATACTCCCATGATTCACTTAAAAAAATTAATGTAATCTTTAAAAATTTAAAAAAATAAGTTTACAACATGGTTTTAGCTCCATCTTTCTCCCCCCTCTCACGGGCAAAACAGAGATCTCTAGCTTCCTCCCTCTGCCCCAAACCCTACCAACAGCCTGCGAATCATTCCCGGCAGAAGACTGATACACTTTATTGATAGCCCTTGGGTCAAGAGCACAGGGGAAACTTTCTAGAAATATCAGCTCAGTTCTCTCCAGGATGCAACTGAATCTTTAACCTGGTAGAAATCTGAGAAACTCAAATCATTTGCTATTATAATGAGGGTTCAGGGAATATTTGTCAAAGAAGGAGGCTTTGGCTTTGTAGGGATTCTGCTCTAATATACCACAAAGATGTTAACATCCCACTCCCAAGGTAGTCATGTTTTAACATTTTTAAACCGACCCACTGCAGAGAGAGAGAGAGAGAGAGAGAGAGAGAGAGAGAGAGAGAGAGAGAGAGAAAGAGAGAGAGAGAGAGTGTGTATGTGTGTGACAAATCTCCTATTACCATACTGGGTCCTCTCCACTCTCTTCCTGGCCATCCCCCAGGGCCTCATTAGAAAACTTCAGGATGAATCCAAAAGAGTAAACCTACCAGATGAACTGAGAGCTCATTCCCAAGATGGAGAGATCCCTGGTCCCAAGCCAGTGGGCAGTGACAGTGACCCCAGAGGAGCTGCCAACTAATGGGCCTCGATGACCAGCAGAACAGGCCACAGGCAACCTAGAAATCACCAACTAACACAGAGTCCAGAAATCCCCACTGGCACCGGGCTGCCTACCTGAGGCCAAGGACCACATCAACCAAATGACCAAGGATCTTAGAATGGGTCCAAATGGAGGATGCCCCAGCAAGAAACATACAAGGCTGCTCAGTCAGTGTTCTCTACTCAATGGCTAAGGAAGACAATAAGATAGAGACAGAGACAAGACCCTGGGAGGGAGATCCACCCAGAGAGATGGAGACACACAGAAAGACAGAGAGATGTAGGGAGAAAAATAGAGACAGAAACACACAGAGAGGCAGAGACACAGAGAAAGATAGAGAGAGGGAGGGACAGACAGAGGCAGACACAAAGACACAGCAAGAGATAGAGGCAGAAACAGAAAAAAGGGCAAAGATATACATGGGGCAAATAGAGAGAGAAGTCGGTGATACACAGAGGAAGGAAGAGACAGAGATAGAAAGAGAAAACACAGAGAAGCAGACACAGAAAGGGAAGATATGGGGGGGGGGGAGGCAGAGAGACACAGAGAGAGACAGAGAGAGAGGAGAGAATAAGAACACCAGAATGATGCCTGGGTCTTTGTAAGCCCTCCAACAAATGCCACCTCTCCTTACTGATGGAGACCCCATTTCTAAGGTGCTAAGTTGGGGACACTGATGAGTGATAAAGAACCATCCTAGAAGTCAGAAACATCTGGATTCGAGTTCTAGCCTTTGGCACATACTGACTCTGTGACTCTGGACCAGTCACTTGCCCCTTTCAGAGGCCCTGGCAACCTCTTGATGAGCATTTGTTTAACACTGTGCTGGGGGCTGGAGCTATGATGACAAAAATGAAACTGGCTTCGCAAACCGCCAAAATGGTGCAGAAATTCCTGCCATCATCAGGATGATGTTCAGGACCAGGACCTGGGGGCAGCCTGGTCCAAAGAGAAAAGAAAGAACTAACCCATATAACTTCAGCCCATTACTGGATTCCCAAAAGGGGAACAGAGATGCCCCTGCCACGGGCCCTGCCTGCTTGCCTCACTCAATACTTACTTCCTTCAGTCTTTTTCATGCCATTCTAGGATTCTGCTCCAAATATGGGGTCTCATCAGCAACAGGGGAAACTTACTGTACAGCTACAAGTTTTGTGTTGAGGAAAGACTCTCAGGATCTTCAGGGACCTGAGGATGGGGGAGCTCAGGCAGACTTCTTCTTCCAGCTGACTCCTCAAGCCTCCCTCTCCACGGCTGACACACGAGTCCCAGCAGGACCAGGGGGTCACCAGACCCCTAGTGTACATATGTGTATGTCTATATATGGTATGTGTGTATATATACGCATATATGCATATATACACATACATACACATACAATACACAAATATATTGTGTCTGTATTTATACCTGTGTATATGTACACATACAATACTATACACACATATGCTTAAAATGGTCACGTTTGCCTTGAGACCGTACAGTACAGAGCTCAGTGTGGGGCCAAAGAATCTGTGTTCAAATCCTGGCTCAGTTTCCATCTGGCTTTAAGCACATGACTCCCCCTGCCTGGGTATCCACTTTCCTCCTACACAAAACGAGAGGCTAAGTCTCGCTGACCTCTCAGGTCCCTTCCCGCTCTCAGTCTATGGCCCTGTGGCCCAGTCAAAGACGTCTCTCTCATACAATGCCATCTGTCACCTTGGACACTTGCTGAGTAGTCCTGGACGCCCTTTCCTGAACTTGGGGGCTTGGGGTGAAGGCAGGCTGCCAGGAGTCGGTTAAGAGGCTGCTCTCAGAAAATCCAATCCTCCAGGGGCTCTCTGACCTTTCCAAAACCAGTCCCATCCAGAGCCAATTAACTCTGCTATCAATTCTGCTATGGGTTGCCTGGGGCAGGCTACAGGCAATAGAATTTCCTCCTAAAATATGCTGGGCTATAAATGAGTGTCTCACAGACAGCCTGCCTTCTGGTAGTCACCTCCCTTCCCCATCAGGTGTGTGCATCCCAGCTCCGGCCCCAAGTAAACTCCCAGAACAGCGGCTGGAGAGACAGGTGCTACAGAATGATCAACGCCACTATAGAAGACTAGAAGACAGAGTTGATTCCATCTCTTTATGCTTCAATCAATCAATCAATCAATCATCCAGCAGGCATTTATTTAGTATCTATAACTTCCAGGAACCATGCTCAGCATGGGGGTTAGACAAAGACAAAATCCAACACTCTCTCTCCTAAAGGAATTTGCATTCTATGGGGAAGTGCCTAACAGACTTCAGATAAACTACTGACCCTCTCAACCCTTGACACCTGTTTCCTAGGTATGTTTCCTGCTCCCTTGCAGCTCCCTCCTCTTTCCCATATGTAAAGGGAGCCCCCTGGGCACAAAAGGTGACCAACCCACCCAGCCCAAAGTTGTGCTCACTCTGGTAAGCCTCTGAGTGACTCACCCAAGGTCACAGAGGCAGGTCTGGAGCTCTAAATCTGGAAGGGAACTCAGAGGTCAGCTTGCCCAACCCTTTGTTTTATAAAGGAGGAAACTAAGGCCCAGGATGAAGTGACTTTCCCAAGGTCAAGTAACTAAAAAGAATATTCCCCTCACTGTCTAGCATAGGCCCAGGCCCACAGTACCTGCCCAAGCATCTGCAACACCTATCAGAAAATTAGCATGGTGTTACAGCTGGAGTGCTGGCCCTGGGAGTCAGCAACATGTGGCTTTGCACCTCTGGTGGAGTTGTGACTGACCCAACTACTCTGGAAAGCAATCTGGAACTATGCCCAAAGGGCTAGAAAACTGCAAACCCTTTGATCCAGCAACTTACTACTAGGTCAGTACCCCAAAGAGATCAAAGAAAAAGGAAAAGGACCTGTATTTTTATATAAATAAATAAACATTTATTTATTTATTTATTTATTTATTTATTTATTTATTTATTTATTTATTTATTGCAGCTCTTTTTGTGGTAATAAAAAATTAGAAAATGAGGGGACGCCCATCAATTGGGAAATGGCTGAACAAGCTGTGGTATGTGACTGGGATGGAATATTATTATGCTGTAAGAAATGATGAACAGGATAATTTCAGAAAATCCTGGGAAGATTTATATGAACTGATGCAGAGTGAAATCAGCAGAACCAGGAGAACTTTGTACACAATTAACAACAATATCATAATGATGACCAACTGTTGATGACTCAGTTATTCTCAGCAATGCAATGATCAAAAACAACCCTGAAGGACTTACGATAAAAAATGCTATTCATCTTCAGAGAAAGAACTCAGAGTCTGGAAGAAGACAGAAGCAAAGTTTTTAAAATTTATTTATCTTTCTTGGGTTTTTTTTTTTTGGGGGGGGTCTGTGTTTTCTTTCACAACATAACTAGTATGGAAATATGTTTTGCATGACTGTGTGTCTATAACGTATATCACATGGCTTGCCTTCTCAATGAGGGGGAAAAGGAGGAAGAGAATTTTGAACTCAAAATTTTTTAAATGTTAAAAATTGTTTTTACATATAATTGGAAAAAATAAAATATTTGAGAGACAGAGGCAGACAGACATGGCTTTGGATACTTATGTAGTATGTATTCATGAACAAGTCATCCAACTGTTGTGTGCCTCTGTTTCCTTATATATATTGATACACAACTCCTTAAGAACAAGGTCTAGTTCAGTTTTGTCTCTGTAGCACCAAAGAGTATCAGGCAAACAGGAGGGGTTTAATAAATGCTTTACAGGTTCACTGCTTACCACCCATTACCAGATTTCCCTCTAATGCTCTTAACTCTTCTCTGATGTTATCAATTTCTTTCTGACTTTCTGACCGGCACTCAAACAACTTCCAATTTTTCAAAATACTTTGCATCCATGGGACTCCCAATCCTCTAAGAAGCTAAATTCTCTTGTTAGTTCAAAGCCTGGCTCTGCCCCTACAGACTTGTGTGACCTTCCGTCAAGCAGGAGCCTCAGTTTCTTCATCAGTAAAATATGAGAAATGAATGGGGACTATTCTCTCCATGTTTATAGGATCAGAGATGTACAGGTGAAAGGGACAGCAGAAGCTACCTTGCCCAACACCCTCGTTTTAGAACTGGACCAGACAGATGACCTCAAAGCTCCCTAAGCCCTAACTCTGTGTGGGAAAACAAAAGGCTAAATAAATTACTCTACTGACCTTGCCCTATTTCAGAACTGCTCACTTTTCTCTTATATCATTTATAAGAGGTCAGGTCCAAGTTGTCAATTCCCAGCAAGGGAAGGGGAAAACAAACAAACAAACAAACAAACAAAAACAACAAATATACATCCTTCTGTATAGAATTTACAGGATGACAGAGACTTTTTGCCCTTTCTTTGTATCCCCACCACTTGGCACTGTAGACAGGACATAGTAAGCACTTAATAAATACTTGCTGACAGACGGATTAATTGAACAGGACAATCAATTCTGCTGTCCTATTGTTCTGGGTCACTGACAAAGTACATTCCCACCCGTCCACTTCCAACGCCTGCCTTTCCGCTGGGGCCATTTGCCCTGGCTTACTTCTTTGCAAGCATCTAAAAAAAAATTTAAAAAAACATGGCCCTATCTCTGTGGTTAATATAAAATATTAATGTCTCATTTGTTGGACGGTTTTGTGGAAATTAGAACTTTTAGGTTAATCATATACTGAACAATTTTAATTAAAACAGCTATAAAAACAATTAATCCACAAGAGCGGGCTTGGAACCCGGCCAGCCTTATTGGTCCTAATGCATGGAAGCAAAACTCATTTTTTTCCCTTTTGACTTAATGAATGCTAATATGTGACACAAAATCTGCATACTAAGCTTCTAATGCAGCGAGTCCATCTGGTTTTCCTTGCATTCTGTATTTGTCATTTTCCTTTGATAGTGAAATTGAAAATGAGTTCTCTGCGTTGGAAATGATAATGATGCGGTGTGCCCTGCTTCATTAAAAACGCTTTTTGTGAAAAACCTTTCAGGGTGAAATTGACACCCTAAGTACTTTCCCTTCTGCCCCAAACCAGCAGAGAGCCGATGGAAACCAGGCCTGGGCCGGCGCAGCACCGTCAGCGAGGGCTTCCAATAATAATGGCACGGCTGCTTCCAGGGTCTTTTCAACAAATGTGCCCCTTTGGTTGAGGGCAATATGGAGACAGAGAATAAAATATGATTTTAAGCATCTGAGACAAATCCTCAAGTATTTCAATTTGCTCTGCATTACAATTTATTTGATCCATTTGGGGATCTGTTTGTTTGCCAAAGCAAGCTGAGCTCCAGTCCTTTGTTGGATATTTAATGCGTGCAAAATTACCTTTGTAGCCGTGGCTCTGGGCTGAGCGAAAACGGGTGATTTCCAATAAGGCTTAAGGACAGTGTCGTGTCTGACCATTATCCCCTCAAATTGGCTTTCCATGCAAGAGCCTTCAGGAAGGCCCACTGAACTGATAACTTCCATTAAATTCTGATTCTCCTCCCAACCAAGGCTTGAATCTCTGAGTTCTCTATACCCAACTGGACTACAAATCCTTTTCCACAAATATCAAAGTCACATACTCAACTGCTCTCGCTCCATAGTCAATGCCAGAGGAAAGAAAGAAAGGAACACTCTACACTGTTGGCAGATACGTGAACTGGGTCCCACCATTCTGGAAGCCAATATGGAATCAGGGTAGAGAAGTAACTCAACTGTGCCTATCCTCTGACTCAGAGATGATACAACCTCATTATACTACTGCATGCTTCAAGTAAAAGAAAGGCTCCAGGTCAACCTGAACAGGGAGCAGTGGACAGAGGCTTGGAAGCCAGGAAAACCTGGGTTCAAGTCCTGCCCCTGACACATACTGGATGGGTGACTCCCTCAGTAATGACAGTTCTCTAGGCCCCTACATCACAGAGATAGGTCTAACCTGTGTTAGCAAGGGGAGTGTTCTCCTCTGAAAGCTCTTTAAATCAATGAAATGATAGGTCTGAATCTCATTCAACCAAAATATTCAGAGTAGTATTTGCTGCGGTAGCAAAAGATTGAAAATAAAGTGAGTGTGAAAGACACACACACATGTATACATACATATATACACATATACACACATATACATACGTATATATACACGTGCACATACATGTGTATATATGTGTGTATACATATGTATATTGTGGAGAGAAGGAAGGAAGGAAGGAAGGAAGGAAGGAAGGAAGGAAGGAAGGAAGGAAGGAAGGAGAAAGAAGGAAAGGGAGGGAGAGAAAGAGAAAACATTCTGAATAACTTTGGGGAAGATTAGTACAATAGAATCATAGCTCTAGAGCTGAAAGGGGGTCCTCCGGTCCAATCCCCTCTAGTCCAAACCCTTCATTTTTCAGGTAAAGGAACTGAGGTCTCGGGAGGTAAGAAACGTGCCCAGGACCACAGGCAGCAGGCAGCAGAAGCACAATCTGGTCCCTGTCTGGTCAGACCTCCTTACGCTGGGCCACATTCACTCTCCAGAAACAAAAGCAGGAAGAGAGAACAAGACACACAATGACCCCAAAACTATGACCAAAAGCCAACATCGGATCAAATCCAATGACCAGCACAGCATAATGTGCAGCATACAGTAGGTGCTTACTTAATACTCGTTAACACCGTCCCAGAGAAGGGATGATAAAACATGTCCACAGCCTTTCTTTTTCTTTTTTTGCTTTTGTTTTGTTTTGTTTTTTGGAGGGGGGAAGGCAGGGCAATTAGGGTTAAGTGACTTGCCCAAGGTCACACAGCTAGTAAGTGTTAAGTGTCTGAGGCCAGATGAACTCAGGTCCTCCTGACTCCAGGGCTGGTGTTCTATTCACTGCACCACCGAGATTCCCCAGTCCACCTTCTTTCAAAAGTGAAGTGGGGGCTACTGGTGAAGAATATTATCCCCGAGCCAGGAATGCAGTAGCTGCATCAGGCAATTCTGCTGAACAGTTTTTCTTTAGGACATGGAAAAACTTGATGGGGGATGGAGGGAGGAGATGACATAGCAAGAGATAATGATGGCATTTAAAAAATAATAATAATAAAATAAAACCTTATAAAAATAGATGAAAGGCACACAGCCTCCCAGCCCTTCTGCTGAAAACACATGCCAGTCAGATGGCCCAGATCCCGGCAGAGCGGTCCAAGAGAGACTGCTGAGTCCCTCTGGAGAAGGAAGGAGCCCAATTTAACTCAGCCTACCACCATGGGAAAAACAATACCAAACATACTTGACGAGTTGGGGCACTCACATCTGTTTCTTGGTCTCGCTTTTCCTGGCCTAGCCTTTCATTAGAACAAGAACCAAGCACACTTGCAACTTGTTAAATTTTTTTAAAAGGTTCCAATTTCCCCTCCTCCTCTCCCCACCTGCTTGGCCATTCCTTCCTCCCTGGCAGAGGCCATTCCTTGCTCCTTTGGGGAGTCTCCACCCCAACCTTGTCCTCTCCTAAAGATGCTGGGCAGAGGGTCTGCCCCATTACAGCCCCAAATATCTCCCCAGACCTCCTGAAAGGCCAGAAATAGTCTCAGCAAGCCAAGGGACCACAACGCGGTTGAACCATACACTCCATTATCATCTGCATGGGAACACTGGAAATAAATAATTAATCCACCATGTGCAAGTCCAGCAAAGCCCAAAATAAAGCCGGGGCTTGCAGCAGCAGACGCCCTGGCGCCCAGCGCCGGGGTCCTCTAGGCAGCACCTGTCCTCTGGCCAGCGAGGAAGGAAATGGGGTCACCTTTTGTTCAGTGGCAAAAGCAAATCACAAGGATTCCAAACAGGGCTGGAGAACAGGCCCCAACAAGGGGACGATGCATCCTCATCAGCAGGTCATCCACTGATGATTTCCCAGTGACCTTCCAAAAGGCCATGGGACAGTCTGGAGAGACAGTGAAGCTTGGAGAAAAGTAAGCTGCAAAAGTAAGCTGTGAGACTCTGGGTCAGACACAGCATCTCTGGTATAGACTACTTTATATGTAGTATGTGTGTATGTGTGTATGATATACATGTGTGCTAGGTGACCTGGACTCAGGAAAACTCAGTTCAAATCCAGCCCCAGACACCTGCTAGCAGGGTGACCCTAGGTAAGTCACTTCACCCTGTATGCCTCAGTTTCCTCATCTGTAAAATGAGCTGGAGAAAGAAATGGCAAAGCATTTCAGAGTCTCTGCCAAGAAAACCCCAATGGGGTCACAAAGAGTCAGACATGACTGAAAAATGACTGAATACAAAATAGATACATAATACACTATATACATATGTCATATATACCCATTCTCTGTACATATGTATTTCTTGACTTTAGATCTTTCACTTTATTTCTCTCTATTTTTATATTAACTTGTCTCCTCCATCAGAATGTAAGCCTCCTGGGGAGTGAGGACTATCCATTCTCTGCACTTTATAGTACTAGTAACCATCACAGTATGTGGCACACTGCAGGTATTTAACAAATGCTAAATGGACTGACTGTATGAAGAAAGAAAAAAGGAAAAGGGAAAAGAGGGGGAAGAAGAGGTGTGGGCAGTTTTGTTTTGCTTGGAATGAGGTGACCAAGTTCTAAGTAAAGTCCAGGCTCAGTCACAAAAGGCTTGATCCTTTATTAATCTCCCAGTACGCACCAGGCCCCGTAGGAGATGCTGGGGATCCAAGTACAGAGGATGAAACATCATGGACCCACAAGGTGCTCACATTCTAATGGGACAGACAAGGAGATCTACAGACAGATGTGGAAAAAATAACTATAGCTATGGCTGAAGCTGCTAAATGCAGGGTCGGGGATTTTCTAGAAGGTGGAAGGGATCAGGGAAGTCTTCATACTGAGAGAAGGTTAATGAAGAGGGGAAGAGAGGGAGGGAGGGAGGGGGAAAGAGAAAGACACAGAGAGAGACAGAGAGAGAAGAGGAAGGAAGAGGAAAAGAGGGAGAGAGGAAGGGAAGGAGAGAGGGAAAGGGAAGGAGAGAGAAGGAATGAGGAGAGAGGGAGAGAAAGGAGAGGAGAGGAATGGAAGGAGAAAGAGAGAGAGGGCGGGGTAAAGACAGAGAGGGAAGGAGGGAGGGGGACAGAACTTGATTCCCAAGGCAGCCAAGCTGAGGCTCCCTAAAGGGGGAGGATGCCTCACTACCAAGCCAACACCAGCTGCCACCACCATCAGCAGTAGCCACCACATTTCTGGTTCCCGGGGAATCCCGCCAGGCCACCCCATCTCCCACATCTAAGGTGATGGGTGGGTCTGGGAGAGCTGCAAGCCCTACCCATTGCCTCCTCGACTTACCCTAGTCCCCAAGCACCACTAAAAAGTCAACATCACTCTTCATGAAAACATCAAGAAATCTCCAATTGCCTTTGATTCCTCCTAAGATGCACCTCTTTAAAGGCAAGAGAGAAAGCCTTGCTTTAAAACCAGATAAAAAGGAGCAAATCGAGGAGAAAAATTACCCTCTTCTCTAAACCCATGAAAGCGTTTCAAATCACAGCAAGCGCGTGCCGCTTAGAGAACCCCCTTCACACTCACAAGGCAGTTTTTTCCTTCCCTGGATGCTATTTCATGCTAAAACGACACTCTCTCCCTGTGTCTAGGTACCGCCATCCTGGGTGCTATGTAAATACCTAAGACAGACCAGCATCTCCCTCTACTACTTGTCTCCACACCCATCCTCAGCACCCCCAGAGCTTCCCCAGAGAGCGGCCAAGGGCATTCACTTCAAGTAGGGTCCAAAATCTCCTTAAGAGAGTGGGGAACAACCGAGAAAACAACAAATGGCTCCTAGAGGGAAAACGTCTGAGTTCACATTCTGCCCGAGTCGCTACCTCGATGGCCTTGGCTAGCCAGCTGACTTGTCTAGCCCTCAGTTTCCAGATCTGTATTGTGAAAAAGGTTGGACCAGATGGCCTCTGAGGTCTCCTGCAGCTCTCATGGGAGTCATGTCCCTCAAGAACAGTGGCAAGACAGCCTCAGTCACTTAACACTTACTAGCCATGTGACCTTAGGCAAGTCACTTAATCCCAATTGCCCTTCCTTCCCCCCCCCCTCCAAAAAAAAAAAAAAAGAACAGTGGCAAGAGGCCACAATTTATCTTTACCAAATGTTACCTTTCTTATGACCTCTCCCTCCCCAGGATCCAAGGTCTGAGGAAGTCATGAACGGCATTCTGAATCCAAAATGATGGATCCATTATGGAAAGGAAGATGGGTGGATCAGGGAGAGTGGAGTTTTTATCCATTATAAATATTTGGGTGTTGTTTCCAGCTCTCTCTGTCTCTCTCTCTCTCTGTCTCTCTCTCTCTCTGTCTCTCTCTCTCTCACCAAGAAAGATTCTGTGGCAAGAAGCTTCTAAACAGTCTGAAAGCACAGAGATGTGTCAAGCTTCCAAACTGGTAGGGAAACAAGTCCTGTGAAAACTCAGTGTGAATGCAAGGCAAGATGTTGAGACGAGCCCCCAGGAGTGTCACCCCAGCAGGTGCACAAGGGAAGCAGTGTGATAAGGGCTGGCAGAAGATGAAACCTAGCAAGAAGAAAACGCCGGCTCCTCTGAACTCCGCCAAGTTGTCTTCCAAAGAGGAACCCAAGGAGCTGGATGTTCCAAACCCATGAAACGCAGAGTCTGATGGGGAAGCACGTGTGTGCGCGCGCGCTCTGCCTCAGATGCTGGGAACTTGGCATCAATGTGGTCTTCAAGGAGCAAAGAACAGATGCCTCTGACAGTCCCCCCACCCATACACCAGTCGCTGTGCTAAAGACAGAGACAAACATCAAACCATCTCTGCCCACCAGAAGCTTACTGGGACACATATAAACATACCCAAAATAAATAGAAGGGGATTTTCAAGGGAGGGAAAGGGCAGCAGCAGCTGTAGGGGATCAGGAAGACTTCTTAAGCTTTTTCTGAAGAAAACTAGGATTTAATGACAGGGAGGGCACTCCAGGCAGAGGGGCCAGACTGGTCAAGGGCAAGGAGGTGGGAGATGGAGCGCCGTGTGTGAAGAACAGCAAGAAAGACAGTTTGGCAGAACCTTCAAGCTTGTTCCGGCCTCAGGTATAATAAGACTGGAAAGGGAGGCCAGAACCAGGCTTTAAATGCCACAGCACTGGAAGTGGCCCGTTTTAGAGGTGAGAAAACAGAGGCCCAGAAATTAACCTAAGGTCACTCAACAGAAAGGGGACAAACTAGGATATGAATTCAGGTTCTCCAACTTCAGAGCCACGATTCATCTTCTAAAACACGCCTTGATCAAGACTCTGAAGGTGTCTGAAATAATAAACATGAAGCACTCTGAAGGTATTACAGTTAACATCACTATCACTACATGGAAGACACTGACAGACTACCACCCTCACCTGCTCCAGCTCCTTTAAAGTTCTGGACACAAGGAGCACACCATAAAGAATGCTGCATCTGACTTCCCAGGGCCTCCGCCCAAATCCTGACTCTGCCCTTTACTTATCACTGTGACCCCGGGCAACTTCAGCTCTCCCTGGGTCCTGGTTTCCTTGTCTGTTAAAATCAAGGGCTGTCCTAGATCAGTCTCTGAGGTCCCTCTGAGTGCCCAGAGCCGAGATCTCCACATTCCCTTTTGCAAAATTATGGTGTTGGACCAGACGGTCTCTGCAGACTTTTCCAGGTCTACACTTAGGGTCAGAGTATCAGATTAATGCTCACCCAAAAAAGGAGGGGACTGCATGAAAGGACCCCTGACATCCCTTCCAGATCTAAATCAATGACACTATAGAGACTGTTTTGTTTTTTTTTATTTAACTACTCGCACGTCTCCCCCCGCAAAATGCATTCTCTCCTCCTCTCCCATCTCTCTATCATTGGTCACGCTTTCTGGCAATTAGAACTTTTATATCCTTCTAGCTGATCTCTTCTCCCTGCCTCTGCCCTTGAGGCATCAAACTGAGATATGCGTAATAACCAAATAAAGTAAATGTGTGCATTTTACATCTATATCTACATTATATAGAGAGAGACAGAGAGAGAAACAGAGAGAGAGAAAGAGAGACAGAGAGAGACAGAGAGATAGAGACAGAGAAAGAGACAGAGAGAGACAGCGACAGAGAGAGACAGAGACAGAGAGAGAGAGATAATGTTATTCATTATCCAGTTGCATAATGGTTTCCAAAGTCAATACTGTTTACACTTGGTATTTACAATCATTTTCTCCAGTGTTTACTTTATTTAAGCCAAGTGTTTATTATTTCAAGAGATACGTTTTCCTGGTAATGAACGGCAGAGTCTACAGACAATAACAATAGCGTGTTTCTGACTCTTAAGAGGAGCTGTGTTATACAACAGGCCTGGGTCACGCTCGCGCACAACACCAGGACCGTATTACCACTTGGAATGGAAAGACTGAACTCTTGGGGACAGAATGGATGCGCAAGAGAGGAAAGCACAGCACACAGAGCCAATTTTAAGCTGAAGTGTCTCTGACTGGTTGTGTGACCTCTGGAAGTTCCCCCTCTCTCTGGGCTGTGGATTAGTGAGAACTGGAGAGAAACAATGCGCCTGGACTCTGAAGACCTATGTTCGAATTTCACCCCCTGTCACACATTGGCTGAGGGGTCTTGGGCCATGTGATTTCTCAGTGCCCCATACAACCTTCTGGGACCCCAGACTGCAGGTGAAGGAATATTCTGGGGAGACACCGTGGGAGTTCCTCCCACTGATGAAATCACAGGCCTTGCCCAATGAGAAATTCCATGGTGTTTTAACATCTCTAGAACGATGGGCAAATGACACACGATGGCCAGAGCAACGGGGTTTAATGTTAGGAAGCCCTGAATTCAAATCCAGATTCAGACACTTCTGGGCCACAAGAAAATAGATATCTCACTTAAGGAAAGCAAGGTCCAGTGAGATTTAAAATACAGATAGCACCACTTACTTAGCAGAATTCACATATCAAATGAAGTGATGTATATGAAATGCTCTTTAAAACTTAAAATTTTTTTCTAAAATATCCGTTTTTGACTATAATTATATAATTTTATGATGTTAATTTATTACATTAACATAAATTTCTCCATTAGATTGTAAGCTCCTTAAGGGCAGGGGCTGGCTTTTACCTCTTTTTATATCCACAGGAATTTGCAGAGTGTCTAGTACACAGTAGGTGCCTAAAGAATGTTTACTGAATGAATGAATGGTTTGAGTAAGGATCTCTATTTTCCTTGGTGAACACCCTGGAAAGAAAAGCCCCTCTGCTACTGCACATGAGTACCTCCTCATGGCCACAAAGAGTGGCCAGGGCCACCGGAACTGTAAGTGACCTTCCCATGGTCACCGGACTATCAGGTCAGCCTCAGGCCAGCTCTCTGCCCACCAGACCATGCTGTCTCGCTACATAAAAGGAAACCTTCAAAGCACGAGATCCAAACCAGGACCACAGAGCAATAGTAAGTAACTAAGTGGAATTGCTTCTAATTAAAACGCCTCCTCCGTGAGCACCAGGGTCGGGGGGCGGGGGGAGTCTAGATACTGAAGCAGGCCGGATTTGGCTCTTTCCGACTGACAAATTGCCGAAAGATGCCTGGATGAATGAAGAAGCTGAGAATGTGTTTTAAGAGTCTGCCACCCACATCTGTTAAGACTTTATCAAAACATGCAACCCCGTTTGCTAAAGTCCCTTTTAATTAGGACGCCTGTTCAGATCCTTCACAGGGTTCAGGGCCACCATTGATCTGTCTGGGAAGGGGTGACCATGGTTTGGGTGAGGGAAGGCCGACTTCTCTCACTTGTCACAGACAGGGGTCTCCCCGGCACAACTGTTTGGCATGAATCAAACCAAGGTTTCTCCCAGTGAAAGGTCAATGGAATAATCAGCTTGGCCAGGGTCTCAAAAATTGGGCTGCACCCAAGCATTTCTGGCTCATCAAATCAGGTTTATTAAAAGGGCCAAAGCTAATCCACAGTAGGGTTTTATCTGCATTTGGAGATGTTTAGGCAGATTTACTTTAATTATCTCCCCACCAAGGAGATGTAGGTCTTGAGACTAATTGTCCCCATCTTCCTCATGCATTCTGTGCAGGAAAGGGGGGCAGGGGCGCTAATGCTAAGACCAGGCCCCCGCCTCCATCCAAGCCCTCCAAGGAATGAACGAACTTGGGAAGAATGACACAGCCAACCTTTGGGTCGCAAAGCAAAGACATCCCAGGCCCTGCTGAGCACGCCATCAAGGAACCCATCTCCTCGGACTCTAGATGACTGATGTCAGTGCCCAGAACCGAGCAGAGGCCTCCTCCAGGCCCAGTCTGGCCAGGGCACAGTTCAGGGGGACGATCGCCTCATTAGCGCTGGAAGTTGTCTCTCTAAGGTCACAGTCCTCACTGTTAATCCCTGCACTGGTGCAGAATATCACCTACCCCTCTCCTCTCCACCCAGTACCTTCCTTTCCACATCTCAGAGGTCACAGGGTGGCTCTCCTAAGACTTCTTCCCAACTTTCAGGGAAGGGCACATCAAACCCAGCAGCCATAAATTAATCCCAAAGAAAAAAAGAATCTCCTAATCGTTTTCAATTAGGGAAAAAATGATGACCCAAAGAACAACAAATCCCTCTCTGAGCTGAGGGGTTTTAGATGCATAGAAACATGTGCCAGAGATGCTAAAGTGTGGACTTTACTGGGTTATGGGTTTGCCGACAACCATAAGGTAGGACTATACATAAAACAAGGGAGAGGGAAGGGAGGATGGACAAGGGGGGCTCTCCATATACACGCTATTGTTTTATAATAACTAGTTATGAGATTGTTAAAAACCAACTGGTCAACAAACACCCCACCTCCCCCCATGGCACCTCCATGGTAGCCTGACCAATCTCTCTAGGTACAAAGGCTGAGTCTCTGTTGAACTACTTGGCCATGGGTTCCCCGGGCATTCCCTGGCCTGTCTTTAGACCAGATGACCCAGACCAAGGGGGACATTCCAGAGAGACACACAAAGGCCTATCAGTGCCCTCCCAGGCACTGTCCCCTCTGCCCCATTTCCTCACCCCATCTGGGTGCTCCAGGTTGCTTCAGGGCTAATATAGGGACCCACAATTAAAATGCTTATATTTTCTAGGTGGATAGATAGAACTGTACTAGCCCTGGAGTCAGGAGGACCTGAGTTCAAATTCAGCCTCAGGCACTTACTAATATGTGACCCTAGACAAGCCACTTAACTCCAAATATCCCCAACTCTTCCCCCCCCCCCCCCGAAGAAAATGAAGATGCTTGTGTTTTGTCCATTTTCTCCAAAGGCTTTGAGAACAAAGCCCCAGATATGAGGGCAGAAGACCTGAGTTCAAATGCTGGTTCTGTCATTTGAAATACCAGGCTGGAAGAAAGTGCTGATTTGGAGTCAGAGGACCTGGGCTCACCCCCAACTCTCCTGCTTGCTAAGAATCCGTAAGACTTTGGGGAAAGTCTCTTACTTTCCTTGAGACTCAGTTTCCTCATCTATAAAAGGAGAGATTTCAACAAGATGAACTCTAAGGCCCCTTCCAGTTCTGAATCTATGAATCAGAAAGTCAGCAAAAAACCCCACTGAATAACTCACTTCATCTCCGGCCTCAGTTTCCTTCTCTATAATAATGCAGGGCTTCCTCTAAGGCCCTTCTAGTTCTAAACCCATAAAGTGGGAATAAACCAAAAAGAGGGTGATAATAGAGTCCAAGACCCCCCCAAAAAAACCTTGCTAGTTGGGTGACCTTCGGGCACTGCTTATGCCTCAGTTTCCATATCTGTAAAATCCAGGAGAGTGGCAGAGCCAAAACTGAAACGTGACTCCAAAACCCAGCAAGCTTTCTCAAAGGGAAGGACTGTGTGGGTTGGATTTTCTTTCTCTTTTTTCCCTTTTCTGAGGTAGCATGAGGAATAACACGTGCATACAAGCCATCCGAGCATCTCGGTTTATTTCAGAAGCATCCTCATTGGCAGCCTGACGCATGCCTGCCAGCACACTGTGCTCTGAAATTCCAAAAGAGCTTGGAGTGCTTTGTCGGTGACCTGGGCTCTCAAAAACACAAGTACGCAGAAGTAGACTCCACGCACTTGACTCTGGGTATCTGGAGAGGTAGAGGAAAGTCATCGACCACATCAATTACACTCAGCTTAATGGTTCTGATTTGCCTTTAAGAAGAAACAGAACAATCCTTCTGAAGGCTCCCAGGCTGTATCTCTCTGTTCATCCGGGGGACAGAGAAAAGACAAGGCTCTTTTTTCCCCAATATATTTTTATTTCTTTCTTTCAATATTTTCCTATTCCATGTGAAAAAAATTGACATTTGTGTTTTTAAATTTTGAGTTGACCCTACCACTTTTGAAGGTGACGCTAAAATGAAGTTGTCTAAGTCACCTCTGGTCCTAGTTTATCAAGATCAGGAGACAGGATCTAGGTAGGGAATAAATTCCCATCAGCTACAGGCTCCCATCCTGAAAATGGTCTAAGTATCAGCAAACAATTCTCAGAAAGATCAATTGCAAACTATTAACCACAGGAAAAATGTTCCAAATCACTAATAAGAGAAACTGAAAATCAAAACAACTTTGAGATTTTACCACATACCCACAAATTGGCAAAGATGGCAAATGATGAGAAGAATTCATGCTGGAGGGGCTGGGGAACAACAGGCACAGAACTCGACCTGGAGCCCTGAACTGGCCCAACAATTCTGGAGAGCCATCAATCAATAAGCCTTAATTACAGGCTTTCTATGTGCTCTGTGTTGTTCTGGACAATGGGGAATGCAAATACAGAGAATTAAACAATACTTACTTCTATACTAAACAACTTGGTATTGTTCTAACAAGAGTGAAGGCTCCCTCCATACCCTGTGACCTAGAGAGCTTACCAGTGGGCACGCACCTCAAGGACAGAAAAAAGAGGCCCGTGTACACTACAGCATCCTCATAGCTGCAGTTGGGGTGGTAACAAAGAATTAACTGCCTGTCCACTGTGGAATTCCAAATCATGGTCTGTGAGTGGGATATTATTGAGTCCCTAGAAACAATGACTACAAGGCATACAGAAAAGCACCAGCAGACTTACATGAACTGATGCAGGAGAAAGCAAGCAGATCCAAAGGAACAAGATGCACAACTATATACAATTACAGCTATAGCAATCTAAACAGACAGAACCCAGTTCAAAGTGTGCTAGGTTTAGGGTCAGAGGAGAACTCCCAACACCTCTCTGGACCACGGTTTCCCCATCCGTAGAAGAAAGGGGGAAGAGCCAATGAATGGCCTTGAGGTCGCTTCCAGCTCTAGGTCTGGGACCCTAACTTTCAGGCTAACAACTGATGCTGCAACCAAAAGGGAATGAGGAGCAGAGGGGATTGAGGGAGAGGCAGGGAGGTGGTGATTTACCCCCCACCTTGACCAGAGCTCTTTGAGCAAAGGCTGGATGGCCCCTCTCTGGGAATGCTTATTCGGTTATGTGTTGAATTAAAGGTCTCTCAGCTTAGAGAGACCAAGAATCTACACATACACACACCTCACCCACTCTGAATAGAAACCTTCTACCCTCTGGCTATCCACTCTCCCAAGCCCCAACCCCACTTTGCAGATTAAGAAATTATGAGGAGGGAGTAAAGTGATTTGTCCCGTCAGACAACTGAAATAAAACTGACAAAGAGAACCCAAACCCCAGATCTAAGCAGTAAGTTCAGAGTGGGCTGGACCAATTAATTGCAGGGTAGATTTGTAATATGATGATGATGATGATTGTCAATAGGTAGGGTTTTCTTTCTGGTACTGTACCAGTGACCCACTTCTGGTAGGTGCTGCTGTCAGGAGGAGGAAGATGCCCTCTGCCATGAAATGGGATCCCAATAAGCAAACTTTGCTTACCCAATGTCCTGGGTAGTTCAGGGGAGATAATAAAGCAGAGGAACGTCTAAGCAGGAGACCCACCTGGCTCTATCCAACCTTGTTAGAAGTCAGAGGATTCAGTCACAGCGACCAAAGCTTTAAGGTGACACGAAACCCACCAGCACAAAGAGAACTAGCTTTCACAAACGCCTCTCCATCCCTGACCACCTGGACTGCAGGCTTAAATGCTTTTCAAAGTGTTCTCTCCAATTCACTTAAGAATATCCAAGACGCCCAATGTGCTGAGCAGAACCAGGGATGTTTGGATAGTGCTTACAGCACCTGCCACTGAAGGCCACAGGAGTCAGCAGTTGTGGTTTATAATCTCCACTTTGCAATTTCCCACCTCTTGACTCAGGGTCATCTCCCTAAGGCTGGAGTCTTCCCCTCTGTAAAATTGGGAGGATGGACCAGACAACCTCTACATGCCTTCCAGAGTGGGCTGGACCAATTTCTAAACCTATGGGCCCACGCCTAGAGTTCATGTATAATCAAGGTGACTTTAGAAAGCTCATTTCCCTTCTCTGGGCCTCAGTTTCTCCTTCTGTAAAAGAGAGGGTTGGACTTGCTGGTCTCAAAGGTCCTACCAGCCAGCTCCCACTGCTCTCTGCATCAACCTCAAATGCCATGTTACTCTACAGCATTATCTTAACCAAGTCCAAGGGGTTAATTCCTCTAATTCATTTTTCTAAATAGGGCTGGGTTTTTAATTAACAAACAAAAAATGATGTACGACCAAATTTAGAGCTACATAATTTATTTGCATTTATAATACACCTTTCCCAGAGAAACACCAGGGAAAATTCAGGCTTTAAATTACCCAATGCATACTAATCTTCACAAACTCCCCAAAAGAAAGTGAAGCAGGATAAACTATGCAATCTATAAATCATTCAAACCCCCTCCACACACACACACACACACACACACACACACACACACACACACCCCACTCTTTGCCAGACATTTTCACTATTAGAGAGTCATTCTTTTGGCATAGAGGCATACCACTGTCATTCATTCTTCTATGAACCCTACAATCTCTCTGACTTCCTGTATCTTTCAGGGGTTCCTCTTCTTCCCCTTGGCCCCCAGATGTAAGCCCTCCCTAAGATTCCTACACTCTTCCATCTGTCACGCACCAGTACAAAGAACTCTACTTGGTGACTCAGAGGAGTGGGAGGGACCTAGGCTCACATCCAACTTCTGCCATTTACTACTTAGACAAGGCACCTATCCTCTCTAGGTCTCCTTCCTCATCTATAAAATGAAGGCATTGGCTCCACTGACCTCTGAGGGTCCATCTGGCTCTAATACTCTGATCACTGCTCTGTTCTCTGATGACCTCAATCCCACAAAGCATTTGTCATTGCTTTAACGTGCATCATCCCCACATCTATGCCACAAAAAAGATTTCTTAAAAAAGATCTGGATTGGGGTGGCTAGGTGGCTCAGTGAATAGAGCACCAGCCTGGAGTCAGGAGGACCCTGAGTTCAAATTCAGCCTCAGACACTTAACACAAAAACTAGCCATGTGACCTTGGGCAAGTCACTTAACCCCAATTGCCCTCCCAAAAAAAAAGGCCAAAAAAAAAAAAAAAGATCTGGATTCAAACCCTGCCTAGGTGACCCTGGGCAAGACCTCTCTTGGCCTCAGTTTCTCCTTTGTATAAAGAGGTCGGACTAGATGCCCTCTAAAGTCTTTCAGCTCTAAATCAATGGTCTTCTACTCTTAAGGCTTCCCTGGACCTCAATTTCCTCATCTGTAAAATGAAGGGTTTGAACGGCCAGCTGTAAATCTGTGTTTCTATGGTCCTATGAAGCAGGGACAGTTAGTCTGGAAGAAAGAAGACACATGATGACTGGCTTTGAGTACTAAAAGGCTGTCCAGTAGAAGAGATATTTGACTCTTCTGCTTGGCCCCAAGACAGCAGAACTAGAAACAAGGGGTGCCCATTTTAAAGAGTGAAAACTGGGTATGAAGTCAAGAAGAGATGCCTAAAAGGTCGGCCCCCACCCTGCCCCTGGACTCCCTACCCCCCAGGAAGTCTTCTCAATAAGCTCTAACAGCAGAGATGTTGTCATGGGGATTTCCTGCTCAGGTAGAGGCTGGACCGGACAGGCTCTGAGAACCCTCTTCTTTTCTTCCTAGCTCGCTATTAATTTTTAACATTTGGTCCGAGATATAGTCAGAGACGGAAACAGAGAAACAGACACACAGGGACAGACAGAAAGACAGAGAGAGAAGGGAGCAGAGGAAGAAAGAACCTCTCCAATCTCATCGCCCATCCTTCCTTCCTTCCTTTAAAGCGTTTGCCTACAATCCACAGTAGACATACTTAGCAAACTCTAAAATACAGCCTCTCAACATTGTTACAATTAAGTCACTCTGAAATGTCATGAAAAGGCAATCTAGTCCCATTAAAATCTTCACACTCTCATTAAAAAAGCACTTACAGACTTGAAAATGTTCCTAATACATTATTTAAAGACACAAGATGTACAGTGACTAAAATCCGTGTACAGGGAGGGCTAGCAGCAGCCTACTTTGGAAAAAAAATGTGCAAATGTGTGTTATAATTGGGTAATTGGCAAACTACAGGTAGCACTCAGGTTATAATATACTGGTTAAAAATGAAAGGCTTTTCGGTGTCTGTGCATTCTTTTTTATGGTGCTCCAGGCCACACAGGGACCATCTACATCAACTGTTGGCTGTTCAAAACATAACTTCATTGAGTTCCAATCCTACCCCCTTCCCATGTTTCTAAGGATGGAAAAGAAAAAGAGTTGAAAGGGGGAAAAAGAAAGCCATGTCAGCTGGTTCATGGGTTCTCTCCACCCAAGCCCCCTCTTCATTAATGTTCATTTTGGATATGGGCTCAAATCCGGAAAGTCTAACAGGCTTTTATAAGCAGTAACTCTAGAATCTTTAAGGAAATGGGAGGAAAGGGCATGGGCTTGCACTCTAGCTTGGAATCCTACCCACGATCCCATCTATCCATCAGCTATAACTTCACTTTCAAGGAAAAGAAATGGAGGCCAAGAGAATCCTTGAACTCAAAACCAAAAGCCTGTCCAAGTACTTATCCTCAACTATCACTTTTGCCCCCATTCATATCCTTACTGGGTCAGGCTGACCCAACCCTGGGGTTTTCAAGGAAGTCTGGCTAAAGTATTTGTTAGAGAGAATTTGGCTTGAGGCATCTCTGCAAAATGCCTAGATTTTTTTCCTGCTTCCAGGCACTCAGTCAACAAGCATTAATTAATGTGCTTGAAGTACATATGCCCCAGGGACTCCAGGTGAGGTAGCTTCCTCCACCAATGAGCTCAACCCATTCAACAACCCTCCATGACCCCATTTGGGGTTTTCTTGGCAAAGATACTGGAGTGGAAAGATACATTTCCTTCTCCAGCTCGTTTTACAGATGAGGAAATTGAGGCAAACAGGGTGAAGTGACTTGCCCAGGGTCACACAGCTAGGAAGTGGCTTAGGCTGGGGTCTTCCTGACTCCAGGCCTGGCCCTCTATCCAGAGAGGCAGCTTGGCATAATGGTTAAGGCTCCGGAGTTAGTGAAGGCATTGGAGTCAGAAAAACCCAGGTTCAAATAACAAATTACACCTTAAACACCTAAGTGTGAGGACAAATCACCCTGTGCCTCAGTCTCCGTATATATCAAGTAAGAGAGTTGGACTCAAGGGTCTTGAAGTTCCTTCCAGCTTTAATATGATCTGTAAACTTGAGAATAACAATTGCACAGAGCACCTGTTGTAAGCACCAAATGAAATAATGAATGCAAAGTACTCTGTAAACCATAAATCACTCTGATATCACCATGTGGCATTAATATTAATTATTATTCCAGTGGTCACTGAAGCCATAGAATCAAAGGAACTAACCCAGTACAGGAAGAAAAGAAACCCTGGGGAAAATTCTAGAGAGATCCCTGCACTGGGGGGTCAATGTCTGAAGAACCTCCCTTCCCTTTTTCTCTGCCTCTCCTCTCCTCCCCTCCTCTCCTTTAGCCTATCCTCTCCCCTCCCTTCCTCTCTCCTCCCACTGAAGGAAAAGTCCAAGAATGAGTCTGGAGCAGAAGGTCTCAGGGTACCATAGAGGTCCTCATCCAAACTCACCCTTTTACATTTAAGGAAACTGAGGCCTGAGAAAGTTAAAGTTCTCATCCAAGGTCTCACTGGAAATGAAATCAATGAGAATACAGGATGTGAGTGACCCTGGGAAAGAATGCCTCTCCCAGATTTGTAGATTTAGACCTACTGTGCACCACAGAGATCATCCAATCCATCAGCCCCATTTTATAGTGGGGGGAAACCAAGGCCCAGAGCACATAAGTGACTTCCCAAGGTCACACAGTAACAGAACCAAAATCTGAATCCAGGTCTCCAGGCTCCAAACCCAGCCTTCCAAAGGGGTTGGCACAGACTAATAAATAAAAAAACAATAAAACCTCCTCTATCCAGAATGCCAGGGAACTGGCAAGATGGCGCGTTTAATTTTCAGGCTAACTGAATATTACCCAGAAACTACTTTTTTTCTTTCAATTCTTGCTGCTGAAAATAATTCTCATCTCTCTTAGACCTCCTTCCTGCCTAAGAGTACACCACAATGAACATAAGAGAATATTTTTTGCTGCCTCAGGCCATCATTCCATTATGCTTTTTCACTGTACGTGACTATAGATATGAAAGACGGGTTAAATCTTTGCTGACCTTGGAGACGTAACCCTGGGAGGGGCACCTGTCTCTTCCTCTGCCGTTTGAATTTATAAATAACTGTCTGGTTTGGCCATCGTCCATCTCTCTCTCCCCAGAGAACAATGAGAGCGCACCTTTTGTGGGAGCAAAAACCAGAAACCAAGGAGATGCCACTCGCCAGGGACGGGATGAATCACTTGCTGTACTCAAGTGTACCTTAAGAAAGGATGGCTATAAAGAATACCAAAAAGCACGGGAAGACTTCTACTAACTGATGTAGAATGGAGTAAGCAGAACCAGGAAAATGATATCTACAATGATCATATCATGTGGGAAAACCCCCACAAAACTAAACATTATATCATTCTAATAACCAAACTTAACCGCTAAAAAAAGATGAGAAAATGCAACTTTCTACCCCCCACACACATATACTTTTGAAGACATGGGAGACCAGGGGTACAACACACTGCAAACACCATCAAACCTGGTTGACATATCAGTCAATTTTGTTGAGTTGCTTTTCCCCCTCTCTCTTTTTTTTCTTTGTTATAAAAGATGCCTACCTGGAGAGAGTAGGCAGGTATTTGGAAAGGGAGGTAATGTAAAAATATAACAGATCAATACTTTTTTTAAAAAAGAAGCAAGCAAGCAATTCAAGGGGGGATACCCAAGTAAATCAAAGTTTTGTTATGCTCAGCAAACTATCTTTATCACCCAACAAACTGATGACAATCTGTAGACGCAGAAAAGTTCCCCCCACCACCATTAAAGCATTGGAGGTGGGAGGGGATATCAGATCCAAGATTGTTAGAACTGAAAGGTGCCCGGGAGATCATCTGATCCAACCCCCTTCTACTTATCAGAGAACAAATTTGAGAATCAGGAAGAATAGGACAGCCCAAGGTCACACTGTATTATTAACAAAGCAAATTCTTCAAATTTAGGTTCTCTGACTTTAAATGCATGGTTCTCTCCACTGTACACCTCTCTCTCTCTCTCTCTCTCCCCCTCTCCTTCCCCCCTCCCCAGGTCTGTTTGTCTGTCTTCCCTTCTTAATTCAGGATTCCAGAAAAGTAATACTGATCTAAACCTGCAAAAGATTCATAATTTTTTTTTAACAAGTGCCCTTAACCTAGGTCTGAAAACAACCTCAGGCAAGAAAGGTCTCGTCATTGTCAATCAAGCAACAGGCATTTATTAAGCTCCTACTATGTGTCAAGCACTGGGGATACAAAAACAGAAGAAGGAAATAATCTCTACTCTCAAGAAGCCTCCACTCATAGTACACACACTGCTATGAAATCCCAGCTTCAGGGCATGTGGATGAGTCTCAAGTGGACCCCACCACCCTCTCAGACACCCAGGCTTCTGACCTTGATCATCCTCAACTCCCATCCTTACCCCACACATTCGATCTGCTCCCAGTCACAACATCTCATCCCTACAGCCCCTTTCCCAACTCACTCATGCAGTCACCACCATAGCCTTGTTTCATGTCCCTGTTTAAAGTCTCTGCCTACTCCAACCTATCCTCTATCCAACTGCCAAAGAGATTTCCCTAAAGTGCAGGTGCGGCATGCCACTGACTCCCCACTTCCCCCACTACTCAATTAATTCCAGTGGCTCCGGGATCAACTATAAACTCTATTTGGCACCCTGGTCGCTGACATTGTCTTCAGTCTTCTCATACTCTTGACTACTAGACTACTTAAAGTTTCTCATATCAGACACCATATCCCACCTCCATGCCTTTGCACTTTGCCCTCATGCTAAGAAGGGTCTGCCCTGTTACCACCCCACCCTCAGTTTCCCTGGCTTCCTTCAAGATTCACTTCCAATCCCACCTTCTACAGGACGTATTTCCTTGCCCCCATCACAATGTCTGCCCTTGGGTATCACTTTCCATAGACTATATGTGTGTGTGTGTGTATACACACGTATATATATTTATACACACACATATATTTATACACACACACACACACACACACATATATATATATATATACATATATATATATATATATATAAGCATCTTGTATAAGACTTTTTTATTTATATGCTGTATTTCCCCATTAGAATATGAGTTCTTTGAGGGCAGGGGACACTTTTGCTTTCTCTGTAACCTCAGTGGTTAGCACAGTGCTTGGCATATCATTGATGTTGGTTGAAAGTGAAGCAGACAATTGGGCCAAAATCAGAATGAGAGCGGTCAGGATTTGCTTAATGGAACTGATATCTTCCTGAAGACTCGTGAATCAAATCAAAATTTAAATCTGCTGAGGTCAATGGAGACATTATTTAAAGGAACCCCATTGTGAATGATTTTCTCACGTCAATAATGTCTCACCTTCCTTAATTCATCTTTTATGGGAATCCAGATTTTCATTGATTGAATTTACTTAAAGTGGGGAACTTCACAGAGATTAACATGGCCATGGACCTCAGGCATCCTTCCTGAGGATTAGACAGTCTAATTTTCTGTACTCCAACGGATCTGGGATTTCATGGGTGTGGACAACCCATTCCAGTCTGCCCTAAGAGCATACAATTAAGGGATCCTAGATCTCTGGCTAGAGGGTCCCTTGGAAACCATCTGATCCACTCCTCTTATTTCAGCTGAGGAAATAGAGGCCCTTACCCAAGGTCATACATGGGCAAGTGTCAGAATCAGAACGTGAACCCTGGTCCTCTGACTTGAGAACCAAGGCTCTTTCCACTATCCTGCTTCTTCAGCAGAGGCCCCAGTTTCTGGCTATTTTCCCTTTATTACTTTCTATACTTTGAAGTGAAAGGAGGCAATAGAAAGAGAAATTATGTGATCTGAGGGGCACATCATTCATCGGGCTTGGTGAGCTTAATGGTGATTTCAGTCTCTCTCTCTACCCCTCCCTTATATCCTTTTCTCCCTTCCCCCTCTTCCTGCTGTTACAAATGTTAGAGGCAAGATTTGAACTCAGGCCTTCCCAACACCAAATCATACTCTTTACCTACCACTTACACCCCCCAATGCTTGACATAAGGAACTAAGCACACCCAGTGCCAGGTCTAACACAAAAGAACCATGAGGACCTTATCACCAAGTTACTTGATAGTGCTAGGCCTCAGTTTCCTTCACTGTCCAATGAAGGCATTGGACTCAATGGTCTCCAAGGTCCCTGGGTTCTCACATCCCATGATCTCTGTGGCCTGTGCTCTCATCACCAAGCTAGGCTGCCGGGCCCCCTCGAGGAGCCAACCCGAGCTCCCCTCTCTTGGGTCGTCACCAGCCCTGCTCACTTCAAGTCGAGATTTGCTACGTTTGCACCAAGTACTCAGTGTTACAGG
Source organism: Gymnobelideus leadbeateri (assembly GCA_011680675.1). NCBI lineage: Eukaryota > Metazoa > Chordata > Mammalia > Diprotodontia > Petauridae > Gymnobelideus > Gymnobelideus leadbeateri. The sequence continues at coordinate 263,319 of WOXC01011367.1, forward strand.
ACATAAAACAGGTAAGTACTCTCTGGGTACACTTTATTCTACTTCTCTATCATTTAACATACAATAAAGAGAGGCATTATGAAATATTATGGAACCTAAGAGTCCAGTATCCCATGCTGGTCTCAGTTCCAGAGCTTACCATTTTAATCAAACTCTGGGATGATTTGATGAGAGGGAGAAAGACCCAAGTCACAGAGGGAGGAGCAACCTGGCCATTCTCCAACCTGTCTCTAATGCCAGCCCTGAATCTGGCCTCATGTGGACGGGCTGGGCTTGCCACTCCCTGGCAAAACCCTTCCTGTTCTGGTCAGACAGTGTCTGACTTCTCCGCCAAACCCTGCTCATCAAGGCAGACCACAAGTGCAACTCCATGACTGTATTTCAACAGACTTCACTTCCTTGGTAATCCCATGTATTTTATTGTTGGCATTTAAAAACATTCTAAGACTGGTCCAAAGATTTCCCTACCCTACACACACACACACACACACACACACACACACACACACACACTCTACAATGCCAAAAGTTCTAGATCTGAAATCAGTGGACCCTGCTTCAAATCCCAGGCTTACTACCTCTATGACTTGCATCAAATCACTGAACCTCTCTAGGCCTCAGTTTACCCATCTGAAAAATGAAAAGATTGAAGTCAATTTCCTGTAAGGTTGAACTGGGGTCCATTAATTTCGAATCTACAACTATTTCCATTGCACCAGGCTGGTAGAGGCTGTGTGTGTGTGTGTGTGTGTGTGTGTGTGTGTGTGTGTGTTCTAAGCATAAGCTAGACATGAGTGCTGAGGCCCAGCCATGCCAGGACCTTACCTAGTTCTCAGTCAGTCAGTCATCAAACATTTTTATTAAGCCCTGACTATGAACTAAGGGCTGGGGAATACAAAGAAAGCCCCCAGTGGGGCTCTCTGCACCATGCTCCCTATTATACAAAGAGCTGAAGACATACAGACTTGGGTCACTGAGTGCCAGGACTTAGAAGAAAAAAAGCCACCGGCTGTCCATACCAAGAGACAGCCCTTGTGTTCTGCCAAAGACAAATGTAAATTGTTTGGCTGTCTCGGCCACAATCAGTTCAATTACAGTCAAAACAAAAGCTCTTTCTTTAAAAGGCCACTCACACACTCCATGGGCTGGAGTCTAATTGAGCCAGGTTGTAAATTAATCACCAAACTGGGTGACGTCAAAATAGGACAAGGAAAAGGATTCCGGGTGACTTGAGGCCGTCCCTCAAAGCAAGGACCAGGCCGGGGCTTCAGCGGGAAATGTTCTGATGTCACAAACGAGACCATTGGGTATCTCTTGGAGATTTGTGATAGACTGGCCCTCCTCCTGCCTAGACACTGAATGTCCCTCCTCTTTTCAATGTAAGAGCTTTCTCTGGCAGAGAAAAGAGTTCTCTCTCTCCCTCTCTTTCTCTCCCTCCTTCCCTCTCCCCTTTCTCTCTCTCTCTCTCTCTCTCTCTCTCTCTCTCTCTCTCTCTCTCTCTCTCTTTCTCTCTCTCTCTCCTCCATCCTACAGTCTCTAGACAGGAGGGGGCTGAATCAGTGCCCAAGCACCAAGGAGAGAATTCACTGATTTGGGGCCCTTAACATTCATCTACAGGGCCACTAGCCCTGCCAGACAGAAGCACTGGCTGGTACTTCCCCAGTTTCTACAGGTGGTCCTCACCTCCCCCTACCTTCTTCACAATAGAGTCCTCCCATACAAAATGCCAATTTGCTATGACATTGCCTTCTGGCTCTTGGTCCATCCTTGTGCAAGCAGAGGCCATATGATGTAACTTTTGGCAGAAGGCGTGGTCCACGTCCTATCAAAAGTGGCAGCTTTGTTCTCAGGGGTGGAAGGCCGATGCCAAGTGAAGCAAGGTCACTGCCCTGAACGACGTTTCAGAACAGGGTCAGGAGGAAGAGCTTAAAGCCTGAAATACAAAACTCTTAGACTAACGTTCTGGATTTGGAAACCAGACCAGGGTGGCGCCAAGACCCAGCAAGATATTCTCAGAAAAGATGGAAGTGGAGATAGGAGGAAACTTCAGGGGCATCAGCCCTCCTCCCAAGTCACCTTACCCTTCAGAACTTCTCAGACCCACTAGAAAGACCTTCGTACTCCACTCTGGAGAGTCAATGGTGGAAACATCACCCATGGAAGGGACCCAATGGGACCTCCAAAGTTCACTTCTGTTCACAGGCTTGCAAAAAGCAGAATTGCAGGGCTCCACATGCAAAAGACAAACCAGAATGGGAATAAAATCAAGTCAACAAACTCTCAAGCGCTAGAAATACAAATTAAAAGCAAAGCTATTGTTCTTGCTTTTAGGGAGCTCAAAATCTAATGGGGAAATGCAACATGCAAAAAACACTGTGCATATGCAAGATACATAGCCAGCAAATTAATAATAGCAGTTATTGTTAATTATGGTCATTATTTTTTTAGCCTAGACCTATCATTTCATTGATACTGGACTTGAGACTTGGTTCATGGCCACCCTCCCTATGGTAACTTCTGAGATGAGGAAGAAAACTCCAGAGAGAGAGAGAGAGAGAGAGAGAGAGAGAGAGAGAACCAGAGATGGGGGGCGGGGGGAGTCAGAGAGAGAAAAGAGAGACAGTGAGAGAGTGAGAAAGACAGAGAGAGGGAGAGACAGAAAAAGACAGAGAGAGAGAGAGAGACAGAGAGAGTTCCCTAAGATGTAAATTAGGGATCAAACACTGGTAATCTGCTCTGGTTACTAAAACCACAGAGGAATCCTGTATATCATATTTTATTTCCTAAGCCAGTGGGGACGGGCTGCGGTGCCCTCCCCTTCTAACACTGGCTAACCTCAGGCCTTGAGTTTTTAAATGGCCTATAATCTGTGCTGCCGTGGTTCATCATTCCATGTTGCTCATGACACAGAAAAATGCATTTACATTATGCAAGTATGGGGGAGATGGGGCAGGAAAAGGGAGCAGGACCAGAAGGGGGAATAAAATCCAGGAAAAACAGAGCCCTTGAGAGACTTCTAAAGGCTGATTTTTTTTCTTTTTTTGGTTTCTTCATTCAAAGCACTTAAGTCACCTGACAGCAGAGACCCCATAAATGCCATGTTGTCACCTCTAGAAATGTTTTCTAAGACCCAGAAACTGAATTTGATTAGAAGGTGTAAGGGATGACAAGTTTGATTGGCGGTCCTCTTTGGGGAGGCTGGGTCTTGAGAGAAAGCCAATGTCATTACAAAAACAATGGTTAATTTTTTTAAAAATTTTCTATTTAGGCTATTTTCCCAGTTGAAATAAAGAGCTGAAAGAAATGGGGGGGGGCATCAAATGTTCTTTATTCTGAGACTCTTGGCTTTTCCTTCTTTACTGGCCACCCCCTTCCCAACTCTCAGAACTCCAAGGATCATAGATTAAGATTTGGAAAAGAGCTCAGAGAACATTAACTCCCACTCCCTCATTTTATAAAGAAATGAAGGCCAAACAGAATTAAAATTTGATCCTAGAATTAATACACAGCAATGGAGTCTGCTGAGATTGGAGGTGGGGTGTGACAGGGAGGAAAAGCTGGATTTGCTGGAAAACCCAAGTGTCTCTGGCACATGGAGAATTCCAGCAGTGGCCTACGTCCATCAGGTGCCCACCAAGCAAGGAATAGGCACAGCTCAGTGAGATCCTATATTCGATACAAATTATGGGGTACCCCAAGGCAGACAAAATGAGGAGCTGGGGAGAAGCTGCCTACAAGGAGTCACAAGGAGTCTAGACAGAGGTCTTGACAGATGGGGAAACTGAGGCCCTGAAAGATCACACATCTAAGGAGTGAGCATATATGGCAGGGCCAGGATTCAAACCCAGGTCTCCTAATTCCAAAACCTACACCCTTTCCATGAGAATATAAGAAGGAAAGGGTTTTGTGGATACACACATATTTTAAATATCAGAATATTCTGTTCTCTGGGGCACGTGGGTTATTTATTTTGTGCTTGGTCAAGCTGTCTGTATTACAGAGATGCCTGGAGGCCTCCCAATGGAGAACCATACTCAGGGTAAGGGGAAGGAGGATGTTCAAACCTTGCCTGGGGCCAACAGATGCTCAGAAGACACAATCCCAGGCCTACAGGAGTTTACGCTCTCCTGGTGGAGATCAGACAAGACACTCTCATGGATGGCTGCTCACATGCTAGGGGAATGATCTGCTCTCTCTGTGGATGGAGCCATGAACTAAAACTCGGAGCTCTCAGGTGTCCTTTAGCCAGGCAAATAAAGCACCGGCCTTCCCACTGCCTCCCTCTCTTCCCCTGAAAATGGGTGTAATGATACCACCTGCCTGCCTGACTTCTCTGGACTGCTGTAAAGAAAGTGCAGAGGGGGAGTGTCACAAGTGCGAGAAACAATTATAATAACTAATGATTTCATTATGGAGACTCAGATTTCAAGTACAGTCTAGCGTGGCTCTCGGATGTTTTCCTTATATGTTTTCAATGTATCCATAAAGTTCTGCTGATTTTTTTCCCTCTTCTTCCTCTATTTCATTAAAAAAACAATTATTATTTGAGATGGCTCTATGGGAGGAGGAGGCAGACAGAAGCAGGAAGAAACTTAGTCCATGTAAAATCAAAATATATTGATTTTCATTTTTGTGTAAAATAAAGTGTTTTGTGAGCAACTCATGAGAGTTTTCATTATGGTGTGCCAATCAAAACAAAAAAACTTGTGGGGAAAACCACAGCCCCCAACACCCACATACACAACCCTGATCACTGGATCGTGAGGACCAAGGCCCCTTCTACAGAGGAAGAAACATGCTCAGATCTCTCAGCCAGTACCTGAGGCAGAATGGGAAAACCAGGTGTTCCTGGGCACCCCAGTCATGGCCAACGCTCCATCGTCTAGGAGTCTCTGGCCAAGCTCTGGCTACCTTGTGTGGTTCTGTTACCTCTGAGGCAGGAGTCCTTTCAAAAGCAGCTGATGAGAAATTTTCCAGGTGTCTCCCTCACCTGAATGTGAGAGTGTAACAATAAATGGATGGAGGGGAGGGGAGGGGAGAGGGAGAAAAATAAACCAGCCTAAGCTCTGCTCCTCTGGACAAGGCTCCCTTCTAACTAATGAGGCGCATGGGGGACCTTGGTGACGGCAGCATGAAGAACAGAAATGATAAGAAAAGGAAGCCAGAACGAGGTCCCCCCCTGTTCTCACCACTGACACCCTGCTCCAGAAGCGGGAATGCTACAGAGAAGGAGCCCACTGCTGAATACTTATATTCAACTATTAAAAACCATTACTTCATCTCCCTTTGCCATAACCCGGAGAACATTAAATGGGAAAGAATAAAGGCAGGGTAAGAAACTTGTCCTGGGACCATTTCTATAGGAAGCTCATCAGGAAAGATCCAAAGGATTAGATGAACATAACCATAGCATTAATAATCATTATCATACTGGATACTATTAATTATTCTTACTATAGTGTTAATGGTCATTAATATTTCATAACATTGGTTATTATAACTATAGTGCTTGTAATTATTAATAAAATAAATTAATGTAGCAAATATAAAATTAGTAATAATTAATAAGATTTATATTATGCTTTTAGGCTTGTACAGCAAGAGATAGTATGGCATGAGGAGGAAAGATCTGGAGTCAGGAAGATCGGGCTTCAAATCCTGCCCCAGATACCTCTTGGTTTGTGTAACACTGACTTGACCTCACACTGCACTGCCCACCAGCGGCCATTCTGCATTGACACAGAGGGGTTTCTTCACTGGGACCTCCCTCTCCCAACTTAATTATGGATCGGGACTGAAAGAAAAATCAAGCTACAAAGTACTTATATGTGTGTGTATATGTACATATATATGTATATAATACATATATGTATATGTGGTATATGTATTTATGTGTATGTATACATATAATATATGTATAAATATGTATATATACATTTCTACACACACACATATTATAAATTCCCCTTCAATTCCAATCCTTGGGGGTCAATACTACAGATATTATCATCTCCACTTTACAGATGAAGAAACTGAGGCTCAGGGAGGTAAAGCCAACTTGCCCATCGATCCTATTCCAGTCAGTCATTGATGACATCTGAACCCAAGTCCTTCCCAACTCAAGGTCCAACACATCTCTTCACCCCTTACCTGAAATTCCTAGGAAGGGCACAAGAAGAGGCTGCCCCAGCACTGACCCCATCACTGGGCACAAGATTCAACCAAAATGGAAAATTAATCTTTACTTGTATAACTATGTGGTGAAAAGTGCCATCAGTGAGCTAGCTAATTATATACTGTAATGGAGTATGAGCAAATCCTCCTCATTATCTCCTGGTTCAGAACCTGTTAGGTCAGCAAGCTGACCACCAGACACGTTAACCTTTCTCTGTTTCCCCATGAGCTTTGACCTTGAATCTCAGAGTATAACCCTAACTTCACTTTGTTTTTCTCTGAACACCTGGAGCAATACAGAAAGGTAGATTAAATTTTGCTAATTGCTGAAGTCTCTTGAAAAGCCTAGAAATACCCCCAAGAGATTCTGAACTAGAAAGAGTACTGAAAGATCACCAAGGTTCAATTTTATCTTTTTACAAATAAGGAAAGTGAAAGCCAAAGAAATTAAATGGCTCGCCCAAAGTCACCGAAGCAGTTGGGTTATGGGAAGACAGGTGTGCTAATACATTGTTGGTGGAGCTGAGACTTGATTCAACCACTTTGAAAAACAATTTAGAATTATGTGAGCAAAGTCAATCAACTATCCACACACTCTTTGAGCCAACAATTCCACTGTTAGACACATACAGGGTGTCCCAAAAGACTTAGTAGAGTTTCAAGCCCTAATCATAAATAAAGTTTTAATAGCTTAACATTGCACTAAGCCTTTCAGGACTCCCTGTACTCCAAGGAGGTCAGTGACAGGGGGAACAAAATCTCTCACTAAAGTATTCATTGTAGCATTCTTTGTTAGGAATAAGCCTGTTACATTACTGGACATAAGCCCCACTAAAGGTGGTCAGAACCAAGGGAGCTGGGCCACGGATACTACAATACTCCAGAGAACGCTCTTGGTGGTGGCAAAGATGTGGAAATAAAGTGGGTGCCCATCAATTGGAGAAAAATCAATGGTCTGTGAACATAATAGAACATGATGGCACTATGGGAAGTGACAAAACCAGGAGCATGTGGGAAGACTTGTAAGAAAGAACCAAGAAATCAACACAACAGAAACGTACATGAAGCTGCACTGAAAGGGTCCTGAACAAGGTGCATCTTGTACTTGTCAGCAGAGGGAGGCGGAGGCTGCTTTTGGTCTGGTTTTGCTTATTTTCTCCTTTGTTACAAAGGAGTGCTCAACAGAGGAGTTTAAGGAAAGATTTATGACCCTCTGTAAAATCTGAGAAATTAAAAAAAATACAGCAGAGAGAGGACTTGAACCCAGGACCTAAAAGCCCCCGTATGTTGCTCTTGCCACATCGGCAGCGTCACAAGTCCAAACAGTTTGGGAAGGGAGTCAGCAAGGTCTAGAAAATGCCAAGCTTGGTTTCACAATCACCTAGCTATGGGGGGGGGGGGGGGGGCTAGAAAGCCATTCAAGAGCACTGATTCCCACCAGGCAGCCCAGGCATCCAGAGGCAGGACTCCTGGGGCAACTAACACCCAGGGCCCTGCTGACCTCCGGGGACTTGGGACCAGAAGAGGGTTCGAGGGCTCAGGAGGCCAGGGCTGGATGTTTCTCCCAGAAAGGTCACATGGGATTCATGGCTACAAGTGCCAGTTAGTTTGCAGCAGGATGTTAGCCCTCACCGGCTGCTAGGGGAGGGGGCTGGCATCCCTTCAAACCTCCCTGACAAGCCGGGACTTGGCTGATTTGCATGACCAGGAAGAGTCTCTCCCTCTCCCTTCCCTGCTCTTCTTCTTCTTCTCCCACTCCGCCCTTCTCTCCCTCTCCCCCCCCCCCCCATCCACACACACACACATACACACCCGCTATGGCTCATTGCAGGGTCTTGGAGGACAGGAAGGGCAGTGTCCACTTGAGGTGAGCCAGCTTGATGCCTCGTCTCTGACTCGCTGAGATGAGGAGAGATGGCGCCCCCTCCCCATTCCTGACCACCTCTAGAAGGCCAACTCTGGGGATCCCAGCCCTGACGCAGGAAGGGGCCTCGGGGATGTACACTAAGTCTCAAGAGAAGTGACTCACCTAACAGCCCAGAGTGGAATCTGAACTCAGATCCTTGGCCTCTTAAAGTCAGTTCTCTTTCTGCCTCCCTGGACATGGGCCTCGGGGGCTCTGAGAAGGTCTAACCCTAATTATACAAACCCCAGGCCACAGCAATGGGAGTGACTTGCCAAAGGTGACCGAGGTCCTGGGATGGCAGAAACAAGATTAAAGGACAGGTCCCCTTGGCTCAAAGCTCAGCCTCTTTTCCTCCACCCCACTGCTCTTAGGTATCCCTGCCTCTACTGTAGAGGCAGGGATTATGCACTGATTCAAGGCATGAAAAATACTTTATCTATAATTCTCATTCTAACCTCACAACAGGGCATTGTATATATATATACATACATACATACATGCATACATACATACACACAAATACGCATACATATATACATACACACATATATACATATATACACATGCTATTTTAAAAAGTAAATAAAATTAACAATCCTGGGACTATTATTCTTCCCATCTTACAGATGAGGAAACCAAGGCAGAGGAAAGTCCAGTGACTTATCCAGGATCACATAGCTAGTAAATACTGTGTGAGACAGGATTTGAGCAACCTGTGTCCTGCGCAAAGACAGAACGAGTTCTTCGAGATAAGAAACAGTGTCTTCTTCCAGGTATCCCCCTCTACCATAATCTAGTAAGGCTGGAGAGAGCTGTGCCATGGGCTGCCAGATCGCTGCTCCCCTCCCCATTCCCAGGTTCTTGTCTGCCAAGTGAAAGGTTCAGACTAGATTCCAAGGCCAAGACTGATGCTTTGCGGCTATGAGCCCCTGGATCTCTCCACTTGTCCCCTTTCCTCCCCACTGCCCAGAATGTCCCCCAAGAAGGGCAGGCTCTCTCCAGCCCCCCTTCCAAGCTGTTCTGACAAAGCCCAAGGATAAAATCAGCCAAGGGGAAGAGGGGGGCCGTCCCCCAGCACCCACAGGCCCACAATGACTGTGGGCTCCTGACCCAGAAGGGACAGACCCAAGATGCAGGCAGAAGGAGATGAATGTCTTTGGACGTGGCAGATACAAGAGTTTGTTTTACATCACTAGGCACGCTGGTCACAGGGCTTTTGTTTTTCATTTTTTCTTTTTAATGAGAGTGAGGGAGAGGAGAAAAAATAAGTGTTTTATTGAAAAACAAAATAAAAGGTTACCAAAACTGACCATGGGTACTAGCAGGCACGTTGCTGCTGGGTGATGCCAGGCACGGTCTCTCCTGGCTTCTGACACTCAGGGAGTCCCCAGGCTGCTTTTCCTCTCGGGTCCCATCTGCCCCCAAGGTTAAAGGGGCTGGGTCTTAGAACCCACACCTTATCATTTCCTACACTCAGCCCCAAACGTCTCACTAATTACCAACTCAACAGACCAAAGGCAAACAGGTAATTCAGCTGTCAGATCACATCAGACCTGCTTCATACCTTCTTTGTCTTTAATTTCCAAGTGACGAAAAGATTAAGATTTCCTTTTTTTTCCTCTTGTATCAAACCCCATTTCTGTTTTAATGGCATAAGAAGGAAACTGCCCTTATGAGAGAAAGGAGCATATAAAAAGGTAATAAACATTTAATGATCCAATAATTGGTTATAACCCAGCAATCACTGTTCAGTAATTAACTCCCCCCCTTCAGCTGGTTCACTTGGTGTGGTGAGCTCCTCTGGCAGGTTCTTGAGATCTTCCCAATTCCCAGCTCTCTCCCCTAAACCAAACTGCAAGCGTGGGTTAGGCCTGAGAACGGAGGGCCCACCCACTCCCGTCCATCCTGGCCGCTGTCACCGAGGCTTCTCAGAAACAGGTTCACCAAAGCGTGGGCATTTCCCACCCGTGGGATCCAATGAGCCACCGAAAGAAGCAATGGAAACCCCAGTGGTGAGAGCCATGAGTCTGACAGCAGGGATGGGGGTTAAAGGGAAAACACAGCCGGGGAAATGAAAAAAAAAAAGGCAACACTTTTCTTAAAAGATCGCCAAAAAATAATTAAATCCCAGCACCAAGAAGTATGGTGAACAGCTGGTATGTTGTTACTATGTAAAATCACAATTAAGCTCAGGTTAATGTCATTTCCAACTAATTACCCATCCACAGTCAGCTCGAAGGAGGAAGACAGTAAGGCTTCACTCTGGGTACGTATTTCAGGCCCATTCAAAGGCTCCAGGTTGATAATAACAAAAGCTGACATTTATTTATAAAGAGCTTTAAGTCTGAGGAGCACCTTTTACCTGCTATTTCATTTAAGCCTCACAAAAGCCCCCTTAGGTAAGAATTGCAAGGATTGTTACAGCCATCTTGCAGATAAGAGAGGTGAATGACTGAATCCATGAATGGGGGAAGGCACTTATTAAGGGCCTACTATGTGCCTCATGCTGGGGACGCAAGGACAAAAGTGGGACGCCCCTTCCCTCACTGAGCTAACAACAATAATATCAGCTAGCATTTACAGAGTGCTTCAAAGTTTACAAAGGACTTCACAAATCTCATTGGATGCTCACCGAACCCTGGGAGGGAAGGAGGGAGGCATGAATATCATTTCCATTTTTTGTTGTGTTGTTGTTCAGACATTTCAAGCTTGTCTGAGTCTCTGTGGCTCACCATTTGGGGTTTCCTTGGCAGAGATAATGGAAGATTTGCCATTTCCTTCTCCAGCTCATTTGACAGATGGGGAAACTGAGGCAAACAGTGTTAAATGACTTACAGATGAGGAAAATGGAGGTGAGGAGTCTCACCCAGCATCTAAGGCTGGATCTGAACCCTCACCTTCCTGATGCCAAGTCCACGGCACCACACTGCCTCTCTGGGGCAGGACCCTCACTTCTCCCTGCACCCCCCCCAAAAGAAACCAAACAGTCTAAAGACCTCCAATTATCATATGCTGCCATAGGAAATCTCCAGGACTCTCCTGGAAGGATCTGCTGCCCTTCAAACACCAGAATCCTTCCCCCACCTTTCCTGGGGGGCTCTCTCTCTCTCTCACACAACCCTGACCCCTATGCATTCAGCAGCACCATGGGTGGGAGGAGAAAGGATTCTCTTTCTTCTTAAAAAAAAAACCAACTATATAGAAATAATAAATGCTATGATTTTTAGAATAAAAAACAACACTAATTCCCTATCCCACACACTTTTTTTTTTTTACAAAAACCTGCAGGTCTACAAAGGTGAATTTCTGTTTTGCCCAAACCAGTCATTTTTCTCACCTACAGAATACCTCACCATCGCTTCCCCACCCTGGCTTCCAAGGCATCCTCTCTGGTGAGAAGCATCTCCCCAATCCTGCTGCCCCGTTTTATCTGGCCACTCTCCTTCCCAGCGAGTTTGTGAGTCACCTAGACCCAGCCTCTAGCTTCACAACCCCTGGGCATGACCTAGTCATGGAACACCATTCAGAGGTGGACAGTGGACAGAGTCTCCTCATTGGGAAAACCAGAGTTTAAAGCCTGCCTCAGACACTAGCTGGGTAAGTCAATGACCTCACTCAACCTCAGTGTTCTTGTATATAAAATGGGAATGAGAACAGCCCCTATCTCCCAAGGCAGTTGAGAGACTCAAATGACATAAGGAGCAAAATCCTTTAAATCACTGCATGAATGGTAAAGGGCTGTTGTAAGAGCAGATGTAAATTGTCTGGAAAACCTTAAAACCCTAAATGAACATGACCAGCATTACTGTTAGTGTTATCATCAGACTTGGGTCTAAGGCTGCTTCAGGGCCAAAGTGTGCTATCCTCCCACAGGGGAGCCAGAGCATTCAGCAGCCTCCCAGAACACACAGGAGGCCACAAGGTGAGGGGCAAAGCTGGCGCATCCCCAAGGCAGGAAAACCATGAGTCTCCATCCATAAACATCTATCGAGCTCCTGCAATGAGCCAGGCACTCTGCCCACATTATGCCAAGCCACGGCTCTGAAAAGACACATTCCAGCAGAAGACACCCTGGCCCCCATCCCTCTTGCTTTAGACCCAGGCTTGAAAGGTCAAATAGTGGGTCCATTACTTGGGCCACCTTTGAGAATATATCTGGGAGGGAGATTTTTTTTAAAAAGCCAAGAGGAAGGATTCCTAAAACACCACCCAACCGCCCCTGCGCTGGTTCATGGGAAGATGACCACAGAGTGTCGTCCGATTTCTGCTCCTTTGCATGCACAGGAATATTTATTTAACCAGCCTTGTGTAACCAAACAGGCCTGCAGTGTGCCATGGCCAAGATGGAAATCCATTCGGGCCGGATGGTTTGAGTCCTGCCACCTGTTTCCCTGGTCCTAGAGTTCACCAAGATCTGGGGGTGGACGAGGGACGCCTTGGAAGCCCTTTGGTTTGCACGCTCTGCCATCTCTGGAGTCCCAGAGGCTGCTGGCATCGTCTGCCAAGGAGACCTCAGTGCCAGGCCGCTGCTACTTTGGAGTGGTGGGTAGAGAGCAGCTCCCCCCCTCGGCTGACGTGCATGGCTTGATCCCATTCCCATTATCCAAACGGAAGCAATCTCCTTCCTTAATAAATCTAATGATTCTCTCAGTGAGAACCTAATGGTTGCTCAGTGATGAAAGTAAAAACAAGTAAGGAAAAGCCAAGAACCGGGATCTGCTGCTCTGACTCACACTGGACAGGTAGGCGGCACTCGGGGCTCTGCCTCAGTCTGTTTCCTTTCACAGATAAACCAATTTTGTATTATCATGAACTAGTTGGAGATGAAGATATTCTCCACCACGGTGACACAGTCCCCTGGCATCCACCAGCCAATAATGACAAGACTAATTTGTTGATTACAATTCTAACTGCCAAGGCTGGTAATCTGTCCTTATACATTTTTCAAAACTATCAGGAGACTCTTCTGCCGTACCCCGCATTCGATTGCAGGCAAGATACACAGCTTCCAGCCTCTGGCCCAGATGGATGTGAGCTTGGGCTGCTCACAGACAGGGGCTGTCAGGAAATGATTTAAGAGGAGGCCTCAAAGCTAGGTAAACAACAAAGCTCTGACATCACCGCAAATTTTACAGTCGGGGTTACGCGTTCAACTGCGTTCAGTAATATTTAAGCAGTGCCCCCTCGCCCCATTTGTTTCTGCAGACACTTTTTGGAGGGAAGGGGACAAGAAGAGGACCCTAGAAGGCAAATCTGAGCGACATAGGAGTGATTGGGATTGAATTCAGGGTTTGCCCTTGTGGGAAGAGACAAAATGTTTTCATTTGGGAACAAAGTCTAAAAAATGTTATCTTCTGAGATGAGAATGGGATGTGATAGGCAGGCTTCAGGAAGCAGGAACTCAGAGCATCCACACAGCTTCTCATGTGGATAAGACGCCTCTACCCTTGACCAGAAGGGTAAGGTTTGTCCAAGTTTTGCTTGAAGCTGTTTTAAAGAGATTAAAAAAGTTACAACTTCACTAAACAAGGGCCCAAACATTTGGGAAAGTGACAGCTAGTCTCTTCCTCCCTTCCTTCCTTCCCTCCCTCCCTCTCTCCCTCCTTCCTTCCTTACTTTCTCTCTGCCAAAGTTGTGATTTCATGGGTACAAGGAACTCCCAATAACAAAATTCCCTCAAATGATGCAGAAAGATAAACGTTCTACCAATTATAGCCTTAGAAATTTCTGGGGAACTGAGAAGTCAAGGGACTTTCCCAAGGTTCTACATGTTGATGCCAGGCTGCCCCTCTCCTTTATTAGTAACAATTACCGATGTTACTTTTGGTTCCAGTCCTACCATTTCATCTTAAGAACTCTGTCAACTACAATTTTCAAAGCACCTACTTTGTGCCAAGTCCTGTTTTAGGGGTTGCTGATACAAAGGAAAGCAAAAAAGGGCCCCGGCCCTCCAGCAGCTCACAGCCTAATGGGGGAGAGGACAGGCAAATAGCTATGTGTAAACCAGAGAGGTTCAGGAGAAATGGGGAGGGGTCTCAGAGGGAGGCCACCAAGATAAAGGAGGGCTGTGGCAATTCTCTCAGACCCACAGAGGTCTTGTGTGTGTGTGTGTGTGTGTGTGCGCACGTATGCATATATACCCACAGACATACACACATATGGACACACTCATTTATGTACATGTGGTTTCTCCTGATAGTATGTAAGCTCCTTGAGGGCAGCAGGGACTTTCATTTTTGTCTCCATATCCTGGCACTTTGAATCTGAGTCATCAGAATGAATGCTAATGCCTATAAAATAAGGGTCACACTTTCATGGACCTGTCCCCCTCCAAAGAGGCTGATGGGAAGGCCAGTCCAGGACGTTGGCTGAGCTGGGTCAAATACAATCAAAGGGATGTAATTGGGGGGAGGAGCATTGAATGTGGGCTCAGCTCTGTCCTTTACCCGTCTCAGGTCACTTAACTCTCTAGGCCTCAGTTCCCTCATCTGAAAACAAGGGGCTGAACTAGCTGGCCTGGAGGCACTTAAGAAACCTTTCTCTATTGATCCAGAGAAGACCTGTGAATCCATGGGGGGTCAAGGCCAAGCCATGCCTGCTTTCTCCTTCCTCCAGCAGCCCAGCCCAGGGGCCTTAGTACCAGACCACAGAGCTGGGAGAGGATCTCCCACTGGGCTAAGATTTCAGAGGCCAGATGTGTAACCCACATGCTTCCCTTTCCCAAATGTTGATTCCCCAGCCCCAAAATTTAGGGATCCTTCACTCCCTCCTGGGCCCAAGCAAGCATGCAAAAGCAACCTCAATTCCAAGGTAGCTCCTCCCAGAGATTTTATCTGAGAACAGAGTCAGGGGAGCCAGGAGATCATTTGTTTGAGAATACCAGGGGGTTTGTTTTTAAACAAAGCATTAGCCAAGGAAAAGGGTTACAGGGGGAGGAAATCACAGGACTGAAACCCAACCCCTCAACCACACCAAAGCCGTGTCAAAGCAGGCACTGGAGCCGAGGGAGGGGAAGGAGGGGAGGTCTCTCACTCTCTCTCCCTGCCTTCCTCCACCAAGAACCCACTTTTTTTTTTTCCAGCACTTCCATCAAAATGTGCTAAGAGAAGGAAAATTTCTCCTTACTTTTTTTTTTTTAATTTCCTGCTAACCAGCATAGTTACAAAAGATCAAAAACATGGAGTTAGAAGGAATGTTGCTGAAAGTCTGGTCCAACCCCTCATTTTACAGAAGGGGAAACTAAGGCAGTAAGTGGCTGAGCTAAAGGAAATTCTCCCCAGCAGCTACACCAATAGCCTAGCCTTCAAATAAAAACACACCACGCACACGCAATCACAACCACTGGGGAGAAAGAGCAGCTCTGAACATCAGTTTGGGGGCCAGATGTCCCTAGTTGAAATCCCAGCTCTAGCTATTAGGTCTTGGAGCAAATCGCTTCCTTTCTCTGGGCCATGTTGGCCTTCCTTACCCATGTTGAGACAAGTGACACCCATTTACAAACATAGAGGATGGCTAAGGTCCCACTTCCATTTCTAAATCTACAACACAAAGTCCAATTTTTTAAAAAGTTTTTCTTATAAGGCAAAATGGTGATTCTGAACGTTGGCAGGAGCCATAGGTTCTAATCCCAGATCCACAGGTCCTCTGAACTGAACACAATACAGTTCCTGGACTCGAGAAAGCTTCCAGCCTGGCTGGAAAGGCAAAACGCCCTGAGGAGCGGGGAATATCACAGGCCACTTGAGAGAAATCGGGTCACGCTTACTTGGGTGAGCGTGGGGACATTCTCAGCTTCTCCCTGGATTCTAATCCTACCCCTAATGCTTCCCTGGGCTCAGCTTCTCCCACTCACCAGGCCTTTTCTCCAGCTCTCTTCTCCCACTCTGGACCCTTTCTGCTTCTCCAGGACAAACTCCCCTCTCCTTGCTATCAAATGTAATCTCTGCCTCTATTTGAGAGACAGAGACTGCCTCTATTTTCTTTCTTTAAACACTGGCATCCCCTGGGCCCAGCACATGACAAACCCCAAATAAGTCCTTTTCATTCAAACCTCTGTAAAAGGAGGGGGCTGGATTCCATGGCCTCCGAAGTCCCTTCTCCATCTCTGATGCTATGACCTTTCCCAAGAAAGGCTCCTCCTTCCCAGTCCTGACTGTCTGGCTGAGCACATGAGTCCTGCTCCTCCTGACCCTTCCCTAAGGACCCCCTCACATAGTCTAGATAAGGCAAGATGCTTTCCCCCCTGTTTCCAGCTCCCTTCCCCTTCCTCTACCCTCCCCCCAGTGCCCTCAAGCCAGAATTCTACCTGGGCAGTCCTGAGGCTCAAACCCAGCTTGTCCATTTACCCATTCAGTGATTTCTCTTTCAAAGAGCTCATACCCATAAAACGCACACACAGAGAAATGCTTTCTTCTCCCTCATCTGAGCTAGCCACACAGCTACAGAAAAGCAATTCGATCCCTTCCTTCCTGGCCCCCTTAATCACCCAAAGATTGCTTTCAGAGCCAGAAGGCTTTTGCACAGACTCCAGGTTTGCCCCTGCCCAATCTCTGGAAGCCAGCTCCTGCTAGCTCTGAATGGTGTCACTGCCTGCGTCCCGTGAATTCATTCAGGCTGCTTCCATCTGGGGGTTTCGACGGTATTAGCCAAGGGGACCGCCAATCCCATTTACTGTCACCACACTCCATTCTTATTAAATCTTTCCAATATCGCTAAGATGATCTCGCTTGCTGGAGAGCCTTTGGGGATGGCCTTTTCATCCCATCCACTGGCTGCCTGGGAGATCCCGCTGGGCTGGGACAGGAACAGGCTTTGAATTGTTGAATTGCATCTCGCCTAAACCCTGGAGCCCAAGGGCACTCTCATCTCTGGCTCATCACTCAAGTCCAATTGCAAGAACCTTGGAAGCCCCAGAAAAAAAAAAAATCTCAAGCTGAATCTGAGCCCCCACTTCCCTGTTCGGCTAGTCTAAAAAACAACTCTTACAACCATGTGAGTGAAATATACCCATCAACCCACAAGGATTCCGAGAGCCAGGATCATGAAAATCCACATAACCCCAAATTTCCCAACTCAATTAGGCTAAAACCCTGTCTGCTGTCTGCCAGACAGTTCCACCAACAACAGCTTCTGATAAATGACTCCCTCCAGCATCAGCCCCTTTCTGTGTCTAGCTGAAGGGCTCCCGACAGTGAAATGGTCCAGAGATGGCCAGTCAGAGGGGAGGGATGGAGAACAACGGGGTGGGGTGGCCAAGGATGCCCAAACCGTGGCCTGGAGGACACATGAGCACCTCCAGGAGAGGACCCAGAGAAGAGGCAAGAGGCCGGCCACCATGTAGCCAAGATAAGGAAGAAAAAGGTCTTGGCCAGGCCCCACTTTGGGGGAGTCCAGAAGGGGTCAAGTCTAGACCAAGTCAATGTCTGTAAGGAAGAAAATGGGATTCCCCACCAAATGTGCTTTCAGAACTTAAGAGACAATGAGGAAAATTACTCCCACTTAGAGAAGTCATACCCCCATTTACAGGGCACCTTCCTTGCTTTGTGCCTCCCTTTTTACAGAAGGGGAAACTGAGGCACGGTGAGCAGTGAATCATTTCCTACCTTTGCTTGTGACTTCCACTTAACTCCTCCAGGCCTCAGTGTCTTCCCCTGTCAAATGAGGGGTGGGGACTCAGTGGCCTCTGAGCCCCCTTTCATGGATAGATCAATGTGAAACCCCCCTGAGCCCCACTGGCTTCATTTGTGAAATTAAACTAGAAGGCCCCCCATGTCCCTTTTAACATCCACAGGCCAGGCCCTCCTCCAAGCACAGGATCACAGACTGGAAGCGGCTGTGCTGCTCTCTAGACATTTCAGTCATGTACAACCTGTCATGACCCCACTGGGGGTTTTCTAGGCACAGACATTGGATCAGTTTGCTGTTTCCTTCTCCAGCTTGACAGATAAAGAAACTGAGGCAAACAGGATGAAGTGACTTGCCCAAGGTCACAGAGCTAGGAAGTATCCGAGGCTGAATTTGAACTCAGGTTTTCCTGACTGCATACTATGGCACTCCTTCCTCCTTACTTTTAGAACAGTCCCTTGGGGGATGGATCCAGACTAGTGGTTTCTGGATTTCACTGGCACACAGAACTTTCTCTATGCCTGTAAAAGAACACCGCTGGATTTCACCTTGGTGCCCTGGCCCAGCGGCCACAGCTGAGGCTCTCCTGACTCCAAGGCTGACTGCCCCTCCCTGTTCCACACTAGACTCATTCTTCTCTTAGTAGGCACTCAAGAAACATCTGCTGGAGTCACCTGGGCTGCCAGTTCTAGTCTTACTCTAGAACAGGAGCAGAGAGGGAAAGCTGAGGTCAGAGAAAACAGACACTTTCACCAGATAGGACAGGTCCACACAGAGACAAGATACCTAGGGAGGCTCTGAATGTCAAGGCCACCTTCAGCAGAGCAGAGCTGGGCAAAAGGCCCCAGATCCAACCTCGACAAGAGACTTGCTGCCCATTAGCAAAAAAGGGACACCTGGGCAACCAACATTTATTGAGCACCTGGGAGATCAAGCAGCAAGCATTTATTAAGCACTTAGTATATACCAGGAACTGACCCATGCCTATGCCAAAGGCAGCTAGTCCAGCAAGAACTCCAGCTCAGAAATAATCATTCCTTCCATGAATGTTGGTGTGCAGATTCTGAGACAATGGTGTCACTTATCTCCAGTAGGGAAAAAAAAGTTCCAAAACAAATCCAATTATGTCTGCTGCCTTGGCAGCCTCCTCCTGGGCTGGAGATTGAAGTCACAACACTAAATGTTCCTTTTGGGCACAGCAGAGAAAACCCACAGCATCCATCCAACCAAAGATCACAATACCAGCTTCAATTCCCCTGGAACAATGATGACTTATAAACAGCTTCTGGTTAGTGTGAAAGTATTATTCACCCCCACTTTACAGATGCAGACACTGAGTCTCAGAGGAGGGAAGCCAAGGTGACAGAGCTATCTCCTGCTCCGTGGAATTCTCTCTCTCTCTCTCTCTCTCTCTCTCTCTCTCTCTCTCTCTCTCTCTCTCTCTCTCCCCCTCTCTCCCTCTCTCCCCCCCTCTCTTTCTCACCCTCCCTCCCTCTGTCTCTCCATCTCTCTCTCTCCCTATCTTTTCTCTGTCTGTCTTTCCCTCTCTGTCTCTCTTTGTGTGTCTCTCTCTTCTCTCTCTCCAACAAAGCAGGACAGACTCAGACAGCCTGGCTGCTTTCCCCCCACCACACTGAATTAACTCTTAGCACTGGAAAAAAGACATTGGCGCCAAATCCGGCCTCTGCAGCTCCTGGGCCTCTGGGATGGTGAGTGTTTGGCTGGGGCACAGGTTAACAGGGGGCAGTCCTGAATCCACAGAATCCCTAGCCCCCTGAAGAGAAGGGCAGGTGGTCTTAAGATAGAACAGGAGAGAGGGCCCTCAAACTAAGTGCAACCCACTCCTACCTTCAAGTAATGGGCCAGCAAACCTTATTATCAATAAATATTTATTAAGAGCCTAATTTGTACCAGGAGCTGGGGAGGCACAAACATAAATTCACTTTTCAAGTAAGGAAACCAAGATTCCTAAAATGAAATAACTTCCCCAAGTGGCTTTGACCACACAGTGTCTTCATCAGCAGAACTTGGGCTGAAAAACCCAAGTCTCCTAACTCCCAAGATCATGGGGAGAACACATTTAGAGCCAGAAGGACCCAAAGAGGCCATCAGTCCAACTTCCTCATTTTATAGATGAGAAACCTAGCCCGTGAGGGTTAAAGGAGCTGCCGAGGACCAGACAGCCTAGAAGTGTCCAGGGAAAGATCTGAACCAAGCCCTTCGCCCCCCAAGGGCGTTGTTTTTTTAATGTTTTGCTAACTGTATTTCAATGTAATTGGTTTCCTTTATAAGCCCACATATTTTATTTTGTGCATTTAAAAGCATCATTCTGAGAGATCCAGTCCAGTCAATAAGCATTTATTAGGTGTTTTTATGTGGCCACCATTATCCCTCACTGGGGATAGCAAGAAAGATCCAGGATATATAAAAAAAAAAGGTTGAGAACCCTCCTATTCAATGATTATTAGTATGCCATGTCTCTAGGACCCATGTCCCCTTGCCTTGGGTCCTCTCCACAGAACCACACAAAACAATCCCTGGCTGGGAAAAAAAAAAAAAAGCCAACATTTCCCACTAATCATAACAGCATGACGATGCCGCCATGCTGCCCAGCAGATCTTGTGCTGGGGGCCGGCTCCCTGCAAAGACCTTGGGCCCACATCCTACCACGGCCCTGTGATGGGGCCTTACTGGCGGCTGCCCCGGGCGACCTCAGCACCCAGCCTACCCAGTAAATCAATCAGACCCCTGGCTAATCCATACCATTACCCAGTCCAGCCAAGTGTGGCCTGCCCAAGAGCCGCCTATTGAAAATGTAGTGACCCATAGGCTGACACCGTCATCGAATCCTTGAACTAAAGACGGTTTAATGCCTTTACACGTCCATATGTTTCCCATACGGCCGCTGCTGCCGGCAGGCTGCAGGGGCATCTCCGGGATGATGGGATCTCCGCGATGACAAAGCGCATCATTGGGAAGGCAATTATAGACTGCAGTAAGCATTTTACAATGGCCCATACGGGCTGTATTTCAACGATGCAATTTTCAAATCGGCCTCGGCAAACATCTATCTATCCTGTCCCCAACCCCAGGTAGGTCTGACGAAAACAAAATGAGGCCGCAGCCAGAACAAACCGGGAAGATGGAAAGCAGATGCAGATCTGTGGACAAACAAGGCAGGGAAAACAATTTCGTCTGCTCAGGAAAAGGGGATGCCAAGTTAAGCCGGAGCACACCTCTTCTCCACGAGCCACTCAGGCACCTGGCTCGGTGAATCATCAACAACCCAGGTACCACGGGGCATGCTGGCTTCGCTCGCAAGCACTAGACACATTGGGATGCCGTGTAATGGGAGAAGGGAGCCCACGCCAGGCGGGGCCAGACAGTGGGGGTCTCCCCCTCCTTTGTGCCCAGGGCCCCTGAGAAGGCAAGGCTGGAGAAGGGGGCCCGAAGCAGGATCCCAACGCCCTTCTGGATAAAAGGGGTGAAAACAGTGATACTAATCATTAATAACAATGCCTGGAGAGATGCTGGCAGGAAATCCCACAGAAATGGGCGTCCTTATTAGTCTGGTCCATAGCAGTGAGTCTAACAAATTTCTCTAGGCAGAGAAATGAGGGAGCAAGCTGGGAGTGTTCATCAGTGTGTAATGGAATTGTAACACTGGGAGGGCATGCTGGAGTATTTGTCCCCAAGCATATTAAAGTGACAGACACTGGTTTTTATGTGGGGGAGGGGCAGGGACAGAGGAATTATTTAATATAGTCTTTCACTAGGAATAGGGGAGGGCAGAGGAAGAGGAAGAGAGAAGGAAGAAGAAAAAGGGGAAAGGAAAGGGGGAAGAGGAAAGAGAAGTGAGGGAGGGAGGGAGGGAGGGAAGAAAGAAAGAAGGAAGAAAGGAAAGGAAAGAAGGGAGGAGGGAGAGGAAAATCTGGACTTTAGACAGAATCTCTGAATGGGGCTCTTAGCCTGGGGTACATAAACTTGGAGAGAAAAAAAATTCCATTTTCTTTTCACTGTCTAACTGAAATCCAAGCATTTCCTTTACAAGCATACGTAGTCCTGAGAAAGGGTCCACAGGCTGTCCCCCAGACTACCCAAGGGGGTCTGTAACACAAAAAATGTTAGAACTTCTGATCTCTAAGGAAAGAAAGTTACCCTAGACATAAAAAGGAGTGTGTGTCTAGGTGCACGCATACAAAGGAAGATGCACAAAGGCCAAACAAATATAATTAGCCATGTCAGTGATTACGAGGCTGACACTAAGTAAGATGATTCTTGGGTCCCCCTATCTAGCATTGCTTTTAACCAAAGTCATGAATGAACACAGAACCGTTTTCCAAAATCCAGCCAGAGTCCACTCTAAAACTCTCAGAGGAAAAGCTTAATTTGAGCCACCCAAAGAATAAAATATGGAGAAATTTAAGAGACCCCTAGGAAAATTGGCCTCCTCTCTTCATTGCAGAGGTGGGGGACTCTGGGTACGGAGCACTGTATATACTGTCAGAGAGGTGTCTTACAGAGCTAGAAGGGACCTTGGGGGCTATGGATTCCAACTCCCTCATCTTACAGACAAGGAAAACGAGGCAGAGAGAGCTTTTCAATGACTTGCCCAGGGTCCTACAGGCCTGGGTTTTTTGTTTTTGTTTTGAATGGTTATCTGGACAGGGGGAAAGGGGAGAGATAAACAAAAACAGGAAACACCAATAAAAATTTAAAATAAATATATAAATATAAATAAAATAAAAAAGAAGGGAGCTTTGGAATTGAAAGGGGATACTTTGGGGTGGGTTTTTTTAAAGTACTGAGGGCACCCCTAAATGAGAACCTGAAACAATCCCAGCAGAACTCACACTGCAGCCACCATGGGCTTCCAGAGACAGACATGTCACCACCGCCCACACCCCCAGAAGACTGAAGAGCAGTTTTCCAGGGAAAATAAAAAAAAGGTGTTCCTGTTTTCTGAGAGCAGAGGGCACCTCTTATTTAAAAGGTGGTCCTGGTCTCGCCCGTGGCCGCCGTTTACATGCTTGATAAATTTAATTTATTATCACGGGTGAGCCTGGAAACGGAGGTGATCAGGGCAGTTAAAAATTAATTCTGTGTTGAAATAAATGATGATAAAAGGAAGTTTTTACTAGTTTCCTTTTAAGTTTATGAATGATTAAAAGTAGCCAGCCGCACGGGGTGGGGCGCGTGGGGAGAGGGAGGGCGGGAGGGAGAGAGAGGGAAGGAGGGAGAGAGAGAGACAGAGAGAGAGAGAGAGACAGAGACAGAGAGGGAGAGAGAGAAGGAGGGAGAGGGAGAGAGAGAAGGAGGGAGAGGGAGAGGGAGGGAGAGAGAGAGAGAGAGAGAGAGAGAGAGAGAGAGAGAGAGAGAGAGAAAGAGAAAGAGCTCTGACCAGAACGAAGTTGGGAAAAACACACTGAGGGTGTCATTTCTGACCCCCTTCATCAGAAGCGAAAAACCACACTTGCTAGGAGTGCCATCCAACCCCAGGAGAGACTTGGAGCATCACTTCATGCTGTATTCACTATTATGTTGTATTAACCTCATATACAGTTTGTATTTACTTACATATGCTATTTGCCCCCAAAACACATCTGCTCCTTGAAGGCAGACTGCTCCATTTCCATCCCTGTACACAGAAGGCCCTTAATCAATGCTTGTTGACTGACCAAGTGCTGGCCAGAAGGCCAACCCTCTCTCCACCCCTCGGAGCTGCCTCTCCGGCTGGCTGTGCCCGAGTGATCACAGAGACCCCACTCTGCAGCCCCCAGCCAGGTTTCCTGTGTCCAAAGGGAGGCCAGAGGGTCAGGACTCTGCAGGAGAAAGGCAGCCGGTCCAAGGCACTGGACTCTGCAGAGGCTGGGACTCTCCTACAGGTGCTGAGGCCTCTGCCATCAATGGACCAAAGCATCCCTGAAAGGCTGAAGGCTGCTCCTCTCTGAAGCCTCCCCCCACTGCACCCAGCAGCCTCCTGACGATGCTGTATTTAGAGCTCCCACGTATTAGGCATCTCCACACACTTTTAAAATCGTGACTACCCTGTTTTGTTTTGTTTTTTAAGGATGATCTAAGTGTCTTTGAACAATCCCCTCTTTGAAGTCGACAGGACAGGCCTGGGCTCTCCTCTGGAACACAGATATGGAAACCAAACTCAGAATTAATAGCTACCAGACATCCCTGCCCCAGGAAAACACAAAACAAGGTTTCCCATCTGAAGGAGATGATCTACTTCCTCGGGTCTCTGACAATTAATCAGAGAAGACCGGTACTATGAGGCACATACGGCACTGGATTTGGGGGCTGGGAGAGAGAGTCATAGATAATATCTGGCCCCATCTTCACATCGGACACAGAAGGTCCTAAGTTAAAGCAAGAATATTTTCCCTGGAGTTAGAGGTCTTGAATTCGAATCCTCCCTGACACAGCTAGGCTGTACTAACAGAAGGTTCAGCCCTCCATCCACCTCCTATTCAGGTGTATAAATATTTACACACTCATTCAACCAGTACAGTTATCCCTTCTGTCTCACAGAGAGATATGGGAAATCCATGTAAAACTGGCCCTCTTTTCACACCAGAGAAGTCTGAGTTATCACGGTATTACAAGATAAAACCTATTAATATTATATAATACTATACATATATTTTATGCATTTCTGAGTTTCTAAACTTTTTCTGTGTCATCTGCTGGCTTCACGTGTCATCTTCAGCTTCCACAAAACTCCCCCAAAATCACCATTTAATTTCTCATGCCAACCCACAATCTAATCAAACCATGATGGGGAAAGTCGCCAGGTGGAAGGGAGAACCGTGCTTCCTTTGGATGGAGAAGAGGGTCCTGGTAGGACCCGCATATGTAAAAACAATATAATTAGATGAAGAATTCCAGGATCAGAAAATACAAGATACACCAAGAGCTTCTGAGGGAAGAGAAGCATGTGTGACTTGTCCAGTATCACGTAGCCAGCATGGGTCAGAGACGGGACTTGAACACAGGTCTTCTTGTCTCCAAGGCTGGCTCTTTACCAACTCAACAAAACTTTACCAACAAACCTCATACTCACCCATAGATCTTTCAGGGCTCCGTCTAACGGGGTAAAGTCAGCCCTACCCACATTCAAAATTTGGAAGGGCAGCTTCTCTCTCTCTTAATACAAATTCCATCTGGATTATTTCAGGGCACAGGTCCAATACCTCCGAAAGGGAAGTCAACCCTCAGTCGGTCCCCTACATTCCATAACAGATGGGATATTACTCATTTGGATCCTCCATGAGTCCCCGTTTCCTGGTCCTGCAGCTGTCTGGGCTGGGGGGGTCCATCAATTCCATGGCCACCCCAAGCCCCAACAATCTCAGATTAACCGAAAGAAGAAAAAAAAAAACAAGGGAATAAACTGGCTGAATCCTCCAGCAGCCCCACACCCACAAAGAAACATCCAACTCTACCTATTTGCCTATTTGCATATCTGGCAGGCTGCCCCTCCAGCAGATACCTGAGCCACAATGCCCAGGTAGACTGGGTTGGCTGTTTGCTTTGAATTCAGGGTGTCAATCTGCTTCTGTTCTAATTATATCCATCTTGATGTGTTATTACAATCTCATGAAAACTTCTTTTCATTATGTGAATGGCTATAAATACACACACATGACAAACAGTTGTTATAAATTTTCTGGTTCAGCAAAAAGCAGGCAAGATGCCTCTGCCAACACATCATGTGGATTTAAAGCTTGGAACCCAGCTTCCGAGGTAGGGTTTGGGGGAAGCACCGCTGCTCATCCCGGCTCCACCATCCATGTGTTTCAAAGGGTTGGGTACCCACGACTTAGGCCAGGGAAAATAATCCATGGGGAAAGCTCTTCAGAGGAGGGATCACAGAATTATGGGATCCTAAGTCAGGGGGTCATAGATTTCAAACTGGGGCAGACCTCAGAGGTCCCATCCAATCCCTTCATTTTACAGAGGGGGAAACTGAGGTCCACAGGCCACTGAGTTATGTGCAGTCTTATAATGGAAAACTTACTATCCAGAGAATCAGGAGGTCTGGGCTCAAACCCTGCCTCTCACACTGAATAAATACCCTGTGTGCCCTTGGATAAGTAATTTCACCTCTGAAATGGCCTCCAAGTCCCTCTCAGCTCTTAAACTGTGATTCTTTAAAATGCCAGATGGAATTTGAATCCAGAACTGTCTAACTTCAGCTCTTTGGGCACCACTGGCCTTTCTTTGTTTAATTAATGCTGTTTTTCATTTTGTGTTGTATGTATGCCCAGTGCCCAGGACAAAGCAGGCACTGGATAAAAATGTCTGTTGTACTGAATTGGGAAAAAAAAATTGTTTGTGAGTCTATGGTAAGCTCTTCCCTGGGCATTCTAGGGGGGCAAACAGCCAGTTTATCCACCTGACATCGTTTTTGGTCTCACAACTCATTAAATTCTTCTCTTTTTAAAGCAAAAGATTAGTCACAAGGCATTTGCACAGGATGACAGAGAGAGTGGCCCACTTAAAAACACGACTTTGTGTTCAAATGAGTAACCGTGTGTAGTAAGAGAAAAGGCACTGGAAAAAAAGGGGGGCGTTTCACAGTCATGAATAACGTGGATGTTCGTGGGGCAATTTTCACCCACAGATCCACACTTGAGCATCCAACCCACCCAGCCCAAGGCCTGAAGTGAGGAGCATGGAGAAGGCTTTGGTTCACCCAATCAGGGTTAAATTACAGGGAAGCCATTTACCAGACGAGGGGAGCCCTCCCTTCTTGCCTTCCTGGACCCCAGGGCCGCCCACCAAGGCTACCATTCAGGTCAAAGTACACGGCTGCTCAAACCACCTGGGAGAGATGGGAGCCAACGATGGCTCCTCCTTCCAGGGAGCACTGCCCTCCACCTCTGTCACCTCCAGGCACTGTCCATCCTCAGAGCCTCTGGCCCTTGCCACTCGCCCCGCTGCGGCATGCCACACCACCCTCCCCACCATTGGAGGGTAAGCTCTTTGAAAGCCAGCAGCGCCCTCGGTTCTCTCTCTATGCCCAAAGCTTGGCAGAGAGTAAGCCCTTAGTAAATACTTCTTCATTCATTCAGTTTTCTCATCTATAAAATGAGGGCATTGGAAGCAAAAGAGCAGGAAGTGCTTGGATTCAAAAACTGTTCAGTCCTTTCAGTGTGTCCAGCTCCTCATGGCCCCACTGGGGGTTTCCTTGGCAGAGACACTGGAGTGATTTGCCATTTCCTTCTCCAGCTCTTTTTACAGATGAGGAAACGGAGGCAGACAGTGTGAAGTGACTTGCCCAGGGCCACTCTGCTAGTAAGTGTCTGAGGCTGGATTTGAACTCACATCCTTCCTGACTCCAGGCCCTGAACTCTACCCGCTGTGCCACCCAGCTGCCCATAGAGTTGGAAGAAATATGTTCAAATCCCAGTTCTGCTGCTTGTTTCTTGGGTGACCTTGGGGAAATTACTTCACCACTTTATGCCTCGGTTTCCTTCTGCATAAAAATAAAGGATCAGACTAGAAGACCTCTGAGATACCTCCTCGCTCTAAGCCTATGACCTCCTTAGACAACCTCTAGGCTCGGGTCCCTTCTTCTTTCGACATCCTATACAAAATAGCTTCTAAAGCACACCATAACAGCAGCATTAATAAAGTGTGACACAAGCACATGCATAGAAGAGATGCTGACCAATGCCCACCAGACCACTCGAGACCAACCCTGCAGCTGGCACTGGTCACCATTTTATAGATCCCCCAGCCTCACAACCAGCTGGGTGCTAACAGCGGGATAGGAACCCAGATCTCTGCCTGCAAGCCTGATGTCTAGGACGCCTCTGCGAGGTCATGGGGGCTGGCGGGTGGGTACACACTCCTGAGCAAAGCTGAGAGTGTGCCAGGGACTCTCAAAGCCCAAATAACAAGTCTCACCAAAGACAGATGGGGAGAAGAAGGAGAAAACAAATAAATGAACTTGGCCCACAGTCCAGGAGGGTGTCCCATGCACACGTCCTCTGCTGTCTTGGGGAAAAGTGTGGCTTTGTCTTCACTCCTCAGATGATTTCTGAGCTGAAGAAAACCCAAGGCCTCACTATGTTCTCTTGCCAACTAAATATTTACTAAGAGATTGAGGGTGGAAGGTGTCGGGATTTCAGCTGTGTAGAGACCAAAATTACTTCTACTCTTGCTGCATTTAACTGGTCAGTTCTCTCCTTAGGTTCTACCTTGGAAAGGGAGATGGCGCTTCTGGTTTGGAGGACCTGGGTTCGGATCTTGCCTCTGACAAGGTGCAGACCTGAGACACGTCAGCTGACCGCCTTGGCCTTCACCTCCTCGTCTGTAAAATGAAAGGGCTGGACCAGATGGCTTCTAGCCCTATAGCCCTAGGCTTCTAGGGGACAAGCACCCAAGAGGCATGGCGCTTTACAAGATCCAGACTTTCTCAGGTCACAATGGAGGCTCCTTTGGGGGGCAGGGGCCTTCCATTCTCATCTCTGCATCCCCCCACTCCCCAACCTCTAGCATATCTCAGGCCCATGGCAAATGCTTGTGACATGAGTGAGTGACTGATCCCATTCCCCCATGGGCTTTCAGCTCCAGAACCAGAAAAGGGAGCTCACTGGCCATCTAGTGCCCCCCCGCCACCTCCCTCATTTCACCCAGGCGCAGGAATGTTAAAAGCCAACCTGCGCATGGCCACCTAGATAACGAGAACTCACATCCCTAATTCCAAAGTCAAGACTGGAAAGGGGTAAACAGTCAGCCCCAAAACCATCAAACTGTACTGAAAATAAACAGAAAGAACCCTCAGCTTCTAATCTGGAAATCTGGAGAATTTTAGGAGCCACCTTCCCAGAGGGAGGCCCTGAGAAATAGCTTTATTTCACTTCCGGTGGTCACAAGGTGACCAGGTCAGTCCATTATCCTCAAGCTACAATAAGAAAATGCTTGGTTCTAGAGTCTAGTCCAAGTCCTGACTCTGTCATTTAACTACCTCTGTGTGACCTTGGACATGTCCCTTGACCTCCCTCAACAGGCCCCAGTTTCCTGCTTTGCAAAATGAGGGGGTAGAAGCAGGCTCTTCTGGCTCTAAATCTATTATCCAACAAAGCCTGTCAAATTAACTCATTACAAGGCCCACTGAAAGAAAACACAGGGCAACCTACCAGAGAGGTGGCTTTCCTACTGGTGATAAGATTCAGACAAATAAAATATATGCATAATTTGCCCAAACCGCTCCAGTGCTGTGCGGTCAACAGATGGCATGTGACAATCCAGATGTAAATAATCCCAGTGTTTGGAAACTCATTCCAGTTCTCAGCCTGGCATTCCCCAGGCCTCTACCCTTGACCAGAAATCCCATCAACTGCTCAGCAGGGGTCCTAGGACAGCATGTCTAGTTCACGTGTAAAGGCCCCTCTCTTCTTCGCTATCTCCCAAATGTGCAAACCTCAAGGTACAGTGTGATCCACCAGGCCAGGAGGGGGAAAACCGGAATCTGCACAGCTCGAGTCCTGCTCTTGTCAAAGTGGGGGTGAGAGAAGCTATCCTCGCAGCTCCTGCAGCAAAGCCAACCCCCACCCACCACCACCTGCATTGACCTTTTTTCCACCACTTAAAACCTAGGTTTTTCCCCTGCCTTCTGTGGTATCTCTTTCAGGGCATTACGAGGCTCTTTCTAATGGTCTGGAGTCTCCATGGCGGCTTGGTACCAATTTAAATGACAGCAAATTGGCCAGAGATGAGTGTGTATGTTTGGGAATATGTGGTATCTCTGTGGGCAGATCACAGGGAGGAGGAAATGGGAGGAAGGGGACATGGAAGAAAGGGTAAGAAAGCAGAAAAGGAGAGGAGGAAAGGAAAGGAAGGAGGAAGAAGAGAAGGAGGAAGAGGACAGGGAGAGAAGATGAGAAGGAAAACACAGGGAAGACAAAGAAAGTGAGGAAGAAGAAGAGGAGCAACCCAAAGACCAAGGGGACGATCCCTGAGACCCAGGAAACCCTCCTCAGAGCTGACCTCCAATGGCCTCGGACAGAACACCAAACCACAAGGAAAGGAAATCTCTAAGTGAAGTGCTTCCACCTTCCACCCCACAACTTCCCAACTCCACTGCTCTTCATGGATTGCACTGGAGCCTTCCCACTGGCTCTAGGCCCACTCTTGCTTCTGCTTTTAAGGACCCAAATCAGGTGCAGACAATTCACAAGGATCCAACTTCTCCATGAAGAAAGGTGTGAAAGGAATGAGACCGACATCACAGTCCTACAGGGCAGTGGACCAATCACTGACCCAGATTTAGCTACCAAACCACAGCAGTTGGGGTTTTTCCCTTGAAATGGCAGCCCAACTCACAGCAACTGGCATTAGCCCATCCCCAAGGAAGAGAATTATTGATGATGCTAAAGGACAGATTCTTTGGTGAAGATGGTGCTGCTTCTAGATCCAGGTGACCTGGGTTCCAGCCCAGAACCACAACTTACAATCAGTGAGACCTTAGGTAAGTCACATCCCAAGTCATGGGAAATGAGAGGGGAGGACCAGACAATCTCAAAACCCCAATGATCCCCATGGCTTGAGGCACCTGCATGATCACCAAGGATGCAAAAGATAACCTAAAGAACCCCAAAACGGACTAGAACAAGGAGGTAAGGACAAGAGTGGAGAAAACCCCACCAAGGAAGCCAAGTGCTTTCAATGACCCCTCCCATCCCAGGGGAACAAGTCTGCCCTAATTCTCAGGCATTGGGGATTCCCCTAAGGACGGCCACATTCTATCTCTTTCAAACCCCACTTAGTGGGGCTCTCCTCCAATGTACCTGTACTTTCCTTCAAGGCTGGTATTTTCCATTCACTCCTGGACCACGACAATGAATGTCATCTCCTTAACTAGAAAAATCTAGGTTTCTTGGGGGCGGAAACACAGTTAAGAACGTTGGCAAAAGGTGGCAAGCAGACTATATAAGTCATGGTTATAAGTCAAGTAATAGCTACCGATCCCTTACATATCCAATTTCCATGGCTGTTTATCACACAATATAGGGGTGAGGGGAGAGAAATGGACGAGGAAAAAAATCACCAACACTTTCCCCTTATGCACACATGTCCTTCCCATTGTGATTGACCTTCACACCTCATCCAGCCCTCTACCCAGGTCATGCTGCCATCTGTGCCAAGCACCCATTATACCAGCTTGGGTTACCATCAACTGTAGGGGCCCTCCACAGGCATGTCCTAAGTCCCTGCTGACGTTAACCACACAGCCACCGGATTCCTGCCCAGGGGTCCATTATCTCTACTGGTGATTGAATGAGTGAAAACAAGCCTAGCCCACTTAATTTAGCTGGTCTGAGACCCAAAGCCATGAATCACCTTAAAGTTCCAAAATGAGAAAGACAGAGATAGAGTCACATACAGAGAGAGAATGTGTGTGTGTGTGTGTGTGTGTGTGTGTGTGTGTGTGTGTGTGTGTCTCCCTAAATCTTTACCACTTACTCGGGCCTGGAGTCAGAAAGACCTAAGTTCAAATCTGGTTCCAGACACTAATTAGCAGTGTGACCCTGGGCAAGTCACTTCACCCTGTTTGCCTCAGTTTCCTCCTCTGTCAAATGAGCTAGAGAAAGAAATGGCCAACCACTCTAGTATCCCTGCCAAGAAAACCCCAAACGGGGTCACAGAAAGTCAGCCATGACTGAAATGACTGAACTACAAGAAAATCAATAATACCATTACTTCGAGAAAGGATCCATGTGGATCAGCTCACTCCTCCTAGGGCCAAACCCCTCTTCCCTATCACTAGCTCCTGATACATGTGGTCTTTTCCTACAAAAATATAAACTCCCTGAGACCACAGAGGCGTCTGATAGACTCTTGGGCAGTCTTTATTTTCCAAATTTATATCCCCAAATACAAGGCCCTGACACGGAGTAGGCCTTCAACAAATGCACTTTTCATCCATCCATCCATTCATTCATTCATTCATTCAGACCTGAAGCATGGATGCCTCCTAATCTACATCATCACCATCATCATCCGACATGTTGGCAGCACCTTCACGCATCCAAAGTGCTTTACACGCATCCAAAGTGCTTTACACACACACACACACACACACACACACACACACAGAGCCAGCTACAAGACATACCCTGGATAATCAGCATTATTTAATAAAGACCTTTTGTTCCCCTGAAACTATGACCATCCAAAACCCCCCTGTTATCTTCAGTTTTAACCTCTGCCCTGAAGCTGCTAAGAGATACTTCCAAGGTGGAAACAGCAACTGTCTGGGAAGCAGGGGGTTTACCAAGAGAGGGGATTGGGAACGTGGAAGTCCCTAGGATGGGGAACAGGGCAAGGCTGCACAGGGAGCCTGGAGGGGGAGCAGCGCCTGGTTCAACAGAGCCACCAGCAACGTCCTTTAATCTTGACTGTTCCCAGCACCTGTCAACCAGGGAGAAGACCTACCTGTGAGTGGAAGAACAGTGAGGAAAAAGGGTCCATGTAACCTGCTAAAACACCACTTTCACTGGGTCAGGAACTGGCTGAGATACAATAGTATCAATATCCAGATTCTCCTCTGGCTTCCTAAGATCTTGACCACCCCTCAATCCACTCCCAATATTTTTTTCCTATTTTTTTAATTTTTAATTTATTTCTCTTTAATGTGAACACACATCTCCCTAGACCTGCACAATGCACCTGTCTCACAGGGTCACAGATTTAGAGTGGTCAGGCCATTTATGGTCACCTTTCCTCCTACAGATGAGGAAACTGAGACCTAGAAAGATTAAGGGACTTACCCAAGGTCAAAGAGCCAGCAGGTGGCCAAGGCTTGTTTTCTCAGCCTATTTACCCTACCTAGGACCCTACTCTGCCCCAACGAACTCCTTCCTTTCATTGATCCACATCTTAACCAGGCTTCAAGGGTCTAACTCAGGCTCCTCCTGAGTCTTCCAGGACATGCTGACCTTACGCTTCTCTGAATTCCTATTACAGAAATTCAAGTCAATTCTATACTACCTCGTTCTCACAATAGAAAGGACACTGGCTCAAGCACCAGGGGCCCCAGGTTAAAATCATGATTCTGTGGCTTCCTAATTGTGTGACCTTGGGCCAGTCAACTGACCTCTCTTTTTTTATTTTCCCTATGGTAAACACTTGACTCGCTGACTGACTGATCCAGAGGAACAATGATTAACCCATACATCAGATTTGATGGAGAACTGATTACACTGTACACCACATATATGTAATTCAAATTCAGACCAACAAGCCTCCCCACCATGGTGTGGATAAGCAGAGTCTCAAACAGAGCTGTGAAAGTGAAGCCACATGAAGGTCTTAAACATTCTCTCTCTCCCTGACTAGCCCACCGCAAGTCTTCATTCTGCCCATGTGCACATCTGCAAACCTGCACTCGCAGCCCTGGGATTTGAGAGCTGGAAGGGCCCTGGTTCATTCTCAGGTGGTCGCCTCACGTTGTCACAGAAGGCCTTTCTAAACTTTACAACAAGCTTTCACAGGCATCATTAGCTCCCTGTTCTCAAACCCGGCCTTGGCCTGCTTCTGCTAGAGCATGGTTTACTAAAAGTGTCCTGCACCAGCCCAAGAAAAAGAGAACATGTGCCAGCAGCTGCTGTAAGAGACAGGAGGTGGGAAAAGCAACACAGGGGACAGGAAAGCAATGCTGGTGCTTTCTCCTGGATGTAAGGAAGGACACCCAGTAAGGGAAAGCCGTCACATAGATACAGCTGGAAGGAATACTCAGTTCAGGCACAGGATCTGAGTTCAAATCCCACCTACGATGCTTACTACATTAGGGACCCTGAGCAAATCATCAAACTTCCTTGGGGCTCCCTCTGTGAAATGATGGGGATGGCCTCAGAAGTCCCTTCCAGCTCTGAAATGATAAACAGCGGGAAAATACTGCTGAGAACTTATGGAGACCACAGTCACTCCAATATTCCACTCAGATTCTGTGGGGTGCTACACCTGGATCACTGTCTAAATACACATCTATAATATTCACAGTGGTTAAGGAGCAGATATCTGATCTTACCCACTAAAGAAAATCCCCCCAAATAAAGCCTGGTTCATTCCTCTCCTGTTCCAAATTGAGGAGGGTATCCCAAATGTTCCCTCCCCATCCAAGGCTGTGACCCTCAAGAGTGTGATGGACACATTCTAACTTCACCAAGCCCCGAGATCGTCCCCTATACAAAGTCGGCCTCAAACTCTTCTCTTTAATGGTCTGCCCAGTTATGACTGAGCTGTGATCTTGGCTTTCCTCCTGGGCCCTGGCTTTCCAAAGCTGCCAAATGGACTTTCCTGTACCTCTTATAAGAGGGTCCAGCCAATTTTCAGGAAATACAAACACAACTCCCCAACCTTGGGCCAGTTGGTAGATTTCACTCTTAGTTGGATTTGTTTATATCAGCACATCAGATTCTTTATTACCAGTTAGAAACACATTTTTTTTTTCTGTAAGGCAAATGAAAACAAAAATGCTAAGTAAACATAAACTCCCTGGCTAGGGAGCCACTGTGCATTCACCCCACAAAGCACACCTCTGAATGCGTTACTGCCCTGTAGGAATTAAGGTGAAAACTTGGCTAAAGCCCGGCTCATATCCCTGACCTCTCCTCTTTGCCAGCATGTACACAACAACAACATCGCACCAGCAGCAGCCATGGCAATCTGACTGTCTGTAATACAAACTTCTGAAAAGGTTTAGGTCTGAGTTTTGCAATAGTTGGCATTTACAAGATTCCTATAAGAGGTCTGCCCAAGTCATATCTTAAGGATCTGTTTTCTAATATTCCTCCTTTAAAAAAAAAGTTATAATCATTTTTTCAGCAGGCCTTCCAAAGTGAATCTTTGTGTTTTGGGGGGAGGGACCCCATAATCAGTTCTGCATGCCAGAGTGTTTTGATGATCCAAAATAGATACAACAGGAATTACAGGCTTAGCAAGCCACCTTTTCCCTGCTTAACAACACACATTCAGTGAATCCCATTTCTCACTCCCATGTAGGCTTTTAAATTGCAAGCCTCTTTCAAATAACATCTGCTCACACTTTTGCCTCTTGGACCCGGCCACACCAGGGAGTTGTCATATGATTTGGATATGGGGGCTGTTACAAAATGGGGAGACCAGGAATCCTTCTAATCAGGTCCTAAATTAACCTAAGGGAATTAGTACAGAGTAAGCCTCTGTGAGAGAGAAGGAAAAAAAAATCACAGCAGGGGCAGAAATGTGGAAGGGTAACAAGAAGACAACTTGAACTTGGCCCAACACACACACACACACACACACACACTACATATATATATATATACATATATATATGTTATATATATATACATATATATATATCATATATATGTATATATATATATATATATATATATATGTATATATATATATATATATAAAACACAATTTTCCCAGAGTTTACAACTTTCATCTCATAAGCCAAGTACAGCCTGGAGTGGACTGGCCATTTCAAACAATCCTGCTTTCTGTTTTGTTTAAAGAAAACACACAAACTGTCAATATCCTAATTAGCCTCCAGGGCCCTCCCTGGACCCCGATAAGTGTGAGGAGATGCTAGGGGCAAAGGGTAAACATCCAATGTAAGCACAACCACTTGTAACCAGCTCTGAGTCAGCCACAGAAAGCAATGGCAGCATGTTCTGTCCTATCTGGAGAGACTCCGTATTTCAAAGCAAGGAAGTGAAAAAGAGAGGTCAGACTCTATAGCAACCTCCTACCTTAACAAAAATTAAAAGCCATAGCTAGAATCGTTCTAATCCCTTGGTGAACCCCGGATCCCTGGTGACAAGAGAGGCCAGTTCTAAGACAGCACAAATTCCAGAGTCAAAAATGGGGGGGAGCTATCATCAATGTGTGATTTTTGTTTCAGACAGACTACATCATAATCACCAATATCAGATTCTGATATACTACCCCCCCTCAAAAAAAAATTTCCAGTAAGGAGACACAAGCTTAAGAGGTCGGCTTCATTCTTATTTATTTAAAATACTTAATATAGACACAGAGGCACACACACAAGCAATGTTCAAGCAATCCTACCAGTAATTTTAACCTGGACAGGCACTGTGTGGATAGCTAAAGCTGTCATTAACAAAGGTTCTCTCTGACACACATGTGCCTCAAACCAAACACAAGATTAGCCAAAAAACCAAAAGGGAAAGAGGAAAAGTTTCCCTCTGAATCCTTAAACCTCGGTTCAGGCAAAACACAAGGTTGCCACCGACTCATGCCCCTGGTTTTGTCCTCCAGAAAGCCAAAAACCAAACCCACTCTGCTGCTTTTCTCTCTATGTGGGCTGTGTGTGTTAAAAACATTTCTTACTGCTTGCTCCCAAGGGGGGGGGGGGGGCGGGGTGGCGGCAGAGGGTGTTGTGGGGAGGGTGAAATTTACAAAGGCCAATCCCAGCTCTATCTCAGATCTGTCCTGGCAAAGAGAGTTTCCTCCTGACCCCTGGACCCCACCTCCCTAGCAGCCCCCCTCCTCCCCAGGAGAAGCTAGTCTAGCTGCTGGAAACTGTGCATTTGGTAAGGCACCCTGCAGGTGCTCAGAGAATAAAGACACACACACACATACACACACACACACACTCTCTCACACACACACAGAGCCAAGCACTTGGGGAGAAAAGGAAAGAAAAGAGAAGGAAGGGGCAGGGACAATTGGGTGACAAGCCCTTCAGATGTCAGCAAGGGTTTTTATTCCTTCTCCCCCTTCAGTCCGCCCCAAGCTGCTCTTGTCTGTCTCTCTCTTTCCTGTCTGTGTGTCTGGCTCTCATTACACTTAACCCTTTCCAAAAGGGATCCCTATACAGAAGAAAGGATATCTCTCTCTCTCTCTCTCTCTCTCTCTCTCTCTCTCTCTTTCTCTCTCTCTCTCTCTCTCTCTCTCTCTCTATATATGTATGTATGTATGTATGTATGTATGTATGTATGTACAGACACACATACACACACACACTCCCCTCCCTTCCTCTCCTCTCACTCTATCCCCCTCCCTCTTTTCTCCCAGCCAGGAAGAAAACGCCCCCCTCCCTATTACCACCTCCCAAAATGGGGGTGGGGGGAGGAAACCATGTGAATCCCACCGCTCCCCAGTCCTGGGGACACACAGGCAAGGAATATCTTCCTGTAATATACATGTTTCCATATAAAACACACACACACAACCGTCCACCAGAGCCCAAAATCAACCAAAGAGACTTAAACCAGCCAAGAAGCCATGATTGGGGAGGGAGAAGAAGAAGGGGGTGGGGGGGGGAGAGCTAGCTGGAGGGGAAGGAGAGAGCGGCGAGGGAGGCAAGGAGAGGGGTGCATTGTTGTGATGGCTGAACCCCCTTCCTCGCCCATCTGCCAGGGGGTGTGGGGGGCGGAGGCAGGGAGAGGGGCGACAGCGCAGGGGAAGGAGGGGGAGAGGGAGGACCAGGCAGGATTGCTGCTCTCCTCCTCCTCCTCCAGTGTGTGTCTCTCTCTCTCCTTGCGCCCCCGGCTCTCCCCCCCTCCCCAACAATGAGCCCTCAGCCCAGACGGACAGACCGGCGCTCGGGCAGGACAGACCGCCCGAGGGCACGGAGAGGCAGCGCAGGCGGGGGGCGCCCCGCGAGGATCCCGGGAAATAAACGGGGGGCCGGTCCCCCCCTTACCTCCAGAGCTTCAAAAGTGACAAAGCTGGTCATGGCAAAGCCATCAATGATGTCTTCTTCGGCCGACGTGGACTCCCTCCTCTTCCTCCGAGGGGGCCGGGGTCGGGACGGCGGCGCGGAGGCTGGGGGCTTCCCATTGTCTTCCTTCTCTGAGCCCGACGACGAGGCGACGGACGGCGGCGGCGGCGGCGGCGCCCGGGTCCGGCTCGGAGCCCCTCCGCCGCCGCCCCCTCCTCCGGCCCCGGCCCCGGGAGCCGCGGGCGCCCCGGCACCCCCCAATCCGGCGGCCCTGGAGCGCCGCTCCCGATCGCGCTGGGACCGAGACCTCCGCTTTTTCCGAAGCCCGAGGCAGCGAGTGGGGCCATCCATGGCTAGAGTCCTCCTCCTCCTCCTCTTCCTCCTCCTCCTCTTCCTCTCCTCCCTCCCGAGCACCAACCACCGCTACCCAGAAGGGAAAAAAAGGAGGCACGGGCCCCCTCCCTGCCTTCCTCCCGCACCCCACCCCCGGGGGAGGGGAGCCACAGAGAAAGAAGGGAGAGGGAGAGGAGAAGAACAGAGAGAGAGAGAGGAGAAAGGAAAGGGGGAAGGGGAGGAGGGAGGGATGGAGGGAGGGAGGGAGGGAGAAGAGAGAGAAGCGAGAGGGAGGGAGGAGGCGAAGATTCCAAGTGTGATTCCACCCAATGCAAGAGATTCCTCCGAGCAAAGCCAAGCAAAGTAATGGCTGAACACACAGGTCTCCTTCGGAAAGAGGGGAAGGGGGGAAAAAGAGGGAAAAAACCCGGCGAGCAGCAGGCAATAAATCAGAATATAGCGGAATGCTTTGATCAGGAGACGGGGAGGCTCCGGGGCGCCCTCCCCGCTCCCATTCTCCACCTCCTGCACGCCCCCCCCTTTGCAAAAAAATGCCCCCCTAAAATGCTGGGGGAGGGACTGAAAAACAGCAACTTCAGCCACTGGTCAGCAGCCGGGCGGAGGAAAAGAGCTGCCCCCCAGCCCCGCCGGCCCCGCCAGCACCTCAGAGAGAACTCCCCGGCTCCAGAATGCTGAGGAATGCTCCGAGTGGGCAGGGACCCCCCAGATGGCGGGCCGTGGGGAGGGATGCTGGGGCAGCGCCGGGGTCTGGGCTCGGCCCTGGCAGGGGAGGGACGGGGAGAAGGCGCCCCCCACCCCCTTCTGCAGGCAGAAAAATCTGTCTTTCTATCCGAGCACCGGATAAACGGTCAGCCCTCACCCAAAAGGAGGAGGGGGCGATGGGGCGAGTGGGGAGGGACGATCTCCCGTGGCCAGAGGCACCGGTGGAGTCTCCTCCTCCTCCGGGGGTCCCCCCTCCCCCCCGCCGGAGGGAGAGGCACGGAGAGGGAGAGCGAGCGCGAGGAGAGGGAGGAGGATGAGGATGAGCCGCCGCTGCCCCCGATGCTGCTGCTGCTGCTGCTGCCGCCGCCGCCTCCGAGAGCGCTGCCCTCCTTCCTCGCTTACGGCCCGGGCTGCTGCTGCTGCTGCCGCTGCCGGGGCTGCGGAGCGAGCCGGGCGCGCACGGGTGCACAGCGGGTCCCCGGGCGGCTGCAGCTCCGGGAGCCCGGCCACTGCCCCATCCCCTGCCGCCGCCGCCGCCTCCTCCCGGCCCGGCCTCGCCTGGCTCGCCCCCTCCGCTCGCTACCCTGCTCGCTCTGCTCGCTCGCTCGCTCACCGCCCGCCCTTCTCGGAGCGCGCGCGCGCGCACCCTCCCCTCCCCCTCCTCCTGGCCCTGGCCCGGGCTGGATCACGTGGGTGACTCCCAGCTCCCCCCCACACCCCTCCCACCCCCGGTTGTAGAGTGTGTAGCGAGCACCAGGCTGGGGGCTGGCCGTGCCTGCGAGCCGAGGGCATGCGCGCTGGGGCGGCCGGGCCTGCGCAGTGGGGGCGGGGCGTGGGGGGGCGGCCACCGCGCTCCGCGCCCCCCGCGGCGGGGCCGGGCCGGGCCGGGCACGGGCGCTGGGCGCAGCCTGGAGAGGAGCCCCGCGTGCCCGGCCCCGTGCGGCGCGCGCCTGCTCCCGCAACTTTGCTGCCGGCTCGCTCCGTGCGCGCTCCGGGCACGGCCGAGGACACCCACCCCACCCGCTCTCGCGCTCACCCGCGCACCCACCGAGTCCTCCCGGGTGCGCGCCCCACTCTTCCACCCAGAGCCTGGGGGGCGCGAGGGCCTGCCGGGGCGTGGGTGGGGAGGGGGCGGGGGAGGCTCTTCCGTCCGGGAAGGGGCCCGGACACGGGGGGAACAAAGAGGGGGTGCGTGGGGAAGCGCTCGCGCTGGCCCGGCCGGAGGCGAGAGAAACAGAAAACTTTTCTCCCCTCCGCGCGTGGGGAAAACCACTTGCGCCTGGACCGGTGCCCGGGCCGCCGGCGTCTGCCTTCTGCCCGGGACAGTGGAGAAGAGGAGACACGCGAGTGGGAGCCCCCAGCCACCCGAATGGCGCCCCGCGCTGCGGCCGCAGAGGGGGCGCCCGGGGGAGAGCGAGAAGCGCCCGCCAGCCCCGTCCCCTTCCCTCGATCCCGAGTGCGTGTCACCGGGAAGCCCCCAGGGGAGCGGGCCACGCCACGTGCGGAGCCCGACTGACAAGCACAGAGCCCCCAGCCCGGAGGAGGCTCGCAGCCCGGCTCCAGCTGGCGGGATCGCCACTCTTCCCGCCTGCGGGCTCCCCCTCCCCCGCCCGCTGCCTTAGATACAATGTTTCAATAAAGGAGGCCCGAAATCAATAAACAAACAGCGAGCGGCTTCTCCGCGCAAACGGCGCGCTCCTGTGCACGGCGGCGTTCGGGTGGCCGGGCGCTGACCTCGACCCGCAACGCCCGCCCTGTCCCCCGGCGATGCCCGGCCAGACAGGAGGAGTGTGCCTGGCTCATCCTGCCCTCGAGCTGGGGAGCCCTTCTCTAGCACCTGGGATATGCTCCCCTTTCCCTTCTCTGGGGCTCTCTCTCACTTGGGTCTAAATCAGGAAAGCAAGTCAAGGGATCACGGCTGATGGATCTCTCTCTCTCTCTCTCTCTCTCTCTCTCTCTCTCTCTCTCTCTCTCTCTCTCTGTCTCTCTCTCTCTCCTCTCTTCTCTCTCTTCTCTCTGTTTCTCCTCTGCCTCTCCTCTGTGTCTGTGTGTGTGTGTGTGTGTGTGTGTCTGTCTGTCTGTCTCTAATCTTTTGTCTTTTTCTTCCTTAGGGTCAAAGACTTGAATAATATCAGATTCTCTACCGGGTTCCCCTAGTCCCACCCACCCACCCCGTTTTTTAAATTGATAACCAAGGATTCTTCTATTCACCAAAAGAGCAAGAAACACTGGAAAGAGGCAGGGACCTGAGTTGAAATCTCAAATAGCATCTATAACACTGTGACCTTGGATCACCTAACCTCTGAGCCTCGGTTTCAACATCTGTGAAATGAGCGAGTTGGAGTAGATGGCCTCCGAGATCCTTCCCGGTTCTGGAGCTAGGAACCTAAAATTACCACTTTTATATTGAAAATAGCCACAGGAAAATGCTTAGTTCTTGTCCCTTCCCCCTCTTCTCTTCCCTTCTCCTCCCCTCCATTCACACATTTCTCTTTTGTAGGTCTATAACCTATGATTTCATCTGGTAAGAAGCTCCTGCTGATAGAGGCAGGGACTTGAACACAGTTCCCAGAAGGGGCCAAGGGCAGCTCTCTCCTCTAAGGTCATCTCACCTCTCTGCCCCTGCCACACCCCAAGATAGGAAACGTCACTCATTTCCAGGAGACTGTGTGCTGGACCATTCCATGGATGGGATCTGCACTGCTTTTATTGGGAACACGATGCCAACTTGCAGAGATATCACAACCTGCCCCTGGCATGATTTCCCAGTACAGTACCTCTGGACAGACTGTAACTCCTAGGACAGTCATTAGCGGCTGCTGTAATCTGCCCTCGGGTTACTAGGCTGGTACTTACAGAGAGGCCAGTTTCTGCATCTTCCAGAGCAGACTGTACCAACCAGTGGTTCAAGGAAGGCACTCACTAACCCTGCCTTTTTTTTTTTTTTTTAAGAGTTATTGGGGCAGGTGTTTTAAGACATCGTGGCTGCCCTGGAGACTAGAAAAGTTCAAGGCCAACTTCAAACAGGTTCTCCTTTAAAATCCCTTTTCAGCAATGTGGGGGAGGAGGAGAGAGAGGGACTTGGAGGGAGGAGTGCAATTTGCAAATATAATAAAAAGGTCTTTTATTAGTGACTTTCCCAAGTTGCCCCCTGGCAGTCTTGTCTGTAAAGAATAGTGTCTGGCAGTCAGAAAGGGAGAGGGAGCACGGGCTGGCTTAGGGACACTGCAGGAACCTTGCCTGCAGCCAGAGTAATTTGTAAATGCATTTTGGGATAATGTTTAAATGAATCTTTTTTTTTTCCAGTGTCTGTGGATAATGCTCAGTGGAATTGGTAATATCCTGTGGGTCAAATGGGTTCCTTTGGCGCCTTCTACCAGAGAGGGTGATTGTTCATGGATGTAGCATCCAGGTTTGCTTACAAACATTCTCAGGGGCTTGCCTGTAGAAGAGATTGTTTTGTTTTGTCTCTCCCAGGGACTATTCCCAGAGAAATCAAACTGGTATGCAGGTATGACCTCTATGCTTTCTGTTGTGGCTGCATCCTTCGGAAAGGGAAATAAAATTTCTTGGAAGCTCAGATAAAGCCCATTGATTTAGGGGTACTCTGGCTCTCTCCACAGGCAGGACTCAAAGGAAAAGGCTCCCCTTTGGTTAAAAGAGGCTTTAACTTGGAAGACAGTTGGAGCAAGACCACGGTTCATATCAACAAGGCTTAGGTGAAATCTTGGCACAAATGACTATAGTTCATAAAAACTAGTGTTTTAAACAAACAAAAAAGCCTTCAAGTGACTATCTATATAGTGGCTTTGCAGGAATAGGCCTCTCAAGTGGCTCTGAAATACACAAAGGATAAAAATCTTCCAGCCCTGCTCAGGGGTAAAGTACTTGACCCCCAAAGTGTCTCTCCAGTTTTGCCATCTTTATATTCCAATCGATGATTAATACCCAAATTACATCTTGGATATTTCATCTGGACTGGGTTGAAAAAATCTTTTGTTTCTATTTGCCTGAACTCTGAGCTTTCTCACAGATAGTGATTTCGGTTCCAGACCTCCTAAATTACTAAATTTTTATATCTCTCTCAGTCTCACCCCTTATTCTCTGCCAACAGTGTGATTATTAAAGCATCTTTCTTGATATTACATACTAGTATGCGAGATTTGAATTTAATTTATTAGGAAAATTGATTTTTAACTCAAAGCAGCTAGGGTTTATGTTTTTGTAGTTTATAACTTTCAGTCCTTTTGTGTGTGCATATGTGAATGGACAGGAGAGAGAGAGAGAGAGAGAGAGAGAGAGAGAGAGAGAGAGAGAGAGAGAGAGAGAGAGAGAGAGAGAGAACGAGAACCAGGGATCAGAGCAGAGCTCGAAGCAGGTTAACCAATGGACCTCAATTGTTTCCAACTGAATAGGTAAGAAGATGATGAAAAGAAGTCGGCTTCTCTTCCTTAACCCCCATACATCGTTTTTAATAAAAAATATTCCTGGGGAGAGATCCTGATCGGTTCCATTAACTTTCAGGTAGCCCATCAGCAATCACCCATCATTGTATTCCACACTAATTGTCACCTGCTGTTTTCATCTTTTCTCCCATCACAAGTTGTTTTTCAAGATGTGGTTTTAATGTTCCTTTTTTTTAAAGAGGGATGTAGGGTTCAATTTGCTAAATGTTATGCTGCCTTCCATAATATTGTACATTATAAACTTCATCATCTCGGCAGGTGCTTCCTAATGAAAGCAAGGGAGGCTTTTCAGGGCCAACCATGTGAAACCCGTATTACCGTGCTGACGATATATCCTGAAAGATTTGGTGGGGAAAGGGTAGCACGGACAGAACTGGAGAACTTTTGTTGTCCCCGGATCCAAATGATCTGTATACATGACTTGAAAACTCCCTTGGCAATAATGTAAAGAGCGACTAGGGATTTAGGAGAAAATATAATCACAATAGGGGAAACTTCAAATAATACCGATTTTTTTTAACTGACAAGTGACCAAGCTCACTATTCCCTATAGAATAATGTTGGGAAGTTCCATTCTTCTTCTTTATTTGATACTCTGCTTCACTTTGATTGTGGCTTTCTTTTTATTTTCATTTGAAGAGCGTGTGTTTCTATAAAGTACTTTACAAGAGAAGATTCAGATATAAAGTCATACAACATCCTGCTTGGAGAATCACAGAATGTCAGAGTGGGAAGGGCCCTCCAAGGCTAGCTAGTACAACCTATACCTGAACAACTGGATGGATAGATAGATGAAAAATAGGCATATATACATCTGAAAAGAGATCCTCCAGCTTTGCTAAAAGACTCCCACTGAGCGTGAACAGCACATCCCACCCTTGGACCACTCTCATCATTAAGAAACCCCCCTTACATCAGGTTGGAACCTACCTTCCACCCATTGCTCCCAGTTCGGTTCTCAGGGGGTTAAGCAAGACAAGTCTAATCTTTCCTTCAAATGACAGCTTTTTCAGCTCTTGAATACACCTGTCATATCCCTGCCTAAACCAACTCCAATTTAAGATGCAAACCCATTATACGGCAGGTACTGGTGCCATTCACCAACCTGATTGCCTTCCTCTAGACACTTTCCAGCCTATCACTGTATTTCCTAAAATGTGGTACTCAACTGAACATAATGGTCCAAATGTGGTCTGAAGCAGAGCAGAGCAGAGCAGGGTGAGACTGCTTCCCTCCTTCTAGGCAGTAGGCCTAAGATTATGGCAGCTTTTTTAGCTACCAGGTCACCCTGTTAATAGACATTGAGCCAATAGGCAACTAAAATCCCTAGAAAACACTTTTTAAAAAACCCAGAAACTCCCAACACTTCTGAATTTAATTATAAATCTAGAATGGACTCCAATTGTAGTGTATTTAAGGCGCTCCATTTACCCAATCAATCTATTCTAAGGTTTTAGTTTAGGACACAAGGAATTTTCAGCCCATTGGTTGGATTTTTGTAGAATGACAGTATTATATAATAATCTCTATGCAGATGGATGTGAATTTTTAGGTGTTTCATAGCTCCCCCTGCATTTTTGAACACATGAGCTGGAGAAGAAGGCAGGTATAAAAAATGTCTAGACCCATTGACCTAGAGATCCCACAGCTAGTCTTATGCCCTAAAAAAGTGAAAACTTAAAAAAAGAAATGTCCTAAAGGACCATCAAAATATTTATGACAGTACTTTCTTGTAGTATCAAAGAACTGGGGAAAAAATAGGTGCCCATCAATCTGGGAATGGCTAAATAAATCATGCTAACTAGTGGAATAGTAGCCAACAATGAAAACAGTGAATGTGAAGAAGGGAGGAAAGTAATG
Source organism: Gymnobelideus leadbeateri (assembly GCA_011680675.1). NCBI lineage: Eukaryota > Metazoa > Chordata > Mammalia > Diprotodontia > Petauridae > Gymnobelideus > Gymnobelideus leadbeateri. The sequence continues at coordinate 308,110 of WOXC01011367.1, forward strand.
AGCATTTATTAAGCATCTGCTGTGAGACCATCACAGACATTATCTTATTGGACAAACACAGAGAAGCATAGGAAAGCTTCTATCAACTTAAGAAAGCAGTACAGAAGATAAATTTACAGTTTCATATGTAATCCTGCATGGGTTTATAGAAAGGCTATTTTGGTGTTTGTTAAGTTCAAAAGGAGATAAATTAAGGCATATATGAACTGATGCAAAATGAAGTAAACAGAACTAGGAAAAGAATATAGAGAACTACAATGTGAAAAGAGATTTTTTAAAAATCATGGAACTAAAAATATTTTAAATGAATGTTAAAATTGTTTTTCCATGTAATTAAGAAAAAAATGAAATAGAAATATGTTTTGAAAACCCAGAACTCAGTGCTGTGAAATTATAATACTGAATAATGTTGGGCCCAAAACAAAAGTTATCAAAATGCTTTTCTCCCCTTCTTTGGAGAGGTGGCGAACAGTTACATAACCTTTCAGGTTCCATTGATGTTTAGTGAGTTTTACTGAAATGATTTTTTTCCTTTTCTTTTATTCTTTGTTTCAAGAGATAACTCTCTGGGTAGGGGGAAGGGGAAAGATATATTTGGAAATGAAAGGGATATAAAACCAGAAGATATCAATAGAAAGAAAAAAGAAAGAGCTGTAAAATAAACTGCTATTCTTGTAAACAAGTCAGTAGGAAATCTGAGTACCCTAGCCAGTGGAGGAGTAGCAGAAAAACACTGGATTTGGAGTGAGGTCTGAATCCCTGTCTCAGTTCAATTATGTGTTAAATCTGTGTGACCCTGGGCAAGTCAATGCATTTTCTGAGTAACACTCAGTTACCTCAAATAATCAAGTTTGGGCTAGAGGATATCAACAGTCCCTTCCAACTCTCAATATTGTCCTCCATTTCTTTTAGGGAATAAAATATGTTCCCTACTTCACAGAGAGAATCCTGGGATTATTTTAAAAGTAATAACTTTCTTTGGGGCTAAAAAATAAAAGAAACTAGAGCATTTCTCCTTGTTTTGATAAACGAGATCTGCCTTACCAAAATATACTTTGCAGTTCCAGCTTTCCAATTAAGTGGCATTGCATGATTTCTGGAGCAGCTTTACATATTGGAGCCCTTCATAGACTAGTCACATTTGTGTGTTAGTCTGATTAATAAGACATCTAGACACATATGATTCATGAGCAACAAACTCAGGTAATTCAAAAAGTTTCTGAGCTGTACTGTGAAAACAATGTTGGGTAAAAAGATCAGAAATAAAGCAAGTGCCTATTGTCTCTAGTTCTGGGGGCCTCAGCTTCCTTATGTGTAAAGTGAAACAGGTGAGACTAAATGGACTTTAAGCTTCCTTCTAACTCTACAGATTTTGAGATTTAGGTCTAATCTTTTGATGTTTAGTCATGTCCAACTCTTCTTGACCTCATTTGAGGTTTTCTTGACTTAGACACGGGAGTGGTTTGCTGTTTCCTTCTCTAGCTCATTTTACAGATGAGGAAACTGAGGCAGTTAGGGTTAAGTGATATGCCCAGGGTCACAGTCAGTGTCTGTGGCTAGATCTGAACTCAGGTCTTCCTAACTTTAGGCCCAGTGCTCTACCTATCATACCAAAACAAATTGTGTTACCTAAATGTAATAGAATAGATATTGGGATTTATGCGGTTGTAATTTTAGATCCGGAAGGGGCTTCAAAAGTCATCTTGCCAGCCCCCTTAATTTTACATATAAGGAAATGTGGGAAACAGTCATTTTCCCAAGGTCACACAGGCAAAAAGTAGGAGCATGGGGACTCAAACTTGCATCTTCTCCCTTCCAAGTCAGCATTCTTTCCACTGCACCAAGAATATTATTGAACCATAATAAATGACTATTGTGAAGAATTCAGAGAAACATGACAAGACTTGTAACTGATGTAAAGTCAAGAAATCTGAACCCAGAGAAGAATATATGCAATGACTGCAATTGTACAAATGATATCACCGCCAAAAGGCAAAAGGACTCTGATGAACTGTCCTGAACCATCTTGGTCCTGGAAAGGTGGTAATGAAATCCCTCTTAGCAGGAAGGTGGAGGACTGTGGGTGTAGCATGCTATATATACCATTGCAGTATAAGCTGGTTTTGCATCTTCCTTTGTTATCAGGAAGGGCTCAAGGGGAGGAATGTTTAAGGGGAAGATAGCTGTGGTGTAAAAACAAAAGCCAGCGATTTTAAAACAGTCCTCTCTGCCAGCATTTTTCAAATTGCTACAAGGAACTTTGGAACACCCCCAAGTTTGTTTGTTTAATGAATTTTATGTTGTTTGTTGTTTTTGTTCAGTCATTTCAGTCATGCCTGACTCCTTATGATCCCATTTAGGATTTCCTTGGCAGAGATACCAGAGTGGTTTTCCATTTCCTTCTCCAGTTCATTTGACCGATGAGGAAACTGAGGCAAACAGGGTGAAGTGACTTGCCCAGGGTCACACAGCTAGTGTCTGAGGTCAGATTTGAACTCAGGTCTTTCTGAGTCCAGGCCTGGTGCCCTATATACTATACCACCTAGCTTTCCCTCTATTGTTTATTAAAATACATTAAAAATAATTTTAGAGGACTTTAATACAAGAGTCCTGACAAAGTTTTGTTTAAATAGAAGGGTTCTGCAGTCATGGGAAAAGTTGAGAACCACTACTCTATGCTCTGCCTAGATTTTTACCAAAAGTTTATTTAATTCAACAACCCTTATTAATCACCTGCTATTTGCTGGGCAATGAATTGGGCTCTGGGTATATAATGACAAAATATGAAACAATCCCTCCCCACAAGGTACAAGAACATATATAAGCAAATACACAAGAAACAGAAGGAAAGTAAACACAATAATTAAATATAAGGCAATCTCTGCCCTGGCACAACTTACATTCTACTTGAGTGAGGGGAGAGGGGAATTAGGGGGAGAGATAATATAGCAAACATACAAATAAATGCAAATTAACTTAAGGAAGGTAAGTTACACTATTTCTTTTTAAAAATGTTTTCTGTACCTGTTATATGTAGGAATATAGACTGTAATTTAAATTTTCAGGAAATACACCAAAAATTACAATTTTTGTTCCAATTTGGTCTCAGGTCAAAAATTACATCTATTAACAATAACAATATATTTTTTAAAGAATCTCAACCCTCCCCTTGTGATGGATCTCTGAGCTTTACCCATAAGGTCTTAAAGTGACAACCCTCTTCTAATTACATATTCACCTGGTATCCATCCCCACAAATGAAATTACTCTCAGCTCACATTAATTGACACAATTACTAAAACACCCAGATCAGATTAACTACTGTAGCTTGAAGGGGGTGGGGGGAGGAAAAGAAAAGAAATCATCGCTCCAGCAAATTGCCGGGTGTTCAAAGGGCTCAGGAAGGTTGTTCAACTTGTAGATAGTTTTAAGTAAAGCTAATAAAACATGGCTACTTCATCAGTCATTCAGGAGACAGGACTGCCAACATCTTGACAGAGCGTTTCAGCTCTGTCGCAGCGGGAAAAGTGGCTCTTTATGATTGGATGCCTTTTGTGGGGGTTTTTGATCATCTCTGCTGTGAATATGTGTGTTTCATGTCAGAGAATCCTAGGATCATAGATTTACCTTCAAGCCTTCTAGTACAGGCCCTTCATTTTACAGAGGAAGAAACTGAGGCTGTTAGAGGAGAAATTACTTGCCCAAGGGTCACAAAAGTAATAGGTGTCTGGGTCAGGATTTGAATCAGGGATCCTGACTACAAATCTAGACTTCTCTCCCTAGTAGTTTTCTATAAATAAAGAGATGTATACACAGAATATACATATATACATATGTCTATAGTGCCTAGAAGTACTAGCACTTCTGAAGTGAGGACTTGCTAAGCCCTTTTCAGGGATGCTCATATACCTTTGGTGTTTACCTGGTCCTCAGTGTTCACCTGTGTCTCCAAGAAGCTGTAGCATGGACACTGGCCATACTCCAGTAAACTGTCTTGCCAAACAGTCTAAACAAGATCGAGAGGAACCAACAGGCCTCAGACCCTCAGTGAGTGGGAGGGAGATCATGTGAAGACTTCCCCAGTGGAATGGGTAGATGAGAACAATCTGTTCCACGAGGAGGCTGAAGCAGGTCCTGCGGAGTGCTGTGAGCTTGGTCAGGCATCGAAGATGCCAAGGTCATCACTACATCCTAGACCATCACCATCATCCTGGAAACCAGGAAGGTTTGGGCTCAAATCTTCCCTCTAACACAGATTGACTGTGCTCTCCTGGGAAAGTCACCTAACTCCTCAGTGCTCCCACACATCTTTCTAAGACTGTAATTTGCAGAGGAGATGGAACTTCATGAGCAGAAGGAGTATCCTTACCACTGAAATCTCAGGGCCAGTCCCTGGCTTCAAGGAAGGATACATTTGGAATCAACCTGTTTCCTTGAATTTGACCTCAGTTTTATGGTCTTTTAACTTCAGTTTGGTTCATACTATCACCATCGTCATATGTACAATTCCCTTTGCTTCACTCCATATGAGTCTCCCCATGTTTCTATAAATTCCCCCCATTCATTTGTTATGATGCAGGAATATCCAACATTCCCCTCATTTTTTTCCAGCCCATTCCGCAATCGTTAGGCAGACGGTTTGTTCCCAGCTCTTTGCTATTACAAATAGGGCTGCTAGGAATATTTTGGCACATGTGAGCTCCCATTCATTTCCAAATTAATCATTAGGTACAGTGACTCATCCTCCAGGCTCTGCTGTCTCTCCGGGTGCTTCTTCCTGAGATCTGAACACCGCACCACACACAGAATTGTGCCTTGATTCCAGCTCTTCTGATAAATCAGAGAAACATGGAGAAAATGACTGAAGACATATGGCGCTTTAATTCTGTGGTGGGGAGGGAGGGTAGTTTTGCTACGACTTCTTTGTTTCTCTTGTTTGATTCCATGGAATCTGTCTCGTTGTCTTACTCCTGCTTGCTTAGTCTGGTCGTTACTGCCCTTTCTAAATCCATCTTTTGCACATTTCACTTTCAACCTTCCTCTTTCTGTTCCAGTGACCACATTATACAAATAAGGTTTCTGCTTTTCAGGACAGTTTTTAAAACTCATTAATACCATGAAATCCTTAAAATCATCATCACCACCATCATCATGACTGAGATTCAGAACCTTCCTCTTCCTCTCTTATTAAATGGTCCTTATTTATTTGGAGGGGATTCTGCTATTCTCAAAAATTTCTCTCATCTGATACACAAGAGAAATGAAGACAATATGGCCATCTCATTCATGGAGAAAATAAGAAATTTGCCTAAAGTCATCTTTGTTTCTGTTGCTGGATCCCATGGGATCTCATAGGATCAAGTGATTCACTTTTTACTCCTAGAGCATGTCATTCTCTCTAAGCAGATGGTTTATGGGGTCTAATATACCTTTTGCCTCTCCTAGACTATAGCTTATTAGCTTCCCAGGCCTATAACATCTGATTTAATTCTATTGAACTAAGGTGAGTTGGGGAGGGTATATGACATTAAAACCAGAAGAAGAGCAAAACATTAAATTGTAACATCATTAAAAAGGCCTTGTATTATGTGTCTGTCTCTGTGTGTCTCCTTACATGTTTGTGCCCATATTTATATACAGAGGTAGGTAGATAGGTAGATAGAAAGAAAGAAAGAAAGAAAGAAAGAAAGAAAGAAAGAAAGAAAGAAAGAAAGAAAGAGAAAGGAAAGAGAGAGTAAGGAAGGAAGAAATGAAAGAAGGAAGGAAAGAAGGAAGGAAGGAAGGAAGAAAGAAAGAGAAAAGAAAGAGAGAGAAAGGAAGGAAAAGGAAGGAAGAAATGAAAGAAGGAAGGAAGTAATGAAAGAAGGAAGGAAGGAAGGAAGGAAGGAAGGAAGGAAGGAAGGAAGGAAGGAAGGAAGGAAGAAAATTAAACAGTACATTTTAAACAGGGCTTTTAATTTAGCAAAATCATCTCTTTCCATTGACCCTATTAACTCTATTTTTTTTGCATTTCAATAGTTTTGTTGAAAGGTCATTTTCTTAGTACCAGAACATAATGGTACTTTGTTAGGTTACTTCAGCCAACTTAAGTTTGCATTGATGAATTAGAAAGGATATTCTTCAATGAATCAAGTGTTTAGGAGTAACTGAAGAGTGCATCTGCAAAATGCTTTACAAAATGAAACACAAGACATGAGACATACTGTGGTTCTTTGGTTTACTTTTAAAGGGAAGTTTTATTAACTCTATTTTATCGACAAGGCAGCTGAGGTTCAGAAAGGGCACGAATTTGCCCATTGTCCCAGAGTTAGGAAATGTAAACCTTGACTCCAAATCCTGAGCCTTGATATGGAGTTCTTGACACTTTACAGAATAAGAACAATTCGCATTTGCCAGTGTTTTGCTTTCCATAAAACACTCCTTGGAGGGTGTTATTATCCCCTTCCTTATACAGATGAGAACACTGAGACCCTGAGAATTAAAATGTTTTGTTCAGGGGGGCGGCTAGGTGGCCCAGTGAGTAGAGTGTTGGCCCTGGAGTCAGAAGGACCTGAGTTCGGATCCAGCCTCAGACACTTAACTCACACACAAACAAACAAACAAACAAACAAACAAAAAAAACCTAGCCGTGTGACTTTGGGCAAGTTACTTAACCCCAATTGCCCTCCAAAAAGGAAAAAAATAATAAAATAAAATAAAATGTTTTGTTCATGATTGCACAGGTAGGAACTGATAGAAGCAGAATTTGCATTCCAGGTCATTAGACTCCAAATCTAACTCTCTTCCCATTGTACCACACTGTCTTTTTAAATGGAGGTGTTGTGTTTGACTTCTAATCTATTTGAAATTGTAGATGATCCCCTCCCCATTTTCACTCTGCTTCTTTATCACCCCTTCTGAGGGTGATCCTCCAAGTTTGCTATGTCAGGTTGAGTCCCAAGAGGTGTGACTGCTATCTAGGGGCCCAGGGGTTTCTGTGAGAGTGACTGTTCCTAACCTTATAGTTCATGAGCCCCAACTTATATGCTTCCCTTTGACAATCAAACAACATATTCAATTAATTTATTTATCCAAATAGCACAGCAAGAATGGTGGTTACAAAATATTTCCCACAAAGAATCTGTGTGGGCCCATCTCTCACAAATACACACAGCTGGAGGGGCACAAATTCAAAGTTAGAATGGCAAAATACAAGTCCATAAGGCCCAAACCACTCACTACTGTAGAATTATATGGCCTGTGTCATTTCTTACTCCCAAGGGTCTTTGGGGCCTCATTGGGGGGCTTCTGTGTTGGTGATGAATGAGTCACTGTGCTACTAGGCTTGTCTGGCTACCCACAGAATAGCCTTTCAACTGAACAAATGGTTCTATTGGGCTTGGCTCTCCAAGGGTATGGTGTCTCTACTAGACAGGTTGATGCACTACAAGTAGGGCTGGGCTAGGTGCCTAAGGTTCTAAGCTGGCTCCTCATTGGTCAGTATCTCTGCTGGACAGATAGAGCCACTGGACTCCGGGGGCTCACTCTCTAGTGCCTTCCACCTCCAATCTCATGCTCTTTCAGCTGTTGGTGTTACAATGTTCTTTTTTTTTTTTTTTTAACATTTTTTGGAGGGGGAAGGCAAGGCAATCAGCGTTAAGTGACTTGCCCAAGGTCACACAGCTGGTTAAGTGTCAAGTGTCTGAAGCTGAATTTGAACTTAGGTTCTCTTTACTCCAGGGCTGGTGCCCTATTCACTGCACCATCTACATGGCCCTACAATTGGCACAAGCCTTCCTTCCTGCTTTGATTCTAAGATTTGTCACCTCCCAGGCAGGGATAACATAAGTATAGCCTCTTGTAATGGACTGTTCTCCTTGGTTCCTTTGGTGAGGGATCTCACCCTAACTTATGGAGACCATTCCATATTGAGTAGAAGACAGGCTCTGCCCTAAAGACAAGTCCACTGTCATTGCTATCCTTTTCCTATGCAATCAAGCAATTCAAAGCCTCTGATCACAAAAAGTTGTGAAATGTTCCACTTACATCTGCCTCACCCTCACATTTTCATTATTTCTATCTTTTTCCCTTATGAATTTCAGGTTCCCCAGAAGTTTTACAGGGGCACAGCTTTATACTTCCTTCAAAGTCCAGCTCAGGCACCACATCCTGTAAGTCTTTCCTAATTGCCCGTGCCACCAATTTGTTAATGTTTTTTTTCCCTTTTGAAGTTACCTTCTATAACACTGCCTATACTTAGCATTTATTTAAATGTACCTGTTCCATCATTCCTCTACTCTTAAGCTCACTGTTAACAGGGACTGGTTGTTGCTTTTTCTTTGTTTTTGCATCCCTGGTCCCTAGCACAGTTCTTACAGATTTGAGTTGGGGACCTAACTTGTGTTTTCATCGGCATGAGAAACTGCTAGTGAAGAAAAGTCCTATATCAATGCCAACCTATTGTTAAAGTTAATTTAACATTATGGCTTTTAATATATTTATTGAATTAAATTAACTTAAATTGATCATAGGATCTTAGAGCCAGAGCCAGATAGATCCCAGAAAACATGTTATCCAGCCTCCTAACTCTACAGAGGAAGAAGCTGAGGCACCGGGGCCTTGTCATCAATGAATCAAATTGAATTGGGTGGGTCCATTCTGATGATCAGGGTTATGCTGAGAAATTAATCACAAGAAGACCAACTCTGTGATCCACACAACCCCCCCCCCAAAAAAAAAACCTAGACCCACAAAAAACAGAACATCTCCCAAACCATGGCATATTTGGGTGTCAATTCTTTGTTCATATTGCTTCAAAGATAGCCAAGAGAGAAAGTCTGGTTTGGTTTTTGTTTCTTTGTAAACAAGGTAATCAAACACATAGGAAAGTGGAAAGAGGCAAAAGTCCCTGTCAGGGCTGAGTTTATAGAACAGAGATGGAAGGGGACCAAGTCTTAAGAAATCAAAAGATCATCAGATCAGAGTTGGGAGGGACCTCCAAGTACACATGTGCCTACTATACTTACCTGCACAGATGGGGAAACTGATGTCTAGAGAGGCTGTGATTTTCCTAAAGTCAAGTAGGGAGTAAGAGAGAGAGAATTTGAACTCAGTCCCACTGACTCCAGATCTAGTGCTCTCATCATGGCATTCTTATTTCCCATTTTCCAGGAAATTTATGTTTTAAAAATGTGGCTTCCAGTCTAATGGTGTTGAAAATATCAGATTAAATAAATTCTGGCCCCAAATACCTTCCCAAAGCATCTCAAACTAATCCCATCAAGCTTGCCGACTCCAGCCAAGTATAAAACAAGAACGGCTGTCCACTGTTTTCTAACTCATTAGCAACTTTCATCTTGTGCAGATCTCAAGTTGTGGGCCATCACAATCCTCTGTTCCTCAGAGTCTTCCCTTGCTTCTGCTTTCATTTCTTTTCATATTGATTCTGGAATTCTGTTATGCCCCCTTTGCATTTCACACACTTAGATTTTAGCGATTTCTCTTTTCTAGCCCCCATTTGTATTTATCATGTGTACTTGTCTCCATGCTTAAGCATAACGGTCCTGCTAGATGACCATCAATTTCATAGAACCCAATCCACAACCTTTAAAAACATTTTAGATTTCTTGAATGACAAGCTCTTGCCTAGGCATGAAATACATTTTAACCCCAACTTATTATGGGCTTGCTTAAACGTCAGAGAATCTCCAACCTCAAAGAGGTCGGAAGAAGAGGGAGGTAGCTTGTCCAAGGTCGGGCTCAGAGGTGGAATGACAGCTCAGGTCTTCCAGTGTCCAACTGAGCATTCTTTCCACTCTGCCATGACCATCTACATTTTGTAGAAAAGGCTGGTGGAAATGTGCTGCTTCCAACTCCAACTTGAAAAAATAAAAACAAGAGCCAGGAATAGCTTTCACAGCATCTATCTTTTGGAAGCCTGGTAAATGCATCACAGAGAATTCTATACAACAAGCTTTTGGGTTTTTTTTGTCTCCAACAAATAGATACAGAATGAAAAGGAAAGAGTTCTTAAGCAACTGTGACTTCACACACCTTAAAAACATTTTTTGGATGCTTTTGGGTTGGTTTTTTACATCATGATTGTTTCCTAATAACTACTCTCCTAATGCTAGTGTTTTAATTTTAAGTATTTAGAATCTAAGCAAAACACATTAACACATTGAAGCTATTCCTGAGGATTCCCCACCAGTAGCCCACCACTTCTCTACCAAGAGCATCTTAATAGGATCTTACATTCAAAGGTAGAAGAGGACTCAGGAATCTTCTTGTTCAACTCCTTCATGGTTAAGATGGGAAAACTGATGCCCAAATGGTCAGATGACTTGCCCCAAATCACATGACTTGAGTCAAGATTCAAATTCAGATCTTCTGACCCCAAATCCTGCCCTTTTCCCATTGCGCCATGCTGCTTGCCATCAGTCCTCTGCCATCAAGATTGGTCATTGCAATTGATCTCAATTCGAATGAGCATTGTCTCCTTCGTTTACATTGCTGTGGTCATTGTGGATATCATTTTCTTGACTCTGCTTACTTCATTCACATGATTATTCCCATGCTTTTCTGAATTTTTCATATTAATCATCTTATTTCACAACAGTATTCCGTCATGTTCGAAGACCATGATTTGTTCATGTTCCCTAGTCGTTAGACATCCACTCTTATTTCCATCTTTTTTGCTGCCAGAAGCAGCATCTCCACGAGTGTTTGATAAATAGTAACCCTTTTCCTCTGCCTTTTACCCACTTGCAGCATGTACCTGTAATAGTGCATTAACTGGGAAAAGACTGCGAACAACTGAGTTACTTTTCTAGCATTTGTTTTCCACAACAAATGGCCAGTTCACAGTTCCACCAACAATGTGTTAGTATACCTTTCTTTCTTCTAACTTGGTCCCCAAAATGCCTTCTATCATTCTAGGATACTTGATAAAATGAGACTGTAGTGTAATAAAAGGAAGCATAGCAATAACATGAGAGTTGGGAATGACATTTTTAAACCATTTTTTGGCAATAGAGGTTAAGTGACTTGCCCAGGGTCACATGGCTAATAAGTAAGTATCTGAGGTGAACTCCTTTCTTCCTGACTCCAGGACTGGTACTCTATCCATTGCACCACCTACCTGCCCCAGGAATAACTTTAAAAACAAGAAGACCCTAGTATTTGAATGGAATTTATAGCATTATTAGTCACCATAACTGTGACAGCATTATACCTTTTGGCCCAGTAATACCATTACTAGATCTGTATTCCAAAAAAGATCAAAAGGAAAAGGAATTATTTATAGGAAAAATATTTATAGCACCTCTTTTTGCTGTGGCAAAGAATTAGAAACTGAGGGAATGCCCATCAATTGAGGAATAAAAGAACAAGTTGTGATATATGATTGTGGTGTAATACTCCTGTACTATAAGTAATAATGAGTAGGGTGGTTTCAGAAAAAACAACAACCTGCGAAGACTTATGTGAACTGATGCAAAGTGAAGCATTCAGAACCATGAGAACACTGTATACAGTCTCAGCAATATTGTATGATGATCAATTGTGAAAGACTTAGCTATTCTCAGTAATACAATGAGCTAAGACAATTCTGAAGGACTTATATGATGAAAAATGCTATCCAACTCCAGAGAGGGGAGTGAATGCACTCTGAATACAGATTGGAGTAGACTTTTTTCACCTTCTTCATTTTTCTTGCCTATTAAAAATTTCCTCAGCATGGCTAATATAGAAATATGTTTTGTGTGACATCACATATATTATTAATGTTATATTATTTGTCTTTTCAATGGGTGGGTAGGGGCTGAAGATAAGGGAAAGAATTCAGAACTCAAATATTTTAAAAATGAATGTGAAAAATAAAAAAGGTAAGAAAGGGGCAGAGTTAACAGACCACATTGCAGAATCTTAGGAAAAACATTTTCTCTGATGTATTTGTCTCAAAAAGAAGAAAACACACACACAAACTCAATAACAAAAAAGAGAGTCATTGGAAGCTATTCTCCATAGAATATTTTGCACAGGAATGTGAGCCCCAACAAATATTCGTTTCAGTTCCTGAAGAATAGAATGATGTATATTTTTTAAAAGAGAAAAACTATTCTCTCCTTGTTTGTTTAAGTCTCTTCATTCAGTCCCTTATGTGGAAGAGAAAGGAAAGGCTGATTGAGAAACCTTCCCTAGCCTGTAGTAATGAAGTTTGTTGATTCCCTTTCCCCCTTGAGATCTTCCTTTGACTGGCTTCATCTCGAGTGAAACCTGGAGTCATTTGATTTGGAAGCTGAGAATGTGTTTCTTCATTTCCCTCCTTAGGAACCTTCGCATAACTTAGTTATCCCTAACTTATGGAATGGAAAGGCTGGCAAAGAAACCAACAGATTGAAAGAGCCCCTCCCATGGGGCCTTGGGTGAGGTCAGTCTGAAGGTCCCTGTGAGAAGAGCTCAAGGTACACATTTGGGCATCTTATGGCCCCCAGGTTCCCCAGGCAAAGAAACTGAGATTTATGAAAAATAATTTTATTCACCTCTAGTCAGGCCAGCGCAGAGAAAGATTAGGAGATGGTACCCACATTTATCATTGCACAGGGAATCAATACATTTACTGGACATTTCCCCAGACACTCTATTAAGCCAACCCCCTCTACTAGGAGAGAGGGGGAAAAAAACCAGGTTTAAATCACAAATAAGTAGGCAGCGATGAACAGTAATATTATCCTCTCCTGCTCTTAAAGCCTCTGGGACTTGAGTGGACTTGAAGCGTAACTTCTGAATCTTAACTTCAAATGGGATTCCACTCCAGGTTTTTGCAGGAGGCAATACAATTTCTGTTCAAAAAGCCACATTTAGTTAGCATTGACTATGTCAGGCATTGGAGAAACAAAGACAAAAGTGAAAGAGTCCCTACGCTCTAGAAGCTTATAGTCAACTGGATTTCATGTAACTGTCTGAAATGCTTTCTTTGCTGTCTACTCTTTCCCCTTGGAGCTTTGGTGATTTGAAGAAGTGAACAAGACTTTTTTTTTTTGCTTTTTTTTTGGCGCGGGGCGGGGGGGGGGTGCAGTTGGAGTTAAGTGACTTGCCCAAGGTGACATGGCTAGATTTTGTGTTAAATGTCTGAGGTAAAATTTGAACTCAGGGCCTCCTGACTCCAGGGCTAGTGCCACCTAGCCACCCCTGAACAAGAAGACTTTAAACCACACTACACCATAATTCCCACACTGTAGCTTTCAGAGATGTGACACTGCCTCCTCTCACTTCCAGGATTTACCTGGGTTTCCCCAAGCTTCTTCTCCAAATGCTTCAGGCCAAAAGAGCATGATCACAGCTAATGTTATAAAGACTAAAATGTGCAATCCTCTAAATTCATAGGAGTATAGTGTAGATCCTGCTTGGGGCTACTCCCCCAATTTGCACTTACACTGACAAGTTGGGTCCCCAGAGGGTGGCTGCTTCCTCGGTTCTAGAGGGAGTCGTGAGGATGTCTATTCCAATAGGATACTGTATCTCACAAGCCCCCATCTGTGTGCATCCCTTTGATGATCAGCCAGTAGACACAGCCTTTAGCAAAAGCATTTATTAAGCTAATATGATAAAATAATGCTTGGTACAACTCCCACAAAACTCTTACAAATATACATGGCATCTAAGGGAAATGAGGGGTCAAATCTAAATTACAATGGTAGTGAGGCACACATGTCACATGTAGGACAAAGGAATGGAAAAGGGAACATATAACTCCTAGTTATATGTTGCTACATCTCTGTTGAGTGTGTTGCTCAGCTGAGTCCCTAGGGTCTGATCTCTCTCTGGCTTTCTTCTCTGCTATTAGGGTTCTGTCCCTTGAGGCTGCTTCCTCCCTGGAGTGACTACCTATGTGTATCTTCATCATAAGTGTATGTATCTAATCTACCAATTGTGCATTGAGTTGTCTCTTAGACCAAAGAACTCTTGAACTGCTGAATTGGGTGTCTCCCTCTGGACAAGTCTCTGCTACATGTTGGTGGTCAGAATGAAGAGAGAGAAATCTCCTATTCTCTCTTTTTTTTTTTGTCTTTTTTTTGGAGGGGAGAAGGCAGGTCAATTGAGATTAAGTGACTTGCCCAAGGTCACACAGCTAGTAAGTATTAAGTGTCTGAGGCCAGATTGGAACTCAGGTCCTCCTGACTCCAGGGTCAGTACTCTTTTCACTGTGCCACTCAGCTGCCCCAATCTCCTGTTCTCTTGCTGCAAGGGTATCTACCTGCACAGCCTCCAAGAGAGCTCCTGTCCCTAACATATGGAAAGTACAGAGAGGCAGTTTTAACCTCTGCATAGTAGTAGGTATTAGACCTGTTATTTTGTAGGGATAATAATGAGAATCCTCCCAGATGAGGAATTCCCTATCACAGTGCACCTTCTCTTCAATTTATAGTGTCAGGGAGTTGCCTGGGGCACTAAGATTGAATGATTTACCCAGGATCACACAGCCAGTATATGTCAGAGACAGGACGTGAGTGTGGGTCTTCTTGACTCTGTGGTCATCTCTCTAGCCACTAAGCCATACTGCCTCTCATTACCAAGAATGGAAATAAGGTGGCATTCATGTAAAGGGTCCAGCTGAAAAAGAATGCTCCAATATCACGTTCCCTCTCCAAAACACAGGGGAAAACTTCCTTGTAATGAGAAAAGACCCAGAGGGGAAGAGGCTGCCTCAGAGGACAGTAAGTTCTCCCTTCCTGGATGACCTCAAGCAAAGGCTGGACAGATAGTGAGGGATGTTTCTTGCAGATGGGCCTCTGAAGCCACTCCTACTCCAGGATTCTTCAGAATGAGAGAATACATAAAGGCCCTTTGAAAACTGATGTTCCCTTCAAATGAGAAGTATTGTTTTTCTATTATACTATACATAGATAATTCCACTTTTGACTATATGTCTTGCCTGTTACCCAAATCCTTCATCCTTTCCCTTCTTCATCCCATCAGTCAATAGCTTTTTTTTTTTTTTTTTTTTTGCTTTTTGGAGGGCAATGGGGTTAAGTAACTTGCCCAAGGTCACACGGCTAGGTTTTTGTTTGTGTGTGTGTTAAGTGTCTGAGGCCGGATCGGAGCTCAGGTCCTTCTGACTCCAGGGCCGATGCTCTACTCACTGCGCCACCTAGCCGCCCCAGTAGCTTTTTTTTTTTTTTTTAAGCTCGGTCTCCCTATCTTGTTCTGGCTGGAAGCCTAGTCCACTGCTGACCAGCATAGAAATCTTGACTCACTCCACTTTTGACCTTAGTTTACCCCCTCCTTAGGCAGCCTGGTGGCCCCCAACTCTGAGGCACTCACCAAACTGGTGCCAGTCTTAACAAGGACATCTCACGGGCATTAGCTTAGGACTCCTGAGCTCAATCAATCCACCAGCCTCAGCTTTCCCAGTAGCAGGGATTACAGGCATGTGTCACAATGATCAGCATTCATTAGCATCTTTAAGAAAGGCAGTGCCTGGTATATCTGCTTGTCAAAAGTGAGAAGGCTATAATATGAGCAGCCAAGATGATATTTAATTGATACCCACATTCATTCTATTCTGTGTGTATGCACACATGCACAAAATGATGAGTGTTCTTTTTAAATCAAAAATGAAACTACGGAGGTACCATTTGTTTCCTAGAAGCAGAGATGGGCTTTCAGAGACCATCCTCACTCCATCATCACACCTTCATTTGTCTCTCCATTTGTGAAAGGAGGGAGCTGGACTTGAGGCCATCACAGATGAGCTTTATACTTAGTATTCTTTGGTATTAGGATCGGCTCGATAACCAAGAGAGCAAATGTTGGACACGACTAGTTGGGAGCACTAGATATCCCTAAGACTTTAGAGCTGGAAGAGACCGAAAGAGCTGTCAAACCCAGTTCTCTCCTTTTGCTAATGAGGAAACTGAGGCACAGAGGATTTAAACTACTCTTCCAGGGTCATGTAGAAAGTAACTGTCTGAAGCATAATTTGAACATAATTTATCACTCTCTCTACTGCAAAAATAACCAACCTATCTCTGATCTAGCTCATAACCTTGAGACCAAAAGGAAGAAGAGCAGGCAGAGTGCAAAGAGCCTTAGATTTGGGATTGTAGAATTTAGAGGGGGAAGAGATAGGAAACCATCTCCAGTTCTTAACCTGCTTTTTAAACATATTTTGATGATGGTATTTCATTATAATTGGGTTTTTTTTCTTATTTTAAAACATTATTCTCAGAAAGTGTGCATTAGCTTTGCCAAACTTTTGCCATGACATGCAAAAAAAAAAAAAAAAAGCTTAAAACTCCTGGATTCTAGTCCATTTCACCGAAGATACTGAAGGCCAAGGAAGGCCAAGATTCCAGACCTATTTCCTTGATATTTACAAGCAATGTAATCTTGGACAAGTTACTTCCTGTTTGACTGTCAGTTTCCCCATCTGTAAAATGGGAATTAGAGTCGTCCTCCTGGCCCCCTCAGGGGTTTTTCACGCGCATTCTGTGAAGGGGTAAATTTGAGAGCTCTTTGTAACCATAAAGGACTCTACAAATGGAAACTATTCTCATCTTCTCTAGCCCTAATCAATGTGAGCTGACAAGAGCTGGCTGTTCCTTCTTACATTTTAAAAACATGTCCTCTCCTCCCTTAGCCTGAATAGAGATTCCCAGAAGACACAAAACATGTCCCTCTTTCAATCTGGAGAACAGGTGGGCCTTTTGTGATGCCATCCCAGAAGATGCTGGGCACCAGCCCACTCCTGAAGCCCTCCCAGCTGCCAGGTGGGATGTCTTTCATGCCTCAGAAACTGCTAGGTGACAGCCCAAGGTGGTAGGGTAAAGAGGAAAATATGGGTCTGCGTATGTAGAAATGCCAAAGGGGTTGCCAAGACAAGAAATCACTTCGGTGTCCAGAAGACAGGAGAGAAAAAGCTGGGAACATCGCTAAATCAGAGCATATGCGCCCTTGCACTGGGAACCTCCCCCAAAACATGGAGACGTTACCATATTGTGAGAGCAGGCAGCTCTGGGTGATGGTGTAGGCAAGGGGTACGGGGGCTGTGGTTTTCCCGGCAGCTGCTAACAAAAATGTTTGTTCTCGAAAACAAAGAAGTGGGAGTCAGAAGGGTGGAGAGAAGACAAGTCTGCCTAATGTTTGAGTAAAGCAGAATCCGGAGCCAAGAGATGCTTCATCCCTAGGAAAACATTACCTGCCCAGTGCTGTCCACATCAAAGAGACCCAGGCTTAGTCAGCGTGGGTGTCAGAAGACAGGAAAGATGCATTTTATCAGGAGTTAGTCTAACTTTTTTTTTATAGTCCTTAGTTTGGAAATGCTCCTAACTTTTATGGTTTACCCATTAAAGCTTAAAGACCCAGGCTTGGTTTCCAGGGAAAGAAATCTGATCTGGGTAAGCTCAAGAAAAGCAACCCATCTGGGCGCTGGCCACTCTTCTTTGGGCTAATCTCACCTCTACCACTTCCAAGCGGGAACAGAGATCAAGTTCTGAGCCTTTGATTTCTAGGGTGGCCCTAATTGTCTAACCAGTATCAGGTGAAAGGGATATCCTTCGGACTGGGTTGTGTATGCCGCATTTAGCTAGACAATATTTTCCCAGGGTTTAAATATAGCCCCTTTCTTGTAAAAACGATCCAGTTTCCTTTCCTTCAGTATCTATCAATAACTAGGTTGGTTTGTCTGCTTCTCTCCCTCTGTTACATAATCATAGATTTAGAAACAGAAGGGGCCTTCTGTCCAACCCCCTCATTTTACAGTTGGGGAAATGGAAGCCCAGTTACATTCAATGATTCCCTCAGGGAGTCAGAGGTAGTAAGTATCAGAGTCAGAATTTCAACCCAGATCTTCCTGGCACCAAATCCAACACTCTATCCATCCTAAACACTATTATTAGGGACACAAGGTAAAAAAAAAATCAAAAGAAAGATGATTTTGAAAACCAAAATGGTGATGGATGAGAATGCCCAATTCAGGTTCTGCCCCTGATATTTATCTGCTGTGTGATCACAGGTCTCAGTTTTGTCATCTGTGAGAAGGGGAGGATGATACCCATCATATCAACCACTTGGGGTTGCTATGAGGTTCAAAGGTGATAATGTGTGTAGATGGTTTACAGACTTAAAAATGCAATGAAAACAAATATCATTATTAATCAATGACTTAGGTTCAGGTAGGTGACTGTTGCGAAGTATAAATTTAAATTGAGGCAGCTAGAGAATGCCATAGTGAACAGAGCACCTGGCCTGAAGTCAGGGAGAGGAGCTCAAATCTACCCTCAGACATTTACTAGTTGTGTGGCCCTGGGAAAGTCACTTGACCCTGTTCGCCTCAGTTTCCCCATCTGTCAAATGAGCTGGAGAAGGAAATGGCAAATGACTCCAGGATCTTTGCCAAGAAAACCCCAAAAAGGGATCACAAAGAGTCAGACATGACTGAAAATGGCTAAATTTAAACATTGAGGATGATATCTAAATCCTTAATTACTTTAATGGAAAAAAGAGATTGTTCAAGGTCAAGGGCTATTCTGTTGCTGTCCAAATAATTTTTAAAAATTTAAATTTTTTTCAAAAATTGTCTATCACATCAATAGATCACTGGATTATTTTTGCACTGGAGATATAGTCCAAACAAGAAACCAAGTGAATAGATATTTGGAGAACAAAGACAAGGCTGGTATATAGGATTTCATGGCTCAATAATTATTGTTACTGTTCTTTTATAAAAGTGTCTTCCCAGCCCGACTGTTGGAAAGGTGGTATGATAAGGTGGAGACACAATGACTTCGTATCCTCATTTTGTCACCGACTACCTATGTGATCTTGGGCAAGCCTCTTCACTTCTCTGGGCCTCAGCTTCCCCATCTGTAAAATTAAAGGTTTGGACTAGGATGCCCTTTAAGGCTCCTTCTAGTTCAAAGTCTATGATCTTCTAAAGGCCAGACCCTGGGTCTTAGTTGCCTTTATGTCCCCAGGGCCTGTTTCATAGGAGATGCTGAATAAATGTTTGTTAATGATACTAATAAAAACATCTCTGAGCCAATTTCTTCAGAGTTAAAATAAATGAGGTCAAATTAAGGAAAGTCAACACGCATTTTAAAAATGCTTACTATGTACCAGATAAAGGTTGGGATTAAAAGAACTTCATAAAGACTGTTCCTACCCTCAAGGAGCTTACTTTCTAAAGGTGAAGACAAAAAATAATTAGGTAGCCAGAAGTTATATATGGAGTGTATGGAAGGGAATCTGAGAGAGGAAGACACTAGCAACTGGGGAGACTGGAGAAGGCTTTCTGAGGCAGGTGAGATTGGAGCAGAGTCTTAAAGGAACTTAAAATGAAATTGAACTTGGCCCGGGGGGAGGGAGGTGGGAATCAAAGCAATGAGTGTCATCAGGAAAAACCTTTCCTCTGTGACCACCCTCCTTGATTGTAGTTTTGAATAATCTGAGCAAGAAAGAAGTAAATAATTCTAATGCACTGTGATTTATTTATGAAACTTTAAACTAAGTGGTGCTTAAAATTATTCCATATTTCTGTGGACTTATCAGTGGGGTTATCCCAATCTCCCAGTGCAAATCAAAGCCTTTCTAGCTTAGTAGATTCTGATAAGAGCTTATTCTCCACTGACCATCTCCAGTGACATGGGACCACTTATAGGCATTGGAGCAGCAGTTGAAGAAAGTTTACATTGTGACATTTTTGGTGGCCTTCTGGAAGGATATGATGATGATGATGATGATGACGACGATTTTTTGTTGGCATGGAAAGTCTCAGATATTATGTGGAATCACTTTATTTGGTGGTTGAATGTTTTATATCCTCCAATTCCCATGTCCCAATGTCCTAGTACATTTATAGATACACTCCTGGCCTATCTAGTTTTCTCTCTTAATATTTTAATATTGCTCTCTCAACCCATCTATTTTGTGGGTTGAAGGATTGTTCTGAATGTATGCTTTCTCTCATGTTCCCCTCTGCCTTAGTTCAGGATGACTTCTCTTCTCATTCTCTTCCTCATCTTCATTCTCTTTTTCCTTATTTTTCTTCTCTTTCTCCTTTTCCTCCTTCTCTTCCTTTTTCTCTTCCTTCTCTTCTTCCTCCTCCTTTTAACTAATCCTGTCTTTCTGCTTATGCAAATGGTATTTTTACATTCTCTCAGGTTTTGCCCATTATAGCTTTCTCATTTACCTAAATAATTTCTCTTCCCATTGCCTTTAGCTCCAAGTTGAGTCTCTTCATTTTTCTTTTTTAATATCTGTCCTTTATTTCATTTCCCCCAAATGACACCCTTTCTAACCTGTAAGTCAGAGAGAAGTTCTTGACCTAGAACCCCCATGGTTTTCACAGGGTCCATGAATGCTGATGGCGAAAAAACTCAAAACCCAACATCTTTATTTCAACATAATTGGCTTTTTTTTTATAGTATTGCGTATATTATTTTTGCATTTCTAAACATTATTCTGATAAGGGTCCATTGACTTTATCAGATTTCCACAGGACTGCAACAAAAAAGCATTGAGCATCCCTGCTGTGGAGACTTCTTAAGGCATTAATTTGATGTTTAGAAATACCTTCAGTTATCAGTTCCTTTCCATGTAGAAAACCTATTATTACCTTTGGGAAAGAGTGGTGGGTTGGCATCAGAAGATTTGGGTTTATATACTGACTCTGCAGTTTCCTAACTGTGTGACCTTGGACGAGTAACTTTACCTCACTGGGTTCTGGTTTGCTCATCTGTAGATTGAGAAGTTTGGACTCGATGACCTCTGAAGTCCCTTCCTAGCTTTAGCGCCATGATCCTAATCCCTAAGCAATATCACATTTCAACATAATTGTTAGAAAAACATGTATGTATACACCCTCTGGGTAAGAGACTGACTTCTTGCCCCTTCTTAATACAGACATTCCCAACTTACCAGTATCCAAATTACAAATCTTTCAGGGGCCTAGAGGAATTTCTTGCCCTTCCAGATGCCCCACAGGAAAAAAAAAAAACCTTGGAATCTGAACAGGGTTTATGGTTTCCTAAGTAGAGGAAGACACTGTAGGGGAAAACAAGCTTTCATTTTAAAATTTAAGTTGTAATCCTAACCTTGCCATTTGTCACCTGGTGACCTGGAACAAGTTCATTTTTCTGGGCCTCAATTTTCTTATCAGCAAAATGGACCAGATGACCTCCATGGATGCTTTCAGCTCTAAATTCATGCTCCTGTGATTCAGGGACGTGTCTCAGCTTAGACCTGCCTTTCTACCTGATGGCTCGTTTTGGAGAGATGACCAAATCTCTGATTTCATTAGTTTAAGGAACTTCCTTTGAGGAAATTTCCTTCACCAAAGAATATCAGCATCCCATTAGCAACTAAGAATACTCATAGAATTGTCTGGGGCACTTAGAGGTTAGGTGACTTGCTCAGGGTCACACAGCCAGCATAGGTGGCATTCTTCTATCTAGCTATATATCTATCCATCCATCCATCCACCCAGCATAGGTCAGAAGCAGGACTGAACCAAGGCTTAGATCACAAAGACCTAGAACCTCAAAATATTTACCATCTGGTCTATTGTCTTCCATCTTTTTTAAATATGAAGACCCTTTTCTTAGATCAAAAAATTTCCCAGCTTTTCAATAGTGATTGGTCTATTAGTCTCTACTCAGGTCATGCTATACAATGTTAATTTCAATTCAAGTCAGCTAATTTAATGAGCACTTATTATATGTTAGGCAATGTGCTAAGTGCTGGCACAAAAAAAAAGCAAAAAAAAATAGTCCTAGCCTTCAAGGAGTTTACTCTAATGGGGTAAGATAAAAGGGAGTTGAATTGAGAAAATAAAGGATGACAAAAACTATAGCAGAAATTCTTTGTTTTTTGTTTTTGTTTTTTAGTTTTTTTAAGCTTTATTTTTATAGCACAATAATTTCTGGAAATAATTCTATACCTTGTTCTTCCTTTCACTCTTTTCCTCCCTGCCCCCACCCCCAAGCCAAAAGTGAATGATGGTTGGTAAAGAAAACATTTAAGCAAGTTCATAAGATATAGATTAGCAATGTGTAGAACATCCTGCCCTAGATGTTTCACACCACTCTGGTATGAAGAGGGAAGAGGTGACTTGATGTCATTTTAGATCTACAGCGTGCTCTCTCTGTCTCTCTGTGTCTTATCTGTTTTATTTATCCATTTATCTTTATCTTTCCTTTCATTCCATCTATCTATCCATCTATTTATCTATGCCTGTCTGTCTATCTTTATCTATCTATCTATCTATCTATCTATCTATCTATTCATCCATCCATCCACCCATCCACCCACCCATCCATCCATCTATCCACCTATCTATCTATCTATCTATCTATCTATCTATCTATCTATCTATCCTTTCTAAGGCCTTATGTGTGATTTGAGAAGAGGCAACGTTATTTTCTGGAGCCTGAGGTGAAGCTAAGCCTACAGATGACAGTAGGTGGTCCTAGCCTTGAAGACTGGAAGACTGTCTCCCAGGAAGACACATCCTGGGAACCACACCATCATTTGTAATGTTGCTTCCATGGGAGAAAGATGCTCCAAAACCCAAATAGCTAATTTTAAAAGTGAGAATATTATTACTGACTCAGACCGGCACAGCTTTGGGAGATTGGTAGGGGGCTGCAAAGTACTATACAATATTTCACTTAGTCTCTTGGCAAATGCTATTATTATCTTTATTGTATCAGCGAAGAAACTGAGATTCAGAGAAGTCAAGAGACATGTCCAGAGAACACAGCTAATAAACATCTGGGGTGGGATTTGAACCCAGAAGCATGAGAACACTCAGATCTGGAGTCCTGGAGTTCTAGGACTATTACCTTCCTGAGTCCAAGGCCAGTCTTCTATAATATCACACCCTTCTTTCCCTGTTGGCATTCTTGGACCCTTATCTGTCCTCTAGTAGGAGACTGACTGCCTGCACTGTCCAGGTTTGGACTTATGCTTTTCCCTAGATATTTTCAAGTTCACATTGACTATGGAAAAACATGATCTCTATTTCCATCCCCTGATACTATTTTTCTTTCAGGGACAAACATGACTCCCAGGTTCACTTTTGAGTTTTTATATGGTGTGTTTTTATATTTGAGTGTTCATATGGGTGGTAGGCTGAGGATGGGTGTGGGGAGTGGGATTTTCCCTTTTTTCTTGACTCTCTCTTGGCTTTGAACTCCATTAAACCTGATGCCCCTGACCTGCTGCTGCTTGACTCTTCCTTAGCAGAATTCATTGCTCAATCATTTCTTCCCTCTCCCTCCTTGTCACCCCCTCAGTTTCTATTACATTGTTCACTTTTATCCTCTTTCTTCTTCCTTCTTGCTGGACATCAATCTTTGCCTTGGTACTCTTCTCCGCACACCGGTCCAATCCCTCCTGTCATATCAATGTGAATAATTTTATGCCCACTCATTATCTCTTTAGCACTCTGGAGTACTGTGTTTTGTCCTCTGATACCTACCTTCTTTTTTCTTAACGTGCATTAATCTTTCCTATTTTAAACTTTCCTCACTGTCATTCTGTTTTATGATCAGGTACATGAGTACCTGAGAGGTGCCTTTGGCTCTCCAGTCCATTTGAAAGTCCACTTCTCCCTGTGCCAACAGACTCTGTCCTTTTCCTCTCTCACTGCTGACCCCCACTTGGTTCCTTTTGTCTGCCTCCCCCCCGCCCAATAGTCTCCCTCTCCTTTTTTTCTCCTGCCTCTTTCTAAGTGAGTGTTTTCATGCACCAATACATTCACTCGATCCTTGAGTTCCAGTCCTTAGTGAGACCAGGACAATGCTTCCTTTTTCTTTCCCCAGAACAACCGAGCCCCATGCTGTGAACACACACCATTCCGTGAATGACTGGCTGCCTTTGGTCGCGCTAATATGCAAGCCCCGGGATACCTTACTGTAGCCATGATGTCAGTCCTGGAGAAGAATGACACCCTGGGTGCTGAGCTCCTGGGCCATAGAAAACAGAGGAGGGGAGCCAGAATGCAGTGGACGATGTTAGCATCTTGTCCCAGATGGGGCACGATTCAGTGCCTGGGTCTGGCAGGGGAGGGGAGCCTCCACACCCTGGCTGTTGTGCTTTTCACTGTACCCTCCCCCCTCCCTATACCCCCTCCCCATCAGCGGCTCTGCTGGTTATTCAGCCTGGAGTCTGGAGACTGATGGCTACAGGAGAATGGAAAAGGTCAGGGGCTTGGGAAGCGTGAGATGTGGAAACCGAAATGCCAGCCAGGACGTCAGAGTAGTGAAGCGGGCGAGATAGGCCAGCCCCCTGCCTCCCTCTGTTAGGAATGGGCAGGGGGCTGGGGGGAGGAAGGGGAGGGGAGTGTCCAGGCCAGTGTGTCCAAGGATGAATGAGCAGGTCATTTGAGGGACCCAGTCACGACACCCTCTCCATCTTGGCAGCCTCGTAATGGATGGGATCCTGTCGTTAAGCATCTCTCATCTGGGAGTCTCAGGTGTAGATTTATGATAGTACTTGTTCTCTCTGTTTAAATAACACTGGGGCTCAGCAACGCATTACAGAAGATTATCGCCAGGAAAGGTTTCCCATTACTGTACACTAAAGTACTGTTTAATGATATCCCAGCACAGTGTGATGCGCTGCTGTCTGCCACCTCCTTGGGCATGGCTGCTCCGTCCTTAATCAGCACGGGAAGTCCGCTCAGTTCTGCTTCAGGAATTGGCATTCTGGTTGGAGACTTGGGTTTGCCCCATTGGCAGAGGAAAGCAGAGGTGGCCTCTCTTGACCTTCCATCACTGGTTCAGATGCAGGGCACCCACCCCCAAAGGGTGAAGCATTCTCTGAAAGAGATTTTTCTCCAGGTTGGTCAGGGGAATGACAAAATAGGGCGTTCTTCCTTCTATGTCTCATCTGGTGCAGGAGCCCTTTCTAAAACGTTTTCCATAGGCTGGCATAGAGGCGCTTTCATTGACCTAGAGCTGGAAGGGACCCTAGAGGACCCAAATCCAACAACTTCATTTTACAGATGAAAGAACTGAGGTCTAGAGAGGATAGATGAATTGTATAAGGATGCACACATTAGCTTTTGCATAAGAAGAAGCAAAGTATATGGATAGAAAATTGGCTCCAGAGCCAAGAACACTTGGGTTTACATCTCACTCCTGATGCACACTGGTTGTGTGACCATGGACAACTCCATCAACCTCTCTTTATTCCAGGCAGGTCTTGGAGTTGTGTGGGGTGTTAAGGAAGGACTAGCATCTCTGGTGAGAGGGCTGCCGAGCCCTTTTCAGAGCTGCTCCTTCCCCTGGAGTCCACCTGCCACCCAGCTCTCACCCATGGCTCTAGGAAGCATGAGGAGCAGCCAGACCTGGGAAAACTGTTTCAGCAGATGGTTAAACCAAATCCAATGGACCTTGAACCCTTCAGTGAGTTACCCCAAGTATGTCAAGACTAACTCTGGCAGAGCGGGAGAATGGGAACAATTTGTTCCAGCTGAAGCAGGTGCTATGGAGCTTGGTCAGACCTCAAAGACGCCAAAATCATCCACTGGACCATTAACAGTTGTCTTGACTTTTGTCCTGCCACTGGACTTCCATGATCCTGGAAGAGAGAATGAGGCCGATGACTTTGTACAACACTGTCTCACTTAAATCCAATTCACTCACAAGTCAACGCACATTCCTCTTTGAAAACAAAGGATGAACAACAACAGAGAAGACTCGCATTTAGGGTAGAGAGTTCATAGATCCAGAGTTAGAAGGTACCTTGATGGTTAATGAACCCCTAATTTTACAGATGAGGAAAATGAGGCTCAGAGAAGTTAAGAGACTTGGTTAGAAAGTATTTAAAGTAGGATTTGGACACAGGTCCTCCTGACTCCAAGTCCGATGCCCTGTCCACTACCCCACACTGTCTCCCTAGTCATTGTTGACACATTCATCTTGTAAAATTTCAGCTCATGGGCTCCCTAGTAAGATCGAGCTTGGGGATCTTTGAGATCATCTTGGCTTGACCTTCTTACTCCAAGTTCCACTTTCAACACAAACCCCTGACAGCTTATCACCCAGTGGTTAAGAAGCATTGTGGGAGATAACCTCTCAAGCAGCCTCTGTGGATGTGCAACACTCTGGGATAAGGAGCTGTACAGCCTCCTCAGTCTGCAGGGGTCC
Source organism: Gymnobelideus leadbeateri (assembly GCA_011680675.1). Classification (NCBI taxonomy): domain Eukaryota; kingdom Metazoa; phylum Chordata; class Mammalia; order Diprotodontia; family Petauridae; genus Gymnobelideus; species Gymnobelideus leadbeateri. The sequence goes on from WOXC01011367.1 coordinate 334,245, forward strand.
AGAGATTAAGTGAAATGTGAAAGGTCACTCAAGTCTGAAGTGTCCGAGTTGAGATTTTAACCCAGACTCCAAATCCAGCCTTCTCTCCACTGTCTATGTTCAGTCCCCAGCAACCATTCAGAGGCGATAGAATCACGGATTTCCAGTAGGAATGGCCCTTCCCTTTAAATAATCTAGTCTAGCTGTTCCATGATAAAGATGAAGAAAGGGAAGTGGCTTGTCCAAAAAATAATAATAACAAGCATGTACATATCACTTCAAACTTTGCAAAGGACTTTACAAATACTGAGCCATGCTGTACTCATAACTGACCCTGGGAGGTAGGGGCTATGAAGAAACTATGGCAGGCCATGGTTAAATGAAGTCCCAGCTGGATCTGAACCCAGCTCTGGCACTCTATCCGCTGGGTCACCTAGCTGTCCCCAAAGTATCGCTGCCTCATCTTGAACCCTGATCTTCCAAGTCCAAATCTCTTGCTTATACACCGCACCCTGCCTGTAAGGAGGTGTGTCTATAGCCACTGAGCTATAGTTTTGTTCAGTAATGTGTAGCAGAGATGCCATGCATCTCTTTACATTCGTGTCAGCGGGGCTGAATGTTGACTAAACAAAAAAAAATATTAGGAGGTCAAAGCTTTTCTTCAATGTTCTTCTTCTGCACCCTTTCTCTCCCTGTCACTTCCACCCTCGTCCACTTGGCATCTCCCTCTGGGAGCCCAATACCCTGACACCACCTGCTTTATCCCCATCCAATTACTCCCCTACTCTGGATCTGCCTGGCCATTCCCTCATGAACCATGAACACAATGCTCCTTTCCTCCATCCCATTCCTTCAAGGACATGCTCCCTCCTTTCTACAGTGACTTCCTCAATGATAATAAATGCCCACTAATTTTAACAGGAGACTTCTAAAGCTGCTGGGACCACCCAACCACAGACTTCTAGAATCATGAATGTCAGAGCTAGAGAATATGCCAGACATCAACTGCCCTAATCTTTCCATTTGTGTGTCTAGGGACCAGCAGAGGTCACGGCACTTTTTTTTTTTTTACCAGTTGAGAAGATATTAGCTACGAAAAATTTCTTACTTGATATGGGATTGTGTGAGAATAAATTTAGAGATGGAAGAGGCCATTCATCGCATCAGGCAAAGAGAGTTAACTACCTTGCTTATGGTTACATAGCTACATATCTGAGGTAGGACAGTAACCTAGATCTTCATGGCACCAAGACCAATCCAAGCTGTCTATACAAGCCTGACAAAAATGGGACCTCTCTGATACACACCCCTCTATACCTATAAATCTAAACATTTGAGTCCTCTTTCTCCTCCATTTCTGGGTCCCCGGGCTGGTCTTCAATGTCTCTTGAGCCTGGGAAAGCCCCCCAGATGAACCAGAAGAGGCCATGGAGGCTAGCATGGAGGGTAGGTCCTGGACTCGTGATCAAGACAAGGCAATATCAGTGTGATTCTGGCCAAGTCACTAAGCCTCAGTTTTCTTATCTATAAAATGAGAGGGTTGGCTTTGATAACCAGAAGGTCTCCTCCAGCTTAAAAATCTATAATCTTAGGGATCTTCCTCAGGGGAATCAAGACATTTTATTGGTTCAAAGCACACATTGGGTTGGAGTAAGCCAGGTCTACTCCTGTGTTTATGGAAGAAGCAAATGAGGAGACCTGCCCAAGATTGGGAGTAGAGGGCAGGTCTTCTGAGATCCCAGTCTCAATTTCGCCCATGTACCCTGGTAATTTATGCAAAGAGTGAGTCTGTAGGTGATGATTTTAGATGCCATGGCCAGTGAGAAGAGGAGAGACTTTGGGATGGAGAAAGGGGCTCACGGGGGAGCTTCCGCACCTCCATTAAAGCTGGTCACATAGCCAGCCACCCTGCACCCTCCACCCATCCCCCACCAGGCAAGAAATGCCACTTTATCAGGATTGTAGAGGTTTTGGAGTACAGATGTGAAATAGATTGGGAGATCTGCCAATCCAAGTTAATGGAAGCTCTCATCATCTGCCCAAGTGGGGCCATTGACCTAGGCTTGAGCCGGAGCCAGGTCTGGTTTCACTTCATCTGGCTCTTTTCGAAACGTTAAACGACTGAGAGAGAATTTTTATTAGGTATGCCAGTGTTTTCTAATTTACCGCGGATTACAGATCTACATGCTCACTTCACAGAGGAGAGATGTGTTTATTATGGTTTTTCCAGAGACATTAAAAAGGGTGTTAGCACAAATCAAACCCAGATTCACCCAGCAGGAAGGCAATTTAATGTCAGCACACTGGACACCTGCTGCAGTGGTTTCCCATGTTTACCGAGATGCCAGTGTGGCCAAGCACGATGAGCTTTGAATCCAAGATAGCATCGTAGAATCACAGATCTTGAGCTGGGAGGGACCTTAGAAGCCCTTAACTCTCACCTTCTGATTTTGCAAGGGATGAGACTGAGGCCCAGGAAGATTACAAGTAAGTGTGTCTGGGGCAGGATTCAGACCTGAGCTTCCTGATTCTTGGGTCCAATGCCCCACCTACTATTATACTGCTATAGCAAACATGATTATACTGCCATGAAGTTTGCAAACTGTGTCATGTGATCCTCACGACAACCCTGAAAAGTTGCAGCCAGTATTATCCCCATTTTTCTAGATAAGAAAACTGAGGCAGACAGAGGTTAAGTGACTTGCCCAGGGTCACACAGCTAGTGAGTATCTGAGGCTGGGTTTGAACTCAGGTTCTCCTAAATCCAGGCCACACTGCTCCCCACCTGGGAGCAAGAATACAATCAGATCTGGAATTATAAAAGTGTAGAATTTCAGCAGTTCAAGGGAGCTTAGCAACACATAACAAAAACAAAGAATAAAGCAATCTCTATATTCGAGGACCTTCTATTCTAACAGAGAAGCACTTATTAAATACCTACTATGTTCCAGATATATTACTGGGTGTCAAAGATAGATCCAAAGATGAAAATGGAAATCAAGGGGCTGCTGACTCTCTGGGGGGAATGTTACATTCTATCTAGTCTCTGTTTAAATACCTCTAACCTTCGGAGACCTTATTACCCCCCTGGGGAAACTTATTCCAAGTGCTGGACAGCTGTCCTCCTTTGAAAGTTCTTTCTTGCTTGGAGACTGTGATGAAGAGAAATTTTTTTTAGTTCCAATATACTGCACTGTTGGAGTTGCTTTTCAAAGGGTCCCCCTTTCCCCTCAGCACACCAGTAGCAGAAAGGAAACCCAAGGCGAAGATAAACCATTGACCTTTTCGTTGTCGGATGTTAAGAGGGTGGCGGAGCAGGGAAATCTGAAGGCTGAGGCCAAGATAAAGAGATGACCCGGTAATAAGAAAAAGGTTAAAAAAAGAGGGGAAAACACACCACACACACTCAAAATCCCAATCTCAAACCAACACCCCCAGGACGTTACGCTCTAAACAATGGGCATGTTCAACCCCACAGAAGGATAAATTATTCTGAGCAGAGCTGAGACAAAAGAGAAAAAAAAACATACAAATCAAAAACCCCAAACCTGACTACAAATATGCAAGCAAAATTAGTAGGCAGAAGCAATGGAACCCTGGTCAATTCCAATGGGCAATGTTAGCACCACGGCTACCAGATGTAAAAGGCACCTCCCCTCCCTTCTGTTAATGATCGATAAAATGTTTTCTAGGAAATGGACTTTGTACACAGGGTTTGTTTGGGGTTTTGTTGGGAAAAATCTGTAGTGCCAAAATAGATTAAAAAAAAAAAACAATTATCTAGAGCAATCTTCCATAGGAGTGGAAGATTTGCTTCATCTCTCTAGGAACTCTCTAGGTAAAGGTGGTTTGCAGTTTGAAAAATAGTAGAGTAGAAAAATATCTGTGAGATCTGGAATCAGAGGACCTCTGTTAGAACCTCTTACTACCTGTCTGATCTTGTTCAAATCACTACACTTGCCTGGTTCTCAGTTTTCTTATTGGTAAAATGACGGAATTAGAGAGATGAACTCGTAAGACCTCTTCCAACTCTAAATCTTCAAGCCTATAGTATATAGGCAGAGAATGGCATGTCAGAACAATTTAAATAGGTAAAGGAATTTTCAGTGCTCGTGGCTGGGCTGTGCCAATGTAATCATAATGATAATTTTACTGAAATTAATTTGTAGATTTAGTGCTACAGAAATCGAACAATCAAAGGGATATTTTACAGTTAGATAAAATAATAACAAAATCCATTTGGAGGAACACAAGATCTAGAAAGTCAAAGGAAATAATGAAAAAATATAGGAATTAAAGGGAAATAGAACTTTCAGACATCTAATTAATTATCAAGCAGCAATCATCAAAGCCATTTAGTACTGGATAAAGTGGATCACCGGAAAAGGTAAAATAAAGAAGAATAAAAAATAATTGAACTCCACAACTTAGTACTCAATTAACCTAAAAATATAAATGATCTAAGGGCAAAACAAAACAAAACAAAACAACTATTTGATAAGAACTGCTGGGAAAACTGGATAGCAATTTGACAGAAATTAGACTTAGATAAATATTTTGCACCATATTCCACAAAAAATTCATATTGGGTAAATGAACTGAATATTAGATGTCATGCAGTTGAACAATTAGAAGGGAAGTAAATTATACAACTTTCATAGCACATATAGGAGATGTATTCTCACCTAAACAAAAGATAGTGGCAATAACAAAAGCTTAAATAGACAATTTTGATTACAGGAATTTGATTACAAACTTGATTACAGGAAATTGAAAAGCTTTTGCACAAACAAAATTAATGCACTTAGGATAAGAAATAAAGTGGTGGACTGGGAAATTTTTGTAGAAAAGAATTAATGAACCTAGAATAAGAAAGAAAGTGGTAGACTGGGAATGTTTTTTGTATCAAATATCTCTGGTAAGGGTTTGATTATTTAAGATATAGACAACTAATAGAAATCCACGAAACTAAAAGCTGTTCCCCAAGAGAGATGTGGTAAAACGATATGAACTATTCTCAGAAGAATTATAAGCTGAATGATTATGTGAAAGAATGCTCCACATCACTAATAAGAGAAATGCAAACCAAAACGACCCTGGGGTTTCACTATACACCCAGGAAATTGGCAAAAAGAAAGGCTCTATGTACTTAATATTTATAGCAAGCACTTTTTTATGGTAGCAAAGAACTGACAATGGAGTAGATGCCCATCAGTGGGGGAATAGTTAAATAAATGGTGCTACATAAATAAAACGGAATATTGCTCTGTTATAAGGAATGATGAACTTAAATGCAGAGATGTGTGGAAAGACTTTTCTGGAATAAATCAAAGTGCAGTAAGTAGAGTGAGTAAAACAATATACACAATGTATACAGCAATGTAAACGGGGGAAAAAACCCATCAAAACAATCCCAACTGAATGTTGTGAAATTATATGTCCAACACTGACTGAAAAGAAGATACATGAGAAGATAACTCCTTCTCTCAGAAGTGGAGGTCCACGAGGGTGGAACTCTGCATATAATCTCAGACTTGATCATAAGTTTATGTGTTTATTAGTTTTGCTGATTTTTTCCTTTTTCCTTTTCTATTTTTTTTTGGAGGGGGAAAGGCAGGACAATTGGGGTTAAGTGACTTGCCCAAGGTCACACAGCTAGTAAATGTTAAGTGTCTGAGGCCAGATTTGAATATAGATCCTCCTGACTCCAGGGCCAGTGCTCTATTCACCATACCACCTAGACGCCCCATTTTCCCCCTTTTTTTCTTTTTTAATTTGTTATGAAGGATGGCTCTCTGGGAGGAGGCAGGGGAAGGGATATAGGAAAGGAAGTATATGATCAAAAAAACACATTAATAAAAGTCTATTTTTAAAAAGAGTCAAATGTTTAAAATTATTGAAGAATCCAGTGTATAAAATGCTTTGTGCACTGTCTTTTTAGCTTGATTTATTTAGCCTTCATTATTTATTCTTGATTTATTTATTGAAAGTTCCTTGTTTATTTTTCTACATTTCGGTAATCTTCATTTGTCTTATGAGAAATTGATTTTCACTAATATATGGGTGGTATATATTTACCCCGTTGTATATTTTCTTAAGATCTCAAAAATTCCAGGAAATGATTCTGTCCCCTTTCCCGTATATACATTTCTGAGTGATCTCTGGTCTAGTCCCACCTTTCCCACCATAGCAATGAGGCTGAATTCCTGGTGTTCTTAGTGATTTTTCTAATCACAATCAACTTTCTTATACAATTATTCCTCAAACAACACTGAAAAACTTTTGGGGAATCCTGGGGCAAACACTTCTTTGCTTATAAAATCTCAGAGTAGGAAAGAACCTTTACAAGGCCAAAATGCTCATTTTACAGAGGAGGAAAATGAGACCCAGATGTTACAATGACAAGTAAGGCCTAAAGGGACAGGTCACCTATACCCATTCAGCTACTCGGAGTGGGGTTCCCCTACTCTTATAGGATTTTTGTTCCTGCTCTTTCTTCCCTGAGGCAGAGAATATCTAACCATTTTCTATCTAATATTCTTTCAAATCCATAAAGACAAATTTTTAATGACACAAATTCCAGCCTCCAGCTGAAGAAATCCTATTTCCTTTTAGGAAAGGAACTAGACCTAGGTTGTTATTGATATGGGGAAATCCAAGAAGAGGGAGCTGTTCACCAACACCTGTTGGCACTTTCTCTACAACTTAGAGCCTTAGAAAGTGGTCTAGAGCAGTAAGAGATGTATGATGTAAGAGAGTAATGATTTGCCTGATGGTCATACAGCAACCTTGAGTCAGAAGCAGGACTCGAACTCAGTTCTTCATTTGAAGGCCAGCTCTCCATCTACAATACCAAGTCTCCTGTTGGTTCCTTTTAACATCTCTTTATTTGCTCCCTTTTCTAATTCACAGAATCATAGACTTTTGGAGACAGAACCATCTCTCAGAGTGCCCTCATCTTTCTTTCATTTTAATGGATTCATTCTTATTTTTAAATCGTCTTCATTTCCATAGATTTCCTGGCAAAGCCCATCCCTTGTAACACAACAAAAGTAAAAATCAGAGAAAACAGTGATTCAGCAAAAGTGACACATCAACCCTGTCTGGCAAGATATACAACGTTCCACACCCATAGTCCCCCATTTCTCTAAAGAAAGGTGGGAGGTAAGTTTTCTCACTTCATCTTCAGAGGTAAACTCCATCATGAAAACAGTACCTTCATTTTATAGATGAAGAAACTCAGACCCAGAGAAGAAGTCCCCAACCTGAAATCATTCAGAAAATTAATGGAAAAGCTTAGACTGAAACTCAGTCTCTTCAGTCTTTGGTCCACGCACTTATACTTCCTGACTTTTTCCGGAACTGTCTCCACCATTGGGCTGGAGATCCTGCTTTCATAAGGGTCGGGGCTGAACGTGTTTACTTGATCTACGGTAAGATGAAGATCTGGTTAATGATTAAAGGGGGAATACCAGGTGGGGACTGAAGGCAGATCGGCAAGATGTATTCATCTCCAGGAAGATGGGTTCTCTCTTTGATAAGAGCTTTCTTTTCAGAAGTCAAATGGTTCATTTAGGACCATACCTCTAAATCTGAGAGGTATCAAAGGATCATTCAGTAGAATGTAAATTTCTTGAGGATAGGGTGCCCTTCACCCTTTATATTTGTAGTTTTAACACCTAGCACAGTGCCTGGGTCATTGTGTGTGTGTGTGTGTGTGTGTGTGTGTGTGTTTGTGTGTGTGTTTATACATGCTTGTTGATTGATCATAGGAATGTAGATTTAGATCTGGAAAGGACCTTGGAGGCCCTCTAGCTCCTCATTTGACAAAGGAGGAAACTGAGGCCAGACAAGGGAAGTGGCTCCTAGAGGGATCCTGGTATCATACGGATCACAGGGTTTCAGGGCCAGAGTCCAAAGCCTTCATTTTACAGATGAGGAAACAGGCCCAGAAGAGGAGGTAAGTGACTTAATCAGTCACACAAGCTGGTAGGTGTCTGAGGCAGGTCCAGATCTCCTTGCTTCTAAGTTCAGCACCTGGTTAGAGCCATGGTTGCAGAACCTGCTAATGTCTGAGGGGAGCAGACAAGCTCAGCGCTCTGACCACTGTTCATCATTGTCCCAGGAATCCATCTAGTCCAACCCCTGCATTTTATAGATAAGAAATCGGGGGCTCCGGGATGTCGATCGATTTGTCCAGTAAGTGGCCAAGCTGGGACTTCTGACTCCAGAACCAGCGCTCTCTGCCCCCTGTCAGTTCAGTGAGGGTTTCTATTACTGTTATTGACATCAGGGATGTACCTGGGCTAAGCAGGACTCTCTGGGATCATAGATTTATCATTCTGAGGAAACATCTACCCCGAGCAAGAGCTGGAAGGAAGTCTTCAAATCCAAGCCCATCATTTAGTGATGAGAGAAACTCAGACCCCAAGAGGGGAAGTGACTCACCCAAAGTCACACAGATATTAAGAGAGTAGGATTCAAACACAGGGCTTCTGTTCTTTATGCTATGCTGTCTTCTGCTATGAAGAATGAATTTGTGGTAGCAATTGGACTGAAGTCTTTATTGAAGTAACATTTAGCCTTCAGAATTGAAGGCTAAATGGAAGCATAATCCATGGTGCTTTCTCTCCTCTCAAGTCATTTTGAATCCAAGTAACACACAGTATCACAGGATCCTGGAATCATAGAGATAGAAAGGGCCTCAGAAGTCACCCATCCCGCTCATTTTACAGGTGAGAAAATCAGGATCTAGAGACATTAAGTGATTCGCTCAAGGTCATCTGGGTAGTAAGTGCTAAAGTAGCCTAGGTGACTTGGGTAGCAAGTGGCAAAGACAGGATTTGAATCCAGTCCCTCCCCTTGCCCCCACTGGACCACACTGTGGCTTCTCAACTAATCGGAGATATAGGGGATCCCATTCAACATGCCACCTTTTCTCATCTTAGCACCAGTTTGGGGGTGGGGGTTCTCTGGGTTATTAACACAAGCCGGAGGAGCACAGAGAAGCCAGCAAATACCAATGTGGTTGCTCCCATACCAGAGAAGCCTGCCACACACAGGACATATTCTCCCAACCTTAGTTCAAAACTTCACGGGGAAAGGGAGAGAAAGATTTGTGAATTTTATAAATATTTTTTTAGAACTCACTATTCATTTAGATGCACGAATACAGATCTCAGTGGCTGAGGAGGACTCAGAGTCCCAGCTGCGTTACTTATTCAGTGTTTGATGTAGAATCATTTCTTCAGGAGCCCAGTACCCAAGAAACTCCATATACAAATGGAAATGACAGCCGTGCTGTCTAGCCTCTCTGGGGAAGCAGCAAGAGGAATACACAAGAAAATGATTCGCAAGTCAAGAATAGCATATTTTTCTAGGAGAAAGTCATGTTTGTGGATGGCAAAGGACACTATTTTCTTAGGAATTCCTTTTCAATCGTTTTTGTTTGACTTTGGAGTGGACCTATAATTTCATTCAGTCATTTTTTGACTTTTAATAAGGAAGCTCCCTCTACCAATTAATACGAGCGCCTCTTTTGCAACTTAGATTCTTAGAGAGTTACCTGGGGACACTGAGATACTGAGTGACTTGTCCAAAGTCACACAGCCAATTTGCGTCGGGGCTTCAACTCAAAATTCCCTGACTCCCCAAGCCAGCTCTCTAGTCCCTCTCCCATGCTAACATCCATACTATGTTAGGCCAGAGTGTGCTACACATCTTCTTACCTGTTTCTTCTCGTTCTAATATTCTCTTGTCAGTCTTTTAGTCAGAAGTAGCATTTTTGTCCTAATTAGACAATTACACATTATGATGCACTAATTTGTTAACCTATGTTCACAAATCATTTAATTACCCCAGCTGCCTTTGATGTGCCGTTATTATTCAGCTATGGAAGTAAACAATTCGACAGCTAACAGAAAGAAACTCATTATTTTCAGGAGATATTGTCATTATTTTCTAAGTATTAAAAAAAAAAACCCACAACAATCCCAACCACATTTCCCTCCAAATTAAAAAAAGAAACAAAGATGTGCTTAAGGGAAGACAAACAAACAGGAGACCTAGCCCCAAATGCTGATAAATATCACAGTCTAAAACCTATCCTTTTGAACTCCTAAGAAGACACATTTCTTAAAATAAATATATTTGATAAATTTCTTTTTTCCTTCTCTTTCCTACCATTCACTAATATTACCCATGATAGTGTCACATACAAAATATTGATACTAAATAATGGGAGAAAGTGTGATACAGTGAAAAGAGTGGTGGATTTGGAATGAGACTGTCTAGATTCAAACCTTGGCTCTCCTATGCAAGTCACCAAGAGCTCCTGGGCCTCAGTTTCCCCATCTGTCAAATGAAGGAATTGGATTAGAAAACCCCTGAGGACGCTCTCAGCTTCAAACGTATGATCTCTCCAGAGCAAGGATCAGGAGGGTATGTCCAGGACCTAACACAGCTCTCTGTGCTTGGATGTTGATGGACCTTTGTCCCTGCACTCCAAAATCCAGATCCAAGTCGTCCAACCCCCCCTCAGTTCTACTGAAATACTCCCTTACTTCCAGATCTTTTCTTTGGGAAATATTCAGATCATGTTTTATGCTATGGATGGAGAGCTCCTGCTTGGGCTCTGTAAACACACACACACACACACACACACACACACACACACACACACAGAGTCTACCTTCTGCAGGCAACCTTTTCCTTATCCTTCTTAATGCTAATGATTTCCTTCCGAGGTTATGTTCAATTCAACCTCTCAATTTTGCTCATACACAGCTGTTTGCTTGCTGTGTCCTCCATTAGACTATGAACCACTTGAGGTCAGGGACTATCTTTTGTCTTCTCTGTATCCCCACCATTTTGCAAAGTACCTGGCACATAGTAGGCATTTTATAAATGCCTAATGACTTTATTTGACTCATCCACGTGAATACTTGCACTGGAAGCTGGAAGCCCTGTGTGGATCTGGGGCCCATCTGTTATCGAGCTCTCATCCCTCTCCCATCCATCCCCAGGCAGAGAGACTAACCGTTTTTGTTTCCCGATGCCTGGCGTCTTCATCTCACTGGAATAGAAATGCTCTCAGCAGGGAAGGCTGGGGGGAAAGCATGGGGCTCAATAACCAGATGCTAAGAAATATTCCCTTCGCCCTTCATGTTAGACTTTACCGGAGGGAGAGCCCTGCATCCCACCCTAGGGAAGAACCACAGGCCCACTGGATCTACAAAGAAAAAGAGAGAACTCTCCATTAAACAGCCGGCTGGGACTAGGAGGATGGAAGCATATCTCCTTTCTCTTCCCATTTCAGGGAGAAGTCGAACTTTGCATCACAATAGCTTATATTTATAAAGGCTTTAAGGTTTACAAAGCCTTTTACATACATTCTCTCATTTTATCCTCATCACAACATTGTGATCTGAGGGCTTTTGTTATCTCCACTTTATAGATGATGAGACTGAGGCTTAGATCTGTTAGCTGATTTGCTCAGGGTTATGCAGGTAGTTTCTGAGATGGGATTAGAGCCTGAGAGAGAAAGAATAGAGGAGAGGGAGCAGAAAGAGAAGAGACAGAAAATTTCCTTTGTATTCTCAGCTCATAATGATCGCTTGACACAGCATAAGTGCTAATAAATTCTCTTTCATTCATTCCATTCGTTCGTTCATTCCGTTTATTCATCCATCCATTCATCCATCCACCTACCCATCCATCTATTCATTCGTTCATTCATTCATTCATTCATTCACTCATTCATTCATTCATTCTGGTACTATCAAGGTAACCAGGACAGTCAGTCATCTATTAAACATTTATTATGTGCCAAACACTGTCCTAAGAACTAGGAATATAAAGAAGAGGAAAAATAAAACAATCTCTGCCATAAAGGAACTAACATTCTAATGATGGAGACAGCCTGCAAATACTCATGGACATAGAATATAGGGATGTATAGAGAGACAGATGTGCATGCATATATAGACAAATAGTGAGTCATATAGACACATGTTTATACACACATGTATATAATATCTAGCTGTGTGTATACATATACACACATATGATACAATCGATGTAATAGTATGTGTAATATACTATGCATAATATACAATCTATGTAATAGTACACACACATATATAATACTCGTGTATTATATCATATGTCCATAGATATTTCATGCTATCTCCACCATTAGAATGTAAACTCCTTGAGGGCCCGTATTATGTCTCTTTCTTTGTATTGGTATGTATACATGTATTTATAAATATATATTTTGTATTTCCTTTGTATTTGTGTATGTGTGTGTGTGTGTGTGTGTGTGTGTGTGTGCTAATCACTGAGAGCCATAAAATGAAAAAGATGGTCTAGATGGACCTCTGAGGCAACATGGTGGTAGGGGATAGAGTGCTCGATTTGGAGTCAGGAAAACATGGGTTTGAATGCTCCCTCAGTCAGTCCCTAAGGCCTCTTCTGGCTCTAAAATTATGATCCCAGGAGCCCATGATTTATTCCCATTGGAGGTGGCAGAATCTAGAACTCTTACTCTGCTAAGTTCCTGGTCTTTTTAGGTGAGATCGCTCAGCTAGTTTTCAGAGCAATTCTCATCCCAAATCCAGACACCTGGTAGCTGTGGCTTTGGGGCAAAAAAAAAAGAAAAGAAATTTCTTCTTCTACCCCTTCCCTCTCCCAGCTCCCCTTCTGAAAGTGGATGATATCACAGAAAGTCCTGCATCACCCTTCATTCTTTGTCAGGAAGCATTAAAGAGCTGGGGCAGTGACAAAACTAACGAGGACCTTCCCTTCTCAGAGCAGGGTCACTTAATAATGTAAGGCTACAATATCAAACTATCACAGAAGAAGAGCACCCAGTATGGTGGGGTCCCCCAGACTGACACTGATGGGGGAAGCCCGAGCTGAGGAATCACTGAGGCACTAGGTGAATTCTTCTGACTACAAGGAGCATCATGGTCCTTCTGCTTCCAGTTTGGGGGGATTGACAACATCCTGCTCATCAGTTTCAGGTAGCTGTCTTGAGGTGCCCCCTGTCTCTGGAAGCGCTCCTTCTGGGAATCTTTCACATTTGGGTCCTGTGCTCATTGTCCTTATCTCTCCCCATACCACTCCCCAAACAGAAAGTCCTTTCAAAGCAGGAGTTCTTAATATTTTTTGTGGCCTAGGCCCCTTTGGCAGCAATCCAGCAAAGGCTGCAAACTCCTCAGAATCATATTCTTCAGTGCATAAAGCAAAATATGTAGGGTTACAAAGAAAACCAACTAGAATGAAGTGTAGTTATCAAAATATTTTTAAAATAACAAGTTTACAGGGCCCAGGTTAGGAGCCTCTGCCTTAAAGGCCCCTCTTTAAAGGCCCCTCTCTCTTCAGAACACAATTGTGTATTCCCAGGGCTCAGGATGACTCATGTATAAATCTCCCCAGTCACTCTCCTGCTTAATAAGCTCCAATGATTCCTTATTGCCTCCAGGAGCAAATATTTCAGCTTTTAAGGCCCTTCACAACCTGATCCCAGTTCCAGTGTTTCAATATTGTTTCTCTCCACACCTTCAGAAGCCAGACTGGCCTTTTTGCTGTTTCTCAGACATAATACTTTCCCATCTTCGTGCCTTTGCCTTGACCATCCCTCTGCCAGGCATATAGACTTGCCTCACCTCTGACCTAAAATTCTTTCCCCCCTCCCGCACTTATGTGACACATATTAGCCTCTAGTTGCTAGTGAAAGAATAAATGGAAGAAAAAAAACCAAAAAGCGAAACATCGAGTCATGCAGTTTTCAGTGAATTAATGAAATGAATTCCAGTGAATTAATATGTAGAGTCAGCTGGATAGCACAGGGCAGAATGCTGGAGTGGGAGTCAGGAAGACCTGAGTTAAAATCCAGAAACCTCAGACACATACTGTCTGTGTGACCCTAGACAAGTCACTTAACTCTGTTTGCCTCCATTTTCTTTCTTTCTTTTTAAAATTAATTTGTTTGTTTATTTTTAGTTTACAGGATTCAATTCCATAGTTCCTTGAGTTTCAAATCTCCCTTCCCTCCCTCCCCCCAACCCCCCCACGACGGCATATAGTCCAGTATACAATCTGCAAATACTTTCACATTAGACATTAGTCAGGTTACAAAGGCGTATTGTACTAGATGGGATGAAAAATGGTAGAGGAAATAAAACCAAACAATGAAAAGAAAAAGATCAAGCAGTTTGCTTCCACCAGGATTCAAGCTCAGTTTTTTTTTAGTTATTTCTCTGGATGTAGGGATCTCTCTTCTTCACGAGTTTTTTGGGATTGACTTATATCACTGCATTGCTGAGAAGAGTCCAGTCTGTCCTAGTTGGTCAGCACAGATATGTTGTGTCTGTGATTGTATACAAATTTCTCCTGATTCTACTCTCCTCACTCAGCATCAGTTCGTATAAGCTTCTCCAGGTAAATATGAAGTCCGTCTCGTTTCTTATAGCACAATAGTATTCCATTACATGCATATACCACAGCTTGTTTAGCCATTCCCCAATTGATGGGCACCCCTTTAATTTCCAATTCTTTGCAACCATGAAAAGAGCTGCTATAAATATTTTTGTACATATGGGTCTTCCTCCCACTTCTATGATCTGGGATATAACCCTAGAAGTGGTATTGCTGGGTCAAAGGGGATGAAATTACTTATAGCCCTTTGGGCATAATTCCAGATTGCTCTCCAGAATGGTTGGATAAGTTCACAACTCCACCAGCAATGCATTAGTGTTCCAATTTGCCCGCATCCTCTCCAGCATTTGTCATTTCCTTTGCCTCCGTTTTCTAATCTACAAAATGAGCTGAAGAAGGAAATGGTGAATCACTCCAATATCTTTGCCACGGAGATCCCAAATGAGGTCACAAAGAGATCGAAATGACTGAACAAGGACAACTTCACAGGGTTGTTTTAAGGATCAAAGGAGATAATATTTGTAAAGGGCTAGCGATTATTACTGTGTGTCATACACTGGTGCCTTCCCATCCCTCAGATTTACCTAGTATTAATTTTGTACACATCTTGCATATTTATTTATGCCCACGTTATAACCTTCATTAGAATTTAAGCTCCTTGGGACCTGGGACAAAGTGGGCATTTAATACCAATTTGTTGATTGATTGAGGAAACTGGGAGTGGGGATGGGAGCAAAGGAGATTATTGGAATTGACAAAATAGAAGCTACTTCTCTCCTGTCTGCCTCCAGGTTCCCCAGAGCTCCTCAGATTCAGAGACCTTCTTGACCAGGAGCTATCCATAAAATGAGAATCCCCGACCCTAGCTTTAGAGCTGGCAGGGCCTTCCCTCATCAAGTTCAGCCTCCTTATTTTACAGATGAGGAAACTGAGGCCAATGGAGTTAGAGTGATTTACTGAAAGTCACGAAGGTAGAGAATGCCAATTATGTTTAAAGCTCTTTTCCTCTGACTCCAAATCCAACACCATGTATTACCTTCCTTGAAGGGACTGACTGACAGACAGATAATGACTGCTGGAATTAATGAGCAGAAGGCCGTCAAAACCCCCATTACCTCCAACAAGAACGAGAACTGTGATCTTCCTTTCATGGGCTCATAGGTTTAGAGCTGGAAAGTGCTCTGGAGGCCACAGCGTCTAACCCCCACCCCCAACCCCCTTTACTTTACAGGTAAGGAAATGGAGGCTAAGAGAGGCTGTTACTTGTCCTTGGAGTCACATAGTTAATATCTGAGGTAGGATTTGAATTTAGATCTTCCTGACTCCAAGTTCAATGTTCTACCCATTATACTATATTGCCTTGAAGGCAACTTTCTAAGACTATAATTGGGGAGCAGTTGTCAACTTTTTTCCCCACCAGGAATTCCCTATGACAAAATAATATGTCTAGTATAAAAAAGTGCTGTTGGCATAAATAATAATATTATAATTTTAGAGGCAGCTTGGTGTTGTAGAGAGGACTGCCTATGGAACATGGGAGCTATATAACCCAGTATATCCTGATTATGTTTGGATATAGGTATTTGCATGTTGTCTCCCCCATTAGGCCATGATATCCTTGGGAGAAAGGTTCATATTTTGCCTTTCTTTTCACCCTAGTACTTAGCACAGTACCTAGTAAAAAGTAGATGTTTAATAGATTCTTGTTGATTTGACCCGACTGGACTTGACCCTAATCACTTAACCTCTAAATGCCTCTGGCAATGGTTGTAAATCATAGGCCAGTTATTTATTTTCATCAGTGAAGGGAGTTTTCACACTGGGAGGTCCCTAGGAAGATGACGTTGCAGTTCTAGTCATATATAGGTATATAGATTATTAGTCGTATCTCCATTCTTGTAATCAAGCCTTTTGCTCTAGGCTAAAATCCTACAGTAGTATTTTTATTTTTTATTTATTGTTTTTGCTGGTGGGCATTCAGATAGTCTTGACTTGTCCAAGGATCAACAGAGAATAGATGAGTTCGAATTTGAATTGAGGTGATCTGATTCCAAATCCCTTGTTCTTTCCCCTAAAGCCTCCTGCTTCTTAGGTAATTAATTAGGGCCCGGCGTCTTGCTTCATTTTTGCACTAGCAGCACCAAGTACAATGCTTTGCAGACAGTAGGCCTTAATTTGTTGAATTGAATTTAAATTAACCGTAGTATAATTAATCCTTTTCACCTCCTAGAGACCTGAGCCAAGGGTCTCTCCAGGAGACTTTTAGATTCAGGGCTCTTCCTGCATTTATCTGAAAGTGTGAGAAAGAGAAAAGACTCTGGCCACAAGTCAATTATTTTAGGTGTAAAGAGGCTTTATTCAGCAAGTGGGGACCTGGGGATGTTGGTTCTTTTAATAGAACGGGGGTCAACTACTTTCCACAGAACCCCAGGGCAAAGCTGTGAATGGAACTAGCAAATCTTCAGAATCTTCTCACCTTCCCTTTCCTCTTGAGGTCCTCCTCCACAGTCATTTCCCTTAATGATAATCTCTGCTAATGGTTTAACTGATAACTAAGGTGTGACTACTTTCAGGAGAATTTGCATTTTAGTGCAGCACTAGGAGGCTGGCTGGTCCCTGGGTGGGGACTCCATTTTTCCACCCAGTCATTGTGGGTGGCTGTTCTGAATTGGAGGCCACTGATAGTGATGGGAATGATATGTGTGTGTATGTCTCTCTGTGTGTGTGTAAAGGGAAGTGTGTTCTCAACTGTGCCTTCATCATAGAGGCTTGACTAGTGGACTGGAGTGCTCTCTCCTCTGACTAGAGAGAAAATCAAGGAAATTTACCAAGCCTACCCTGACTCCCTGCAGTGGTTTGTGGAAGAGTAGATGGTGCAGTAGTCCTGGGCTTAGAGTCAGGAAGACCAGAATTCAAATCTAGCCTCAGACACTTACCAGTTGTGTGACCCTAGGCAACTCACTTAACCCTGTTTGCCTCAGTTTCCTCATCTGAAAAATTATGCAGTTGCACTAGATATCTTGGGGGTCTCTTGCAGCTGCTTTGTAGGGTCTATAAACCCTATAGGCATCCTTTCTTACACCCCTCCCCATTTCCTTTGCTCCCTGCCAAGCACCCCAAGTGCTTTCTTGGTGTGAGTAACTGGGAGTGGTGGTGAAGGGAATAATTGTTTCAGGAACCACCTTAAAGACAGCTTCAGGAATGGAGAAGCTGAATTTCCAAGCTATTCAAAAGCCAAGCTTAATATGAAGTGTCACACTTAGACTCCAGATGAAAAAAGACCTCAGCTGATAGATCAATAAGAACTCCAGCAGAAGAATTTCTTCATTCTGAATCTTTCATTCATCATTAGCTTCCCTAATCATCTCATTTTTAGCACAGCTGCAAATGCTGTAGGAGCTCACCTGGTCTGGGGCTCATTCTAGGCTGTCATGAGATTGTTAATCCACTTGGAGGACTCCAGAGGAGAGAACAAGGCTAGTGACTTTGCACAGCCCTTCCTCACTTAAATCCAATTCACTTGCAAGCCATGACATCTCCTTCCTGATGTCATGAACCTCTTCAAGAACAAAGGACAAACAACAACCTGTGAGTAGTAGTAGCTACCCTACTGGGGACCCAACTAGCTAGTTCCAGTTGTGCAATGCAGCTCCTTCCTTCCTTCCTTCCTTCCTTCCTTCCTTCCTTCCTTCCTTCCTTCCTTCCTTCCTTCCTTCCTTCCTTCCTTCCTTCCTTCCTTCCTTCCTTTCCTTCCCTTCCTCCCTCCTCTTCTTCCTCTCCCTCCTCTCCCTCTTTCCATATAGAAAATAATACCCTTATCTGCAGGTGCTCTACCCAAAGGAATAGAAATTTTGATTGCTGAAACCTAGCAAGATATCTTGGAGTTTATGGACTAGATTTCTTTTTTATGGGGTATGTCTTAAACCCAAATCATTTTGGATTTCGTTGATTGGTCAACAATAGATCCCAGCCCAAGCTTCACTTGGTCATTGGATTCTGATGGCTCGGAGATAGTGTAAATAGCAATTTTCTGTTTTTGCCAGAAACCCTCAGGCTTCCTCTTCCAGATTGATTTTATTTTATTTTTTGACTAGGTAAGAGGTCATCTTTGCCTCATTTTTACCTAGCCTTAGTCACCGCATTGCCTCAGATAAATTGAGACCTAGGAAAAATCTTAGCTTGAAAATGCCAAGGCTTCCCACTTTATCTGGGGCCATCTGTGGTCATCCTGATCTATATCTGGCTGCTGGACCCAGATCACTCCAGAGGAGAGAGTGAGGTTGGTGACTTTGTTCAGTCCTCCCTCACTTAAGTCCAATTCACTTTCAAGTCCTGAAACTTCCTTCCTGAAGTCCTGTTCCTCTTTGAAAACGAAGGACAAACAACAACAATCCACACATAATTGGCTTCTTAAAACAGGTGGAAAAAGATTAGTAAAAGGACTGTGGGGAAAAAAATGCCAGATTCTCCAAAGGATATGAACAAACGGGGTCCGAAGAACAAAATTCAAATGGTTCATGATCTTGGAAAAATGTCCCAAGCATTATTACCAATAAATGAAATGCAAATTAAAACAATTCTGAGGTTTCTCTTCACATCTTGCACATTGGCAGATGATAAAAGCCATAGATAGTGTTGGAGGGTCTGTGGAAGGACAGGCACGTGAATACACTGCTGTTGGAGTTGTAAATTGGGTCAAGCATTCTGGGGGGGAGAGAATTCGAATTATGTGAGAATTGTGACTAAATTATCCATACCTTTTGATTCAACAATTCCCTAACTGGACACACGTCCCAAAGAGGTCAAGACAGAAGGAAGTCATACATACCCATATATTCACAGGAGTCTTCTCTGTGGTAGCTAAGAGCCAGAACTAACTGAACAAAGTCTGAACAAAATGGAATATTGTTGCACCATATGAAATGTTGGCTCTGAAGGATTCTGCTGCGGCCCCTGGAGGCACCCCGCAGCTCACAGGCTGGGTCCCCCAGGGAAGCTTATTGAACATTCAAGGTTTTCTGTAGGTCTATATCCATTGAAAACCATAGCTCATGAGCCCTATCAGAGCTCACTCCAATTCCAAGACTACACCTCATCATAATCCACATAGAGCTATTTACTCAACAATTGGTTTGATTTTCTTCTTTTCCTGACCTTTCAGGATTTCCTAATCCCAGGTTCTCGGTATTAAAATCCCTTCTGCCCTTCCAGGTAAACTGGTTAGGGTAGAACAGAGGTTAGAGACAAGGTTAAGTCCAGAGGACAAAATCATAGTTTTTTTTTTTTCTGACTCACCTGCCTACCTATATCTCTGCCTTTCACCTGTATATATACATAAAACATAGATTTCCAAGCTTTTAGCCCATATTTACATGGAGAAATTTAGGAAGCCATGTGTGGCTTGACTTGATAGAGAACTAAGAGAACAATTTACAAAATAACTATAATAACTAAAAAGAAAAAAAATCTAAAAGAGAATATTTCAGGCCAATTCAATGGCCAATTTTGATTCCAGAGGACTGATGATGAAAAATATTTTTCTCCTCTTGGTAAAGAAGAGAACTATCGCTGTGGAATAAGGCATACACTGTCAGAAGAAAATGTCCATTTGTTCATTCATTGATTCATTCAATGATCATTCTACATATTATTATTTGTTAGAAGTCAGAGTTCTATTGGAAGATGGTGGGATTTCAGGGGAAAATACATTAAGAAAATATTTGGAAAAGTAAATAAAAGTAACAAAAACAAAAATTTTTTTAAATAAGAAACTTTGGCCCGGAATCTAGTGTCCACTCTGATACTAACAAGGTGCGTGATTATAGGCAAGCTATTCCCTTCTCTAGCACTCAGGTTCTTCCTCTTTAAGAGGAAGGGTTTGGATTAGCTGAACTCTTATGTTCCTCCCATCTTTAAGAACGGGTAGCTCTTTGGAGGTAGCAATAGACAGTGCAGCCAATATCCAGTACCCAGGGCCTGGTGGCCTGGAACACCTTGTCCTAGCTAATGAAGCATGGAAGGTCATGTGTTTTGTGTAAATGCAGAGAGTAACCCAACTGGGAAGCTTTTTTTTCCTGAAGAAATGAAAGTAGAGGCTGTAAGTGGGAAGACTAGAAAAACAATATGGGAAGGAAGAAAACCAGAAAGAGAAGATTAGACCTTTTAGAAATCTTACTGAGAAAGGGTTTTCGATACAAGTCCCTTCACTCATGACACTACTCATCCTTTTCTCCTCCCATCATTTTTTGTGCTATTAATTTCTTAATAGAGAAGGCATTTGGGGTGTATATCAAAGCCATCCCCCACATGGGTGCATATCATAGTCAAGGAGAAACAATGTGGATAGAGGGATGGACTTGAAATCAGGATGACCTGGGTTCAGATCCTGTCTCTTATACTTTGTGATACTGGGGAAGCCTCTTAACTTTCTTGTGTCAAAGACCACTCCTTAGGAGTGATCTATTATATCACCACTGGGTTGTGATTTGTATTTAGTGGAGAGAGCTCCCACCCCTGGCTGTTCTTCCACAATGATAAAAACTCAGATGAGTCCATATCCTTTGATAGTTCAGGGTCATCTCTATGCTACTATGAGGCCTGGTAATATCACTTGTTGGAAAACAAACTCTGGTGAGTCCTACCAAGGTGAAAAAACCTTTTAGGGCCACAGATCATGGTCTCAGAGTCTTCCAAAGTCCCAGGGAGCCTTTCTGGTTCAATCTCCTCATTTGAAAAATGTCTCTCAGATAGTAAATGTATAGGACCAAAGGCCACTGGGTCTTGGATTTAAGTCCATGTCCTCTGAGTCCAACTTCATTACTTTTTCCACTATACAATGCTGTTGAGTATGGATCTGTTGATGTGCTGCATGTGTATTGTGTGAAGACTGGCCTAGTTAAATTCAGAGGAACCTTTGGCTTGGTGGCCAGAGCAGGGTTTATTAAGAGGTCCTTCTGAGGAAGCCAAACAACGAAGAGAGGGGTTGTGATCTCTGTCACTGGAAGGAGAGCCCACACCTACACTGCCATCCTCTCATGAGGCACGTTTTCTCTGGTGTCTACTATCAAGGCTAGTTTTCTGATACTGCACCCTACCTTTCAAATGCAAGCACAGGATCAGAAATAATATGGGAATTCAAGGATTGCACATCCTCAAAACACGTCAGGAATACATACAACATTGCTGTGAAAACTTAATATACTAACAGATCAGTTCAGGGACAAATAGTGGAAAGAGAGTTTGATTTAGAGTCCAAGGACCTGGGTTTGAATCCTGACTTTGCCACATGCTTATAGAGGTGATTCTGGGCAAGACTTCTCAGGGTTTCTTAAAGAGGAAGAAACTAAGTGCTAGACAAGGGTAATAGCTTGCCTATAATCACACAACTTGTTAGTATCAGAGTGGACACTAGCTTCTAGGCCAATGTTTCTTATTTTGAAAATTGTTGTTTTTAGGGGTAGCTAGGTGGCTCAGTGAATAGAGCACTGGCCCTGCAGTCAGGAGGACCTGAGTTCAAATCCAGCCTCAGATACTTAACACAAAAAACTAGCCATGTGATCTTGGGCAAGACACAACCCCAATTGCCCTCCAAAAATAAAAGCTTTTTTTGTTTTTGTTACTTTTATTTACTTTCTCAAGTGTTTACTTAATGTATTTTGCCCTGAAATCCCATCATTTCCCAATAGAACTCTGACTTCTAACAAATAATGATATGTAGAATGATCATTGAATGAACAAATGGACACTTTCTTCTGATAGCACATGCCGCATTCCACAGCAGTAGCTCATCACTTCTTTACCAAGAGAATAAAAGTGTTTTCTA
The DNA here is from genome assembly GCA_011680675.1 of Gymnobelideus leadbeateri. NCBI lineage: Eukaryota > Metazoa > Chordata > Mammalia > Diprotodontia > Petauridae > Gymnobelideus > Gymnobelideus leadbeateri. Next base: position 356,488 of record WOXC01011367.1, read on the forward strand.
TCATGAGTCCTAAGGTCCTTTCTAGCTTCGGGAGTATACTAGAGTTAAGCTGATTGTTAAATTTTCAGTCTAAGCATTTATAGACCTGAAAACAACAAATGCTACAATTCAGGGCTTGACTTGGTGCTTTGTTGATTATCTAGACTTAAGGACATGACAGAGAAAATGTTAATGATGCCAATTAAATTTGAAAATTGTATGGTGATACCTTTAATTATTAAACATGTACCAGCACACCCCTATTCCCCTCTTCAGTTTTCTAATCTGCAAAAGATGGGGGTTGATGGCCTAGTAAATCTATTCAGAGGCAACTGGGCAGCACAATGTATAGGGCTCTGCATCTGGACTCAGGAAGACTCGAGTTCAAATCTTGCCTCTGAAACTTACTAGCTGTATGACCCTGGGCAAGTCACTTAGGTGCTGTTTGCCTCATTTTCCTCATGTGTAAAATGTAATAATAGTACCTACCTCCCAGAGTCATGAGGATCAAATGAGATACTTTTTGTACTATGATCCTTTCTCTTAGAAAAGTCAGAAACTGGGCACACTTTTTTTTTTTTTTTAAAGCAATTGGGGTTAAGTAACTTGCTCAAGGTTACATGGCTAGTCATTATTTATGTGTGGGTGCTCATTTTCTGAGGCCGGATCTGATCTCGGGTCATCCAAACTCCGAGGCCGGCGCTCTTACTCACTGCGCCGCCTAGCCGCCCCTTTAGGGCAATTGGGGTTAAGTAACTTGCCCAAGGTTACACGGCTAGGTTTTTGTTTGTGCGGATTAAGTGTCGGAGGCCGGCTCCGAACTCAGGGCCTTCTGATTCCAGGGCCGGCGCTCTATTCACTGCGCCACCTAGCCGCCCCTGGGCACACTTTTAAATGGCAGCTTATAGGTGATCTGATTTGCACACTTTTTTTTTTGTCACATACAATTTTGATAGGGTAAACAAAGGGACATCTATCCTGGAGCACAAAAGGAGGTGCTCTTCTTAGGAGATTTCTAGGGTTTGAGAGTCTGGGAAGGGATTCTGAAAGCAGGGTCTTTAGTATATTCTCATCTGTCGTGGAATTAAAAATGTGGAATTACAGATTTACAAAGGGATCTTAGTCATACATACCTAGACTTAACATGACACCTGGGGATCATTAGATCACAGATTTAGGCTTGGAAGGGATCCTGGGGATCATCTTGACCAACAATGAAGCCCAGAGAGGTCATGTGACGTGCATGGTCACACAAGTGATCTGGAGATTAAGCTAAGCCTTGAGCCCAGACCCTTTCACTCCCAATTCAACGTTCTTTCTGTTGCACTGTCTACTTTGCTTATGGCGCAATTTGCGAATGCTATTCTTCACTGGTATCTCTTCCAAATTAGCCACAAATTCAACTCGATTATAGAAAAAAAAAAAACTTGGGGCACCTACTTTGAATAAGATCATTGCTTCTGCAAAAGGTCTTCTTTTGCCCTTCTCTGTAGGTAGTGGGAACCTATAGGTCTTTCATCTAGCCAAACTGGCCTGAAGAACACAAGGCTTTGGGTCTGGGTGGCTCAAAGGGAATTCCTTTAAAAGCTTGCTCTTGGGGAGCCCCAGAATTCAACATTTTATCCCCCCTTCCTAAGACGTAATTAGGCATTCTTTTAATGCTTTGTACCTGAGCACTGGAGGGAGGATCCATCTTTAGGCGTTTGTTCCCGTCTTTCTTACCCAAACTCTTAAATCATTTTCTAAATAGGAGGTTGGAACAGACAAGGATTCCCCTGTAGCCCAATACTCCCAGGTTTCCCTTTTGAAGGAGTCCTCCAGAGAACTGTGTTTGGCCTCAGAGTTGCTAAGTATTATCATCAAAAACTTAGATGGTGTACTTAGCAGATTTGTCGAAGCACAGAACTGAGAGGGATAGGGTCTTAGCCCAAGAAGGTGCCACAGATGGGACTTCAACCCAGGTCTCCTTGGCTCCAGGTCCAGCTTTCCATCCAGTCCACCATGCTTCCTCCTATGAAATACACACTGAGGAGTTTTTTGAGGAGAAAGGAACAATGGGGGAGGGGAGGGGGTCCAACTGGCATTTGAATTTAGCCTTAATGGGAATCAAAGATTCTACAAAGTAGAGAAGAGGTGGGGATGTGTCCCCAGGCATGGGGTCAGCCAAGGCCAAGATATAAAGATGGCAGACAGAAGGATTCTGACATCATGTACTGTACTCCCTCATAGGCTGGCAACAGCATGTGGTATAAAATACAGACCTTAAAATGATTACCAGTTTAATCTGCTTGGTATCTATTAAATTAAATCAGACATGAAAGAATAATAATAAGGGTTAGCACTTGTATAGATTTCTAAGATTTGCAGAATACTTCACTTATGTTTTCTCACAACAGTCCAGTGAGGTAGGTGCTATTATTGTCCCATTTCACAGGTGAGGAAAATAGAGGTTAAATGACCTCCCAGGTCACATAGTAAGTACCCGAGGTAGTATTTGAATTCAGATCTTCCTGAGTCCAAGGCTAGTGCTCCATCCACTTGTGGTCTAACTGCCTCCGGGAACACCACTTAGATGCTGCAAAGCAGGTGCGGCAGTTTTTACATAACACATCACCGCAGGCCATATTCAGCTAGAAGTCTCAAATGGCTGGGGATTGCTAGTAGATTGGAAATCACTGTTGGATTAACTAAAGAAAAAAAAAGAAACAGGAATACAGAGTGTTTGGGGGTGGGGAGTAGATTTTACAGGTGTTTCTCCCAATACCCTTACTCTGTTTGCCAAACAGTCTTGGGCAATCACTGGAAACGATGGATTTTTCTTAGCTCCTGCAAGAGATGGTTTGCCAATGGAGGGAAGACTCCTTAAAGGTAGTAGTCTGAGGCTCTCATCAGCATTTCAACCGATTATCTTGAGTGACAGGGCTGGGCTTTTATCAATATGCTCAATTAACACACTACAATTTTTTTTAAAGCCCCACATGCCAGGCTTCTGTGGTTAGGAATCTCTTTAATTATGAGGCCGTTTGCACGTTTTCTGGGTGCACATGAGGCGCCATTTCATAGATACGCTGTTGTTAGGGAGAGGAAAAGAAAGAAGAAAAGTCATCTGGAAGAGATGAGTGAGGGGGGACTGAAAAATCACACAAAGACAGGGTGGTTTAGGCCCAAGACCGGATGGGCCTTTGACTCGAGAAGTTTTCATTTGCTTCTACCTGTGTTTGGCATTTCACCAGGGGGATTGAACAACTAGGAGATGGAAAAGGACATTTGGGGCCACATTTATGGAAATTTATTCCTCCCTAACCCCCCCCACCAGACCTGCTAGGGAGATGGATGAGTGACATAGGCCTCCCTGAGCCCTACTGAAGGCTCCTTATGTCAAGAAGGATGGAGAGAAATGAAACCAATGCAGATGCAAATGATGATCACGGAGAAGGGGCTTGAACACGGCCCCCCTGGGGGAGGGGAGGAGGAGTCGAGAGTGCACAAGGAAAAGGGAAAAGCTTGGAAAGACGGGAGAGGGGGGAGCAACCTAATTATAGCCGTCAAGGGTGTGAAATAATATCAAGGAGGAAAAGGACCAGCTGCTTCTAATCTCCCTAGAGAGAAGAACAGGAGAAAAGCACGTTCATTAATGTGATTTTAAATTTAGAGTGATTTCGGTTAGACACAAGAAAGAACTTTTAGATTATCAATGATTTATGCTCCTGGTCTTCTTTTCCGAGTCCTTTCCTCTGTCCCATACATTCGTCAATCAATCAACAATGAGTATTTATTAATGACTTCCTATTTACCAGAGCCAAGCAAAGGCCTAGAGGTACAAGTAGAAAGGAGAAATACCTGTCCGCAATGGGTGTTGTCAAGGTTCTGTCTTTGACCCTCTCCTCTCTTCTGGTCTCCTCTGGTCTCCTCTCCTCTGCTCACCTTCCTCTCCCTCTCTCTATTCCCCTCTCTTCCTTTATGCTCTCCCATCTCCTCTCCTTTCGTCTCTCTCTCTCTCTCTCTTTCACACACACACACACACACACACACACACACACACACACACACACACATTCTCTATCTCCCCTCCCCTTTTCCTCAAAAAATGTTTTATTGATGCTATTTTCCTCAAAAAAAAATCCTTGTCCCTTCTCAACGACTCTCCTCTCCCCCAATAGAAATCCTCCTTCGTAATACAGTCAAACAGAACAATTCCCCACATTGGCCATATCAACAATGTATGCCTCATTCAGCATCTGGTCTCTCTCCACTCCCTCCCTCGGTGAGCTAATCCACTCTCATGGCTTCAGTTACTGCCTCTATGTGGTATTTTGAAATGTGAGATCCTGGGATCCTAAGATCACAGATTTAGGACTGGAAAGAACCTCATTGACCCAACTCCCTCATTTTACTCCCAGATCTCCATTTCTACTCCTGACTTCTCAAGTGCATCCCAATATTTCGTATCTATCTGCCATTCGAATATGGCTCCATCACCCTAAACTCAGTGAGTGAGAACGGAATTCCCTCCAAGCAAAGGCCAAAGGTCCATTTGTTGGGGGTGTTGTTAAGGGGACCCTTTGTCAAACATGGCTTGACTGGATGGCCTGCAAGATCCATCTGAGATGCTCAGTTTCTTTGGTTTTCTGCCAGAAACTAGCTCCCTGACCAAACATTCAGTTTCTCTTGATGAAACTGGCAAATCCGTCCAGGCTCCCACATTAGGAACCTTGAAGTTCTCAGACTTTCCCTTTCCCTTCATCCCTTCTAGGCAATCTGTTTCAAGTTCTGCTGTTGTCAGTGATGCCTTCCTTCCCCATTGTTAACATCCAAGCCTAGAGTTTCGTTACCTTGAGCCCAGATTAGGATAATATCCTTCTAGTTTGGCTGCTTGTCCCCAGTCACCCCTCCCCTTTGCCAACCCATCCTATATACTCCCCCAATATGTGTTTATTGGACTAATAATTTCATTGACATAGGGAACTCCTAAGAAAGCTCCCTTTCCCAATACAGATCAGAACCCCCTTGACAATTTATAATCTTAGAGGCTGCCTGGAGCACAGAGAGGTTCAAGGTCATTGTCATCATGAATCAGAGGTGAGACTAGAACCCAGGTGTTCTTGACTCTGAGATCAGTGCTATATCCACTAGTCCAAGTTGCCTACAGAAACAAAATAATAATTTTAAAACTCTGAATAATCCAATAGATAAACAAAAGGAGAGGAAAATCATACATATAACTATAAATGCCAAGCTAGTTACAGTTTGGTAGAAGGAAAACTATGTACACACTTTAACAAAGCAGCAATAATATCTTATTTGCTCTGGGTCCCTTTCTAAATTTTTTTGGAGGGGAAACAGGGTTAAATGACTTGGGCAGGTCACACAACTAGTTTCTGAGGCTATATACTCAGGTCCTCCTAACTCCAGTCCCCATGCTTTATCCACTGTGCCTCCTAGCTACCCAGATTTCCAGTTACTTCCCAATATACAGCCAACCTACCTCTAGCCCACCATGTTACCATCTCTGTTCTATGAACTTTCTTGCCTCTGTGTCTTTGCTAATGCTACTCTCCTCCTACCCCCTCCTGACCCCAGTGGAATGTCTTCTATATTTCTCTCTTCTTTTATGCCTACTCTAATCCTAACCCATCCTTCAATGCTCAGGTCAAGTTCATTTCCTCTACACAGTCCTCCCCTCTCAAAGAATCAGAGTACCTCAGGGTTGTAAGGAGCCCTAGAGAAGTTGAGTCCAACCTACAAGAATCCTTTCTACAGGCTACTTGAAGAAGGACTACCTGGCATTTACTCGAAGACTACCAAAGGGGAAATAGATTTCGCTAGCCCCCGAGACAGCCCATTATACTTTTGTGTAGCTCTTGCTGGCAGGGCATTGTTCTTTGTATTTAGAAGAAACATGCCACTCCGAAAGCCAAGATCACAGATAGAAAACTAGGCAGGACCTAAGAAACCAGACAGCCCAACCTTCTTATTTCACAACGAGGAGATCAAGGTCTAGAAAAGTTAGGAGATTTGGCTGAGGTCCCATAGGTAGTCAGTGGCACGGTTGTTTCTCTGCCTCCAAATGTTCTCTCCATTATACTACACTGCTTCCCAGGGGTCCTGATTTTGCTCTCTGGGTCCAAGCACAAATGGGATAGGGACGGGACCTGTGATTTCACTGGTGTGGGGAACACCCAGTTGAGTAACCTCCTTTTAACAAAGCCGATAGGTAACTTCTCTGGATCTTGCCATCTTGGAGAATTGCCCAGATCCCTGAAAGACTGAGGGGCTTGCCCCCAGGGTTATGCATACCAGTGTGAGTTGGAGGCATGATTTGAATTCAGGTCTCCTTGGTTGCAAGGTCAGCTCTCTGTGTACTACGGTAGGATGCCTCTCAGAGTGAGGCTGATGGCTCTTCTAGCCTTTTCCATACTTGAAGACAATCAATCACATCTTTTTTCTCCAGACTCTAGAGTTCTTATTCCATCAATTGATCCTTGCATGGTATGAGACCCTTCAATTTCTTGCTCTGCGCTCTAACCCTCCTAATGTCTCCCTTCTCTGAATTCCTAGGAGACTAAACCAAAACGTTAGCACTTGCCTTCTTTCTAATTGTTCCCAATGTAAGTCTTCTGTCCCCTGTTCCATGGTGAGCTCCTGGAGCGGCACAGGGCTCTCAGCCCAGGGCTGGGAACAAGTTGCTTCTGGATAGATCCTAGTTGACAGATTGATGCATTGATTCAGGCTGTACCTTTCTAATCTTGAATTCCATGCCTTTGGGATTTTCCTTTCCCAGGAATATTGACTTGGCCACATTTGACTATTTTGTAAGCATACATATGATATATACATTTATGATTGGCTTTTGTTCCTTCTTGACCACAAGACCCCCAGAAGCCATGCTCCCCAGAGCTAATCAGACCTTCTAGCTTTTCTTTGTATATCCCCACTACTTTGTATAGTACATGGCTTATGGTAAGTATTTTTGTTTCATTCACTCGTTCATTAGATTGTAAGCTCCTTGAGGGAAGGGACTATCTTTTGCCTCTTTTTGTATCCCTTTTGCTTAGCACAGTGCCTGGCACATAGCTGACACTTAAATATTGATTGATTGATTGATTCAGAATAATAATAAGAAGCAAAACCATGATGGACCAGAGGCAATGGAGAGTTTCATGTTGCCCATGAGCTGGAAAACAGAGTGCTCCTAACAACATCCTGAACATAATAGACCTTGTGGTAAGTGAATAAAGAGCTGGGTCTGGAGTCAGGAAGATTAATCTCCTTGAGTTCAAATTTGGCTTCAGACACTTACTAGCTGTGTGACCCTGGGCAAGTCACTTAAACCTTACTTGCCTCAGTTTCCCCATCTGGAAAATGAGCTGGAGAAGGAAATGGCAAACCCCTCCAGTCATTTTTGCCAAGAGAGCCCTAAATGGGGTCATGAAGAGTGGGACACAACTGAAAATGACTGAACAGCAAAGGATGATGGACCTAGGAAAGAACTTCAGAGACTCTCTAATCCAGATTCTCCCCTACCTCCAATTTTACAAATAAGGAAATTGAGGCCTATGGCTCCAGAGCTGGAAGGGGCCTCAGAGGTCTTCTGATTTAACCCCTTCATTTGACAGATGAGGAAACTAAGCTTCAGAGAAATTAAGTGACTTGTCCAAGGCCACACAGTCTGTAAGTGTCAAACCCGAGTCCAAACTAAAAATCCAGTAGGGAAAGGGATAAGCATTTATACAGCACCTACTACATGACAGGCACTGTGCTAGGTGCTTTTACAAATAAATCTCATTTGGGCTTCCAAACAACCTTGAGAGGAAGATACTATTATGAATTATGGCATATAGAGGTTAAATGATTTGTCCAGAGTCTTTCAGCTAATAAATGTCAGAGGCTGGATTTGAACTCAAGTCTTTCTGGCTCCAGGCCTAGCAATCCATCCACTGCAGCATCTACTCTACTGCTCTATTCCATCTCTAAATTAATAAGTTGATCTGACTCCTTTTGGTATATGGGGAAAACGTGCTATTTGCCAAGCTTGGGTGGATGTGGTATAATAAGCATTAATCAATTATGGAAGAAATAGGTTGTGCTGGAACGAATTCTAGATTTCTATCTGAGAAACCGATTTCTAAACTACCTTCACCTAATCGTCTGGGCGACCCTCGGCAAGCATTTCCCCTGCCATGGCCTCAGTTTCCCTTCCTGCAAAACTAGCAGACCAGACCAGGTGAATCTTCCAGCCCTAACGTTTCCTGGGACTATAAATCACGTTGGGCAAATTCACTCTGAGGTTCTTGAAGAAAGGAGATACGTCGGTTCTGTCCATTATCATTATTAATGACATTAATACAGAGGCCATGACTTAAGCTCTGATGGATTAAAAAAATAATCCTTTAATCTTCCTGGAATAGTGGCTCACCCCTTGCTTTGGTGCAGTGTTGATCACTGTTTCCAACTCCCCAGCAGGCCTCACAGTATCGATGACACATGTGGAGGTCTGCAGAGGGCTCCTGCCTGGTGTAATAACTCGCCATCCTTCCCCAACTCAGCCTTCATTGACAAAATAAATAAGACGACACTGACTCCCAACTCCCCAGGAATGGCTAGCAAAGAGCAGGTGTAACTGAGTGCAGATAATTGAATTTAAGCCAAGGCAGTGATTGTTATTAACACCGCGGTTCAGAAAGCTGGGCAACAGCGAGATCCAGTCCCCCCACCCTTGAGTGAGCGTTGGGGCCCAGCTGCACCACACAAGTTAAATATCATCTTTAAAGACCATCGCCAGCGCGGGGTTTAGTTGATGTGATCCCCGAAGGTCTTTTCCCAGGGATGAGAAGTCCCCCTAATGAAGAGTGGCCTCATCTCATTTGATAGGGGGTGGCAGCAGTGACAGCTTATTCCAGCCAGTGCTAGGAAGGCCAACGAGGAGGTTAACCAAATCTCCGTCATGCCGACTCCTCGAAACATCAGCCAGAGACCTGGACAACGAGACGAAGGTGGATGAAGGATGATTCCGCAGGCCCGGTGCCTGAGTCAGAGTCCACAGGGCCGCGGGCGATTAATATGCAGGAGATGTGGGACGTCCCTGACAGGGATGGATGGCTTCACCTGAAGCAGGCAGAACTCAAGGAGGTAGTGGAATCATCTGGCGGGGAGGGGGAGAGTCAAGGGGGGCTCTTCCTCTCTGCCTCCATAGCTGCTCTGTCAAGAAAGGAGGGGAAGAAATTGCTTATCTCTGGAAGCAAATAAACGCTGTCACTACTCATCCATTCACTTTGGCTTTATTCTTTCATGCCCCTGTAAGGTTGAGTTACTGTATGTAATAGGCTAGAAGATACATAAATAGATATTGTTCTCTGGACATTTTTTCACTGGCTCGCCGGATTATAGAAGCTCAGAAAAGCCTCCCCCCATTTCTTCTTAGGGCTCCAAAGGGTTCCCAGGCACTGGGGATGTAAATAGGTACCGAGGCAAAGCAAAACAGCTGGGTAAACAGAAACTGGGATGCCATCTGTGGGCTCAGCAACTTTAGCCCTGCCAATATTCTCTGAGTTCCAACACAAGCACATCTCAGGCATCTTTGTAAGATGGGAAGGCCCTCTCTTCTCTCCAACTAAAAAGAAGATCGGCCCTGCTCTGATCCTGCAGATGGAAAGTCAGCAGCAGATTCCAGGGCCAGCCTGCCCTTTGGGCAAGTCAACTCCTCAAGCTGGGTCTTCATTTCTGCATCTAGAAGACGATGGGCTTAGACTCAATGACTTCCAAGGTCTTTTCTTGCCCTAAATCTATGATCCTATGATCCCCAGCCAGATTTGCTCCCTGAGTTCACTGGCCTGTTTTAGCTATGCCCTTGGCATCCACATCCAGTCCCTGATTCAGCTAGGGCCACTTGGCCCTGTCTATCCAAATTCTCTTCTTTGGTCCCACCAATCCAGCCTGGGATGCCAGTGTGAGGGAATGGGGGGAAGGGACAGCAGGTTGCTTAACACTGTGAGTCTTGTCTGGTCCTGCCAATGCTATTTTTTCCTTCTAACCCAGGACTGTCGTCTGGTTCAGAATTCCTGCCTTTTAAATCCGAGATAGGGGAGAGAGAGACCCCTGGTCTTGAAGTCAGAAGATCTGACCTCAGAATTGCTATGTGACCTTGGGAAACTTATCTAGCCTCTCTGGTTCTCAATTTCCTCATCTGTAAAATGAGACAGTTGGAGGAAATAGTTCTCTGTATGTAAAAGTCTAAGAACTTCATAATTTCCAGTATTTGACTATGGCCCAAACTAAGATAAAAATTTAGAGTTAGACCTGGAAGGTCCTTCTTAGACCATCTAGACAAGCCTCTCATGTGTATTACAAATAAGAAAATCAAGGACCATAGAGATGTAGTGAGTTGACTAAGGTCACAAAGTTTGGGAGCATTAGGGGCAAGATTTGAATCCAAAGCCTGCATTCCTTCTGGTGTGGCACCCTACCCCTCCATTCAGAGACTGGCTCTTTGGTTTTTCTATGAGGCATCAGGGGAACCAAATGATACCTCGGGGCCAAGATGGTTATGGAAGTGGAGGATTGAACAACAAGAATGATAACGGTGCCGTACTTACATTATTGCATTTGATTCTTACAGTGACCTGGAGGTGGGGAGTTTGGGTTGTATTTTCCCTGTTATACAGATGAACCAACTGAGCCTCAGGGAGTGAAATTACTTTCCTGAGGTCACACAGCTGCTAGTAAGGTCTTAGGCTTTCCAGCAAAAAGAGTAAGTGAACACTTAATACTGGTGCCTTCCCTCCCCTAATTATCTCCAACTTATCCTGTATATATCTTGTGTATACATAATTGTTTTCAAATGTGAGCTCCTTAAGAGCAGGAATTGTCATTTAAAAAAATCTTTGTACTTAGAACAGTGCCTGGAACACAGTAGGTAGTTAATAAATGCTTATTGACTGACGAACCACAATTAAACCCATGTTTGCTGGGTGCACATTCCATTACAACACAGCTGTCTCTAGTTAAATGCTACATGTCTTTTTTGAGCAAAACTGCATTGCATAGAAAACCTTATTATTTTGGACTAATTGTGGGTTGGCATAGGACAGGGAGGGTAAGTGAAAGGGCCAAATAAAGAGGGTTTTTAAAAAAATTAAACTCTATTGTTTTTAAGAGTCAGTATGATTGTAGGGACAATACATGGTATTTTTATTTTCCTTTGTTCCTCTCTCCCTTCCTTCCTTCCTTCCTTCCTTCCTTCCTTCCTTCCTTCCTTCCTTCCTTCCCTCCTTCCTTCCCTCCCTTTCCTCTGTTTCTTTCCTTCTTGTGTCTTTTCTTCCCAAGTATCTACTGAGTGGCTTCTCTGTGTAAGATACAGGCATAAGCACTGGGGAGGAGCTGGAATGAAGGACCCGGCTGCTTCTTGCCTTCACAGAGTTTATAGTTGAGTAGGAGCATTTAAGACAAGCCCACAGATGCCTCTGATCCAGAATAGATCATGATAAGAGCCTAAGAGAGATGCCCCACACTTGAAGAAAGGCTCTCTTTGGCTCTTTATCTGCTCAGAATATATGGACCACACTTGCTGCACTCATTTGCTATTGTTTATATGTTACTTTTTAAGTGTTCAGTCTTATTCCTGTGTGTTTTCGGCTTCCCCGACTGGATTATGAGCTCCTATTTCTTCTGGTATCTCCTGACTGGTCTTAGAACAGGACTGTGCACATAATATCTGCTTCTCAGAGTAGTAACAGCTTTATTTTATAACCTAGAAACTGGAACTACCGGCTGCCCATCCCCCAGTCACTCTTTCTCTCAACCTTTAAAGGATGCTTGTCTGCCAGGCACCACTCCAAAACCCCAGTTAGTTGGAATGACATGGCTTTCCTCTCCTCTCAAGCTAACTAGCAAACTTCATACCTTACCCACAATAGAGCTAGCTACGAGATCAATCTCTGGGGTGTGTGGTTTCAGAAATCTTTCCAAACCTACGCATTCTTTTGGAATACTGGACTTTGAAAGGGACTCACCTTCCCTGCCTCTATCGACACTAATGATTCTCTGCCTCTGATGGGAAGGTAAACAGAGTCAAGTAATGCCTGTGGTCCCCAAATTCCTGATGCCCAGCGCCCAATGCCATGACCCTGGGAAGTGCCATCTGTGACAATTTGGCCTGGCCACTACCTCTGCAGGTGTGATAGCATCATGTCCTCAATAACCAAAGCTTCTAAAGAGCTCTATAAGAAGATTTTTGACAGCACTGCGATATGGCTCAAAAGTTGAAACAGATATGTTATCTGTAGAAACATCAAAGATGCTCTTTACTATTAAAAAATTGTCTTCAGTTACCTGCCCCTACGTATGTTTCTAAAGCATGCTCTTAAAATCGGAAATTGTCAATGAGCTCCCTGTGTGGCCACACTGGTCTCTTTAGATACTTCCCTTCTAATTCCTCAATGAAATAATTTGTGATTGCAATGTCAGAATTTCATTGTTGAGCTGACTCTGAAAAAAGGTTTTACTTCAAGCCATACCTCAACTTTCTTGGCATTCTTTGAAACCTGTTCTCTTATACCCAACATTCTTCTCTTCCCTTATCATGAATTTTAGGACAATGAGACCCCTTTCCACAATGTTCTGACAGAATTGTTTTGGGTAGCCCTAGATGACAAAACTAGGCCCATGTGTGGAAAATAAAGCAGATTTCAGCTCAAAATAAGAAAAGAATTTTTGTAGCTAATAGAATTGTCCCAAACAGGCATAGGTTGCTGTTCAAAGGCCATGGTAGCAAGATGTATGTCAAGACTGTGACCTTATCCTTTTGTCCACAGGAAGTACCCATTGCTTGGCACCACCTTGCTGTAGAAGAAAACTCCTAGGGATTTGTTTCCTGAAGGTCTGTAGTTCATAACTGCCTGCTCATCAAAGCAGTTGACCATATTCTAGACTCCATGGCTTTAGGGATTCTGTGCTTGCCTCTTGGCTCTGACACATACAAGTTGTGTGACTGTGGGCAGGTCAGAAGTTCTGAGGGTCTTGGGGCAAATCTCTAAGACAGGAGTTCTTCAAGTGGAGTTCTCAAACTTCTTCGCTTCTTTTTAAAAACAAAGTTTGATAATTATATTTAAATATAATTGTTTTTCTTCATAATCCTGCATACTTTATTTTACTGATTTGAAAATAGCATTCTGGGAAGAGTGACATAGGCTTTACCAGCCTGACAAAGGGGCCCATGACACAAAAAAGGATTAAGATCCTCTGCTCTAAGACTGTTAGTTACAGGTGAGTGGCTTATCTGTATCAGTGAAAGGGATTTCTCTGCAGGGAGTTTCTGCCAGGTAAAGTCACAGATTTAGGTAACAGATGAGGAAAGTGAGACTTAGCTCTATACATGTGATCCTTTGGTACTAAGTGATTCACTTAAGGTCACTTAGTTGAGAGAGGCAACCCTATTCTATGACTTACTATGTGACCTTGGGCAAGTCATTTATCCTCTTTGGGCCTCAGTTTCTCCATCTGTTAGATGAGAACGTTTAGGCTAGATGGCCTCTGAGGTCCCTTACTGCTCTGATCTATATGACCTTGCCCACATAAGCCTGGCCCAATCATCTGTTTAAGTCCTGATTTCCTCATCCATAAAGTGAAGTGGGTGGGGTAGGTGACCCCTCTAATACCAGAGAAGAGACAGAATCAGCCACCAGGCCCCCTGACTCTGAATCCATTTTTCCATCTCGCCTATTCTTAGTCAGCAAGCTCGCCCATGTTAGGCCAGCAGATTTGCCTGAGTGGAGCCAGAAGCCCATGTCAGGGAATTGGGAGGAATGAGGTTGGTGGGAAAGCTGAGGTAATACCAATAAAGCATTTTTTAAAAAGTGAGACGCATCAAACCCTGACAACTGACCTTATTCCACATCCTCAAGGAAAAGCTTATCTAACAGATTGTCCCTTCCCTCTCCAAAAGGAATGCACAATGCGGGAAAATGATGTGCTTCTAATGTTCAGACACCTTTTACCAGCCCCCACAGGAAGCAACATGGAACTTTCTGCTCGGCCCCAGAGGACAGATCTAGGATCAATGAATACAGCCACAAGGAGGCTGGAATGTCTGGAAAAGCTTCCTAACAGTTTGAGCTGTCTGAAAATAGGATGAGGGGAAGCTGGTGGCACAGTCAATAGAGTGCCAGGCCTGGACAGGAAGCCCTGAGTTCAAACCCAGCCTCAGACACTTACTAACCGTGTGACCCTGGGCAAGTCACTTTATCCTGTTTGCCTTAGTTTCCTCATCTATAAAATGAGCTGGAGAAAGAAATGGGAAACTACTAAAGTATCTCTGCCAAGAAAACCCCAAATAGGGTCGCAGAGAGTCGGACTCGACTGAGCAACAACAGTAAAGTAGGCTGCCTCAGGACGTGTGGATTTCCCTGTTCCTTCATCACATACCTCCACCTGCCATGAGAGGCGAGGGTCTACTGCAAGCAGAGGGAAAGGACATGGGTTCAGATCTTCATCCTGCCATCTCCTTATGTCCATGAGCCCAAAAATGCTTTCAAACTGACAAAGGGTTTTAAAAATATTCTCTTATTTACTCTTCACAACAATCCCAGGAGGCAGGTGCTTTTTTATCCCATTTTACAGATGAGGAAACCGAGGCATGGAAGGGTTAAATGACTTGCCCAGCTAATACATTGGAGTCCAGATTTGAACCCAGGTCTGTCTCCCGACTCCAGATCCAGCACTATCCATTGCACCACCTCTGTTTCTTCAATTGTAAAATGATGGGGTTGGGCTAGGTGACCTTGAAGGCCCCTTCCAACTGTGACCATCTAGGGGGTTGCTTTTCAGGTGCAGGTTGGACTAAGCACTCAGAAGTTACCGCAAACTGTGAGACTTGGCGATTTAGGGAGGAACCAAACCCTAGTTTGTCACAGAGTCTTTAGAGGCCCTTGTCCCCCTGGAGAACAAGCTCAGGTTGCTACAGAGCCCTGAATATGCCTTAGACAGCATAGCCCAGTGAAAGGCAATGTGGCATATGGAACAAAGTGCTGCCTGGAAGTCCCAGACCTCCGGATGTTTATGAGCTATTTGACCCTGGGCCAGTCATTTCATTTCCCAGTGCCCAGGAAATTCTCCAGGTTAAAGAGAAAGTGCAGATCTGTCTTGGGAGAAGACACTCCTTGCCTGGAGTTCCCAATGGAATCCTGGTCCTTTCCTCTTAACCGAAGAACATTCATTTTGTTCCTTTTTTGAGATATCAGTCTTATCTTCCCATGGGACTGTAATCCCCTTGAGGCCAGGGGTCATGTCTTGTTGCTGTTGCTGTTGTTGCTTGAAGAGGACTATGGTATCAGGAAGGTGATGCCATGACTTGCAGGTGAATTGGATTTAAGTGAGGGAGGACTATGCAAAGTCACCAGCCTCAGTATCTCCTCTGGAATCATCTGGGTCCAGTTGACCAGATATAGATCAAGTTGATTGGAGATGGCCCTCGGTGCTGGATTCCCCAGATGGCTGAACGTTGTGCTCTAATGGGCATAGGTAGCATGAACTGAAACCACTACATTCACCTTCCAAGGTCCAGGGTGCCCTTCTCCTCCCCCCCCCCAAATTCTGGCACTCAAATGACTGAAATAGAAAACCCAGAGTCTTTGGGTTTAGCTGCTCTCTCAGAGAAGCTCTCAGTCCAAACGATTTGGATGATACGGCCATGGCAGTAGGACTTGTTCATCTCCACAAGAACATGGGAGTCTTTAGGATTTGGAAGCCACCACTGTACTAGAGAGGAACAGTGGTCCCCTGTGGAGTGGAAAGCAAGGTTAGACTACCCAGTCCTTAAGCCAGGTACCAGCAGTAGTCATGGGGAACCTTCATCTTGGAGATGTACCCAAAGCATAATCTTGTCAGGAAGGGACAGGAAATGTTAAAGTCTCCCGAGCCCCTAGCAGGATGTGGCCTGAACAAGCAATTTTTCTTATGCCCATTTTCTCTTTTTGTTTTTTCTCATCTTCTTATCAATGTTCATTTTTAAAAAAAAATCCCACTGCTCTGGCCATTTGTATTCCTTGAATTATAGTTCACATTAGGTCTGAGCTATCAAGTGCTGTGTTCTTTACTCATTCATTCATTTGCTTGTTTATGGTACAGACCTGAGACTTCATCAATGTAGGGGGGAAGTGAGGAAACCCCTACTAATGGACATTGACAACTGGGGTGCTTATTGTGTTAGATTGCTACTTAGGGGCACTCAGAGGTGAATTGTCCAGGATCTGGTATACATATATGTAGATATGTATATACATGCATACGTTGGCATAGGTTTATATATATTAATATATACACTAGGCCATATGTATTTACATATATTAATATACACACCAGACCATGGGCAAGTATAAACCAGAATACATATATGTATGTGTATACATACATACGAACATTACATACATACATGAGGCAAGACTTGAACTTCCTGACTTTCTGAGATCAGCCTTCTACCCGTTATACAATGCTGCCACTTATCTATTTAATGTTAAGTGTTTGGTACAGTCTGTTCCAGAACTTTTAAATTAATCTCATAATTTGGTATCTTAGAAACATTGTAGATACTCTTTTGGGGGGAATTCTTGTAATTATGTTATTCATTTACTCTTTCCTTGACTTAAAATGCTACTGAGTATATAAAAAAACATTACATGCAGTAACACATTTGATAAAATTACTGACTTTGTCCCCATTAAAGTGTAGCAGTTATTAAAAGAAAAAGAAACATAGAATAGGTTTAGAGTTGGAAGGGACCTTGGAAACCATTGATTCTAACTCCTTGGTCTTACAAATGAAGAAATTGTGGAATAAAGAGAGTCATGTAGTTACTAAACACCTAAGGTGGGGCTTATTCTAAGGTCCTCCTGAATCCCAGTCCAGACTTCTGTCCATTCTGTCATGCTGAAAAAGGAAGAACGGGGGGGTCCATCAGCCTGTTGAGAGGCATGATCTTTGCTCAGGAGTACATAACCATGGTGTGTCCCAGGGCTCAAAGGATTACAGCAAATGCAGCAGAACTTTTCCAATGGCTGGTGAATTTCAGCGGGACTGAATGAACGAGGAATAGCAGGATAATGTCATTCTCAAATAATTTGGCTCTGCAGCCAAATCGTCAAGCCCATAGGACTGAACAAAAAAGGAAAAAAAAGCATCAACCTTCTCTGACAACCTGCGAAGATTAGTTCTCAGGAAAAAATTGAAAAATTGGATTTTCGAGTTGTAGTTTGTGTCAGTGTGTATATATGGTTTTGTAAAATAAAAGAAAGAAAATAAAGAAATAAATTAAAAAGCTACAATGAAAACTGCAGTACCAGGCACTAGATGCCTTTTTTTTTATCAAAGACAGTGATGAAAAATGCCAGTTTGTGCTGACAGCATGAAATGCCAACTTCCCCTGACCTGTCGGGTTTCATCAGAGCATGCTTTGCTGTCTATCTGTCCTGCAGACTTAGTCATTGCCTGGATAACTTCATTTCTCTCAGGCCAGAGACAAAACTAGCAATCTGCTTTTTTTGGTAGGGATGGTAGGCCTCTCACCAAGTTGTACAGAGAATTGATCAGAGGATCATAGATCCAGAGTTGGAAGAGATATTAGGGGTTCTTTAGTCCCCCCCCTCATTTTCCTGGTGAGGAAGCAAGGTCTAAAGAAAGGAAATTACTTCTTCTGACGTGCTTAGGGTCATAGGATCAGAGGTAGAGAACCAGAAGGGAGAGTTTAGAAATAAAAAATTGCCTAGCATTTATTTCCTTTACCTTCCACCTCCCTCCACCACCACCCACAAAGCCCTTGTAACAAATATGCATAGTCAAGCAAAAAAAAAAATCCTCACCTTGTTCATGTCAAAAAATATTCTCCATCTTGGACCCATCCTGTCTGCCAGGGGGTAGATAGCAAACTTTATCATCATTCCTCTAGAATCATGGCTGGTCATTGCACAGTTTATTATATCATTTATCTTGCCAGGTTTTTCACTGACTCTGCATCAATTCATACAAGTCTTTCCAGGCTTCTCTGAAACCATCCCTTTAATCATTTCTTAAGGCACAATGGAATTCCAGTACATTCCCATGCCATTACATTATATTGCTCGGCCATGCCCCATTACTTTTCAGTTCTTTGCTACTATAAAAAGAGCTGTTATTAATATTGTTGTAGGCATGGGTCCCTTTCCTCTTCTTTTGCTCTTTGTGGGTATCAGCAGGAGTGTGCTAGACCCAGCCCTAACTGGCTTGGAGAACCAATTGTTAGTTTTTCAGTGTGAGCATTTATATCTCAGAAATTGGCAAACTATAAATCAGGGCTCAATTTATTATTATTTTCTAATTGTCTAGACTTAAGGAAGTGATGGAGAAAATGTTAATGATAGAGATAAAACCTAAAAATGTGACCTGTGGCTGGCTGCTAAACATTTAATACTAGGTCCATCTCCTCACTTTTCAGGTGAAGAAACAAGGTCCAGAGTTTCACAAGGTCACCTATGTAGCAAGTAGCAAATCTTCTTTAGAGAAACTGTCAGTTCCTCATTAAAAGCAATACAACAAATTACTAGAGTAATGTGGCATAGAGGAAAGAACATAAAAAGAATCAGGAGATCTGAATTCGCACCCACTCTGTTACTTCATTTCTTATATGATAGAGAAGTCCCTTCATTTGTCTAGAACTGCTTCTTCATTTACTAAATGAAACATTTGGGCTATATTTATAAGGTCCCTTGTAGTTCTTGGAGTTTAAATTGGTATTCCAGGTTCTTATGTAAGAAACTCAAAAAGTAACCTCCTTATAGCTTTTAAAGTTTATTGTGAAATGAATAGGTAAGTGAAAAATATTTATTAAGTACTTATCATGTGCCAACCATGGTGCTGAGTGCTGAGAATACAAATACAAAACCAAGAACAGTCCCTGCCCTCAAGGAGCTTCCAATCTAATGAGGCGTATAGTGGTCAGGGAGGAATGTTTTGGTTTGGAAATTTTCAAGGATGGTAAATAGAGCTGTGGGGCATGAATTCACAGACCCTTTTCCTGTAACAATAGCAAGACTGATTTCATTGTGATTCCATACCTGGAAAGTTGTTGGGGGGAGAGAAATGACGGGTCTATACAGCAAGACAATTGGTGAGAAAATGGAGAAAAGTGAAACGTGGCTAAGTCTGCCTGGATATAGCCGGTTGGTCAGGCACTCATCAATCAGACTACTTGGGGCCCAGGGTAGGAATTATGGAGGGAAAAGCGTTAAGTTCTCCAGGGCACAGTCTACAATCCTAGCGGCAAATCATAAAGATGGTCAGAGAGGAAAAGAAAGACCAATGCAGAAAGAAAGGCATGACAGTAGTAGTCGATAAGTTCATTGTTCTTTGGTTGTTGCCCAGGGTTACACAGCTAGTAAGTATCTGAGGTCAGATTCCAACTCAGGTCTTTCTGATTCCAGGCTCAGTGCCACCTAGCTGCCCCATAAAGCAAAGTGCTTCATGAAATCTGAAGAGCTGGACATTTCACAGATTAGGGGACCCGAGGCACACTTGCCCAGGGTCACACAGGTTTTAAATACCTGAATTGGAGTTCAGACCTAGGCCTTCCTAATTTCTGATTCAGCGCCCTATTGTCTACATTAATTTTGCCTCTCCCTCTGGTTTCAAGTTCATCTCACTCTCCCTTGCACCACCTCCAGTTGGGCTGAAGAGGAATGG
Organism: Gymnobelideus leadbeateri; assembly: GCA_011680675.1. Lineage (NCBI taxonomy): Eukaryota > Metazoa > Chordata > Mammalia > Diprotodontia > Petauridae > Gymnobelideus > Gymnobelideus leadbeateri. The sequence goes on from WOXC01011367.1 coordinate 376,168, forward strand.
GAGGGAGGACATTCCAGGCAGAGGGGACAGAGTGAACCGGGTCATTCAGGCAGAAAAGCACAGGGTGGACAAACCCACTCTTATGATCTGCATGTAGGCTGCTGCTCACAGCTCTTGGGGAACATGATGTAATGTCTGATTTCTCCATAGTGATGTTCTGAACACCATATGCCGCCTTTATCCTCCTTCAGGGGCCAGTCAGGTCAGCTCAGGTGGTGACAGCTGCCGAGAGTCAGATAGAGCCTGACCTTGAACCGCACCCCCCACCCATGAAGGGCAACAGGGCCTCCCCCTCTCTTCCTGTGACCTTCTTCCTGAGACACCCTGCCCAGGCACAGAGGCACAGGATTTGAGCATTAGAGGAGATATCAGCAGGCATCAGGTAGACTTCTCCCCTGAAAGGAATCCACACTGTGACATATGGAGCAGGATAAGGGGCAGCCAGCCCCTTCCTCAAGACCTCCAATAAGAGATAACCCATCACTTGTGGAGGTAGCTTGTGCTGTGGCTCCATCTCATCCAGGCCCTTCCCACCTATCAGACCCCTCTAATATATCTGGATAACTTCTTCAGGCTTCTATCTTGTTCTGTCTGATTATTGCTAAAGTATAAGATGTAATAGACCCTATACAATAGCAGTTCACATGAAAATGCTCCTGTTCTCTTAGAAGACCATAAGCTCATACAACTCAACAATGTATTGTGGCCACCAAGGAAGCTAAAGAGGGGGGAATCAGGGGATGGCATGACCCTCTTATGTTCTAGCCCAGGGAGAGTACACCTAGGGTCTTGTATTCCAGAGGGCACATTTTGAAGACATTGACAAATTAAAGCTTGCCCAGAAGAGGGTAACCAGGGTAGTAAAGGCCATAGGCCATAAGCCAAGAAAGGGGTAAGAACTGGCTCAAGATCACACAGCTATTAAGTGAATGAGACAAGTTAGGCCAAGTTTCTCCTACTGCCTATGTGGCTGTGTTTTGTGAGATGAGAGGATTTATGCATGAATATGGGTCTCTGATTACATTTATTCATTTATTATTAATGGAGCTAGGTGGCTCACTGGGCCTCAAGTCGGGAAGATGAGTTAAAATCTGGACTCACACACTTACTAGCTATGGGCAAGTCATTTAACTTTTGACTGCCTCAGTTTCCTCAACTGTAAAATGGGGGAGGGGTCATAGTAGCTCCTACCTCCTAGGGTTATCAAATGGGATAATGTTTGTAAAGCATTTAGCAGAATGCTTGGTACACAAGTAGGTGCTTAATAAATGCTTATTCCCTTTTCTTTCCTCTTTTGGGAGGAGATTTGAGATAGCTATGAGTCTCAAAAAGTTGGTAGTGTGGGGCACCAGAGTCCTGGGTCTGGAATCCATGCTGGGGTATGGCAGACAGTAAGTAAGGAAGTCCTGAATGACATTCCCTGGCCCAGTCCAGCAGTAGGAGAGATACAGATTTCTCCATTCATCATCCATGCATTTGGAAGTGAACTTGATAGGACAGACTATGTGGAGACTGCCTTAAGTTTGAGCACACTCTCCCTGGGAGCTGGTATGGTACAGGGAACACCCTCCCTAGGTGTTGGAAGCAGGGTGTGGAATATTAGCACATCAGTTCCTGCCACATATTCACAGTAAATATCCATTACAAAAACAAACAAAAAAAGGGTATCCTAGGCAGAATGCCAACCCAGCTCTTCCCACTTCAGGTCTAGTTCTTTATCTGCTATACCACAGCACTCCCTGAAAACCATGTTCTATAAGGAATACGTGAAAGATAAAGAATTGGATGAAAGTGAAATGGATGACAGTGTGGGACTTGGGGTCAGACTCTGCCTTTGACACATGCTAGCTGAGTGATTGTGAGAAGGTCACGATCTCCCTGAGTCTTGTTCACATTTGTCAAGTGGGGCTGCCTGGAGCATCTCATAGGGTTGTTCTAGGAATCAAATGAGGCATTCTGTCCAATAAAATGCCCCATCACGGAATCCAGCCAGAAGGGCCCTCAGGGGCCATATGGTTCTGCCCAGAGGACACCTCCAACAAAAGGTCCTCGAGCCCGTGCTGGACAGCCTCCCAAGAAGGGGAACTCAGTGTCTGCTACACGGAGCTAGCCTGTTTATGCTGTTCAACTCAATTCCATTCAGGGATTCAACTCAGCTCAACTCAAGAAGCCTTTACCCAGTGCCCAGAATGTGCAAGACTGAAGAGAGGACAGGGCAGCTGTCCTCAGGTGTGCTTAGGGTTCTGTGGAAGTCGGGTGAGGAAGGCATTCTATGTCATTCTAGGGAGCAGAACCAAGACCTATCAATGGATAGACACTCAAAACAGAGTGATTTAAAGGAACAAATGAAAAAAATATTCAAGTTCTTACTGTGTGCAAACCTGGGGATAAAATACAAACAGAAACAGACAATGCCTGCTCTCAAGTAGCTTACTTTCTAATGGGGAGAAGACAACCCATGAAAGGGAGACTAATGTGGGGAGAAGGGTTGTTATCTGTCCTTTGTTCTCAAAGAGAACCATGGACATCAGGGAGGTGATGCCAGGACATGCAAGTGAATTGAAGTGAGGCAGGGCTGTGTGAAGTCACCAGCCTCACTGTCTCTTCTGGAGCCATCTGGGTCCAGTGGCCAGATATAGGTCAGGATAACTGGAGATGGCCCTTGGGGAGGGAGGAGGGGGAAATGGAGATGAACGTGTCAAGTATGGAGTCATGATTTGGAAGTCTAGAAAATCAGGAACAAAACTGAGGGGGAAGTGAAACATATTTCATTCTTTCATTCAAATCTCTCTTCTTGGAATGTCTTCCCAGTTAGCATTGGAAAACCTGGGTTTAAATCCTAGATTTTGATACAGTGGGTAAGTCACTGGGCCTCTCTTTCATTAAGTCACTCTTGGGGCCTCAGTTTCCCTACCTATAAAAGGAGGGAACTGGACTAGTTTGCCTCTGAGGTCCCTTTTACCTCTCAGCATATGATCCTATGACCTGCATGATCCTGGGAAAATTACTTCCTTTCTCTTGGCCTCAGTTTCCTCATCTGTAAAAAAGAGAGTGGGTAGGTGATATGGTAGATAGGGTGTTGGGTATGGAGTCAGAAAGACCCAGATTCAAATCCAGTCTCAGATACTTATTAGCTGTGTGACCCTAGACAAGTGACTTCACCCTGTTTGCCTCAATTTCCTCATCTGTAAAATGAGCTGGAGAAAGAAATGGCAAACCACCCCAGTATCTGTGCCAAGAAAACCTCAAGTGGGGTCACCAAGAGTTGGACATGACTGAAAAAAGAAGAGGCTGGACTAAATGGCACTTTTTTCCAGCTTTGATCCTGTGGTGGTAGTTTGGAGTTCTGAACCTGGCTAGCCATTCCAAGGGGATTCTGGGAGGAGTGCTCAGCCTCAGCACACGGCATGTCACTTATGTCTGAGGGGGGCACCTGGAACATGGTGCAGACTCCCATTGATTCCAGGGAGGCTGCTGCCTTGCTTCTCCTGGACTCTGTTCTCCACAGGCAGTGCATGTCTGTTGGCTTCTCCACAGTGTGACTCTCCCAGCACCAGGCAAGTTTCCAGGGTGCATGCTAGCTCGGTGATGTAAATTTTCTGAAATCACTCTCCAGGGAGCAAGTTCCTAAAGCATAAACATACTTAATCCCCAAAAATGTGTGAAGGGGAAAAAAAGGCACAGCTTCCTAGGTAGATGGCAACAAGACATCATAGTTGGTTTTTTTTTCTTCTTCTGGAGGGGAGGAGATGCTGGGACTGACTTAACAAGCTCAAGATGAAAAATGGCTCCCTAAGCCAAGTTTTGCATGGTTATCTTGCTCAGCAATCAATCTACAACTTGGTCAGACAGACCTTTGCAAAGACCGGCCCTTGTGGCTTCTGCAAGAATCCAGGAGAATCAGTTTCCCCTGGAGCTGCTGAACACTGCTGCTGTCTGTGTCCAGCCAGGATTCTCTGACAGCAGAGACTCCTGCACATTAAGGCCCACTAGAGGGTCATTCTACACCCTCCTCACCCCACTGCCATGTTCACATAGGGTTTAGCTGCATGACTCCCATGAAAGTCAATGGGATTTCCAAACTCTGGGATGTTTTTGCCCCATGCTTCCTTCCTAGAAGCTTGGGTTGTAGCAAGTGAGTATACTCAAGCTCAGGGATTTCTGGGACCCTGAAATAAGGTTTGGTAGAAAGAAGGCTCCAGAGTCAGAGGATCTGGGTTTATATCTTGTGTCTTAATATACCTTAATAAATATTGTTATCTATTCTTGACAGGTGATATGATAAAGTGTGATAGGTACTGGATTTTGAGTCCGAGGACCCAGATTTAGATTTTAGTTCTGTTGTTTAATAGCTATGTGATTTTAGGCAAGGCACTTAACTGCATTGGGCCTCATTTTCCTCATCTGTAAAATGGGAAGGTCTAAGTAGGATTCACAAGATCATGGAATTATAGCTCATAGGGATCAGCAAGGTCAATGTTATTGATGGCATTGAGATCCAGAAAGGACTCAACCTGCCCAAGCTCCAAAAGGTATTGTAGTGAGTGGCAGAGTCAGAATTTGAACTCAGGTCTTGTCATGCCAAATTCAGTCCTCTTCCCTCTATAACCCATTGCTTCCTAGAGGAACTGGAAGGTTCTGCTCAGTCTATGACCTGAGCACCTTACAAAGTTATTTAACTTTCCTGGGCCTCAGTTTCCTCCTGTCTAAAATAAAGGGATTGGCCTGGGTGACCTTTAAGCTCACAGCTCTGGTCTGTGATCCCATCTTGTGAGGTCTCAACCTCCTGGTCTCACTTTCCTCATCTGTAAAATGAGGGGGTTGAGTTAGAAGACTCCTAAGGTCCCTTTAGTGCCAGAACTATCAGCCTGTAAATGCATTACTTCTCATACCTTGGGTCATAGGTTAGCCACTTAATCCTGGGGAACTCAAAAATAGGGGTGTTGGATCAGGTGGATCTAAAGTACTTCCTGGGGCAGCTGGGTAGTGTGATGGATAGAACTCTGGGTTTGGAATCAGGAAGACTTCAGACCTCAATTCAAATCCAGCCTTAGACATTTACTAGCTGTGTGACCCTGGGCAAGTCACTTAACCCTGTTTGCTTCAGTTTCCTCATATATAAAATGAGCTGGGAAAGGAAATGACAAAACACTCCAGTATCTCTGCCAAGAAAACTCTGAATGGGGCCATAACTTTCTTTCACCTCTGTTTCCTCCTATGTTAAATGGGGAGGTTAAATTAAATGGCCTGTGGTTCCTTCAGGTCCAAATCCATGATTCAGCTTGCTCCTTGTATGACATCTGGTCCATCACTTGACCTCTCTGGTCCTCAGTTTCCTCATCTGTTGAGTCTGGGGTCTGAGCTTCAGCTGTCAGCTGAGGCCCCTCCAAAGTCCAAATCTAGGCTCCAAGGGGAGAAAATGCCTTTTCCTGCTAAAGAGTTATGGGAATGACTCCATGTAAGAAAGAGGGGGTGGTGTTACAGATGAAATAGAAGCAGGCCTGGTGAAGAGCCAGAGGTGTGGACATGCTGGAAGTGCTGGGGAATGTAAGAGAAATTGAACATCATTGATGTCTGGCTTTCATCGTATTATTCCCCATTTGAAAAACCCTCAGTGGCTTATTCCCTGACTGCATCCATCACTAAGGTCCAAGGCCCTGCACGATCTGCTCCCAATGTGTGATCCCAGACTTATTTCCCACTGCTCTTCTATGGGACTTAATGGAAACTTCCCCCCTCTCGTTGATGCTCTTTGTAGCTTCTTTCTCCTCCTCACGGGTTCATATCTCAGGGTGTTCTCCCCTAGACCTTCCGTCTGCCTGAATCCTACCTATCCTTTGTTGTTGTTGTTGTTTGTCCTTCATTTTAGAAGAGGACCAGGACATCAGGAGAGTGAATTGGATTTGAGTGGGGCTGGGCTGTGCAGTCACTAGCCTCACTCTCCTCTGGAGCCATCTGGATCCAGTGGCCAGATATAGATCAAGATGACTGGAGGTGCAGTAGGATACATGACCTTTTTAAGCTAAGGTCTTTCCTAGTAAGGCCTCAGGGAAGTTCCATCTCCTCATTCTCTTTCAATTTAATTCAACTCAATAATACCTATAAAAGCACCTCTTATCTACTAGGCATCCTACAAAATTCCATGGCATTCCAAGGTTGGTACAGTGAACAGAGGCCAGCATCTGGAATCAGAGGACCTGGGATTTACCCAGACCTCCTTCTTGCTACCTATGTGACCTTGGGGTAATCACTTCTGGGTTTGAGTGTAAATGTTCAGAGGGTCATAGACACAGAGCTGGAAGGAAGCTCAAAATAACTGCCAGGAACAAAGAGAAGCCGAGTGGATCAAAGGGGATATATGGTCTGGGCCCCCTGCACCGGGGTTAACAGAGAGGGTCTGCATTATGCAGAGAGTTCATCTCATTCGGGACACTTGCTGCCTGTGGGTATGGGAGGATTTTTATGCCCGGTGAGACATGCCCTACCTTCTCTCTTTCTGGAAGTGATTCAAAATTGAATAGCTGCTGTTGCTGTTAGAATCATTCCTCTTAACAGAAAGGGAAATCTCTGAATGAAAGAATGACAAAGCTTTTAGTAAACAATTACTCTGTGCTAGGTATGGGCAAAATATTAGAAATACAAATATAATAAGCAAGGTAAACTCTGCCCTCAGGAACCTTACATTCTAAAAGAGGAAAATAACACATATTGGAGCATGTAGGTGGCACCACAATGTACCTGGCATCAGGAAGACTCATCTTCCTGAGTTCAAACCTCAAATGAGACACTTACTAGCTGGGTGACCCTGGGCAAGTCACTTCACACTGTTTGTCTCAGTTTCCTCATCTGTAAAATAACCTGGAGAAGGAAATGGCAAAACCATTTCAGCATTTTTGTCAAGAAAACCCTAAATGGGGGTCATGGAGCATCTGAAATGACCCAACAACAACACATATTGGGAGTGGTGAGCCAAAAAGGGCTGTTTTCCTCTGGGAAATCACAGTAGTAGTGAATGGAATCATAGGAAAATTGGTCTAACTTTCTTATTTTATTAACAAGGAAATGAAGCTCAGAGCAGTTCTCTATCACAGGTAATAAGTGTCTGAGGTAGGATTCAAACCTAGTTTTTACCTGAGTTCAAGTCCAATGCTCTAGCTTATGAGCTAAGCCACCTCTATAAAGAGGCAACCATATCTTTACCTGGAAGTTAGACTATTGTGGTGGGAAAGGAAGACCATAGGGAAAAATCTAGAGGCAGGCTTGCCATGGCCAATCCATAATCTTTCAGAAGAGGGTCGATATACCTCCCTATGACAAAGTAAGAAGAGGAAACTGATGAGGAGCCATAAGAAAGAAGCCAACCAAGATTGTAACCAATGGGCCAGTTGAAAGTTTCTCCAGGAAACGGGAGAGCTCAAGGATAATGAGAATGGATTCTGTGGAATCAGTAGCATTGAATGCCAGGAAAATCCATGCTTTTCAATCTGTTCCCACCTTTACAGTGCTTAATTGCCAAAGAACATCAGCTGTCACTGACAAATGATTGGGTTTCAACTTGTGTAATTTTCCATCAACCTGTGAGTTAATATTAGCTACTTGTTCTATGCTCTGTCAATAGATCTGTGTAAGACAGAAGTTCTTAACTGGGGATCCACAAATCCCTTGATTTCAGGGGAGTCTATGAATTTGCTTTTTAAAAATATTTTGATAACTATATTTCCTTTGTCATTCTTTGCATTTGATTTTGTGCATTTCAAAACATTATTCTGAGAAGGGGTCCATACTTGCTAGAGGGGTCTGTAACTCAGAAAGAAAAAAGTCAGCTCCTGGGATACAAGAAAGCTTGTTCTATTTGGCCAGATGAGACTTGGGAATTATTCCTGAATTTCATTGGTACCTCAGTTTCCTCATTTGAGGAACAGAGGATTGGAGTAGACAACCTTTTGTGTTCCTATGGGTTATAAATCTCTCATCCTATGACCATCTCTGACCATGCCTAGCAAACAGTTGTCTCCACATAAGACTGGAAAGGGCTCCATGGAATATCACTGTCTTCACGTGGGGTACTGCCTCCAGGAAAATGAATTAAATGCTTATATGGGTTAATTAGCACTCTAATGCCAAATCTAGATCGCTATTTTGTGACTTTCTCAAAGCAATCTATTTCAATGACTTTCAAAGGCAAACCCCCAATTTCCTACCAGCAGTGCATTTGGGGAGACACCCCCAACTTTGAATAGCCTAGAAATAATCCTTCTGCCCAAGAATGTTGTCCCACCTCAGATCGTTGGCTGCTTTCTCCCTCCTCATCTTCAAAGGTCAAGACCAGTCCAGCTGGTCTCCTCAATCACACTCTTTGGCTGGATTCCAGCAAACCCCCAAAGCCTTAGTTGGGTGCACAGCCAAAGGGCCTATCTGGGAGCCAAAAGCACAGGCCAAGGCTAGGGAGCTTACATCACCCAGGCTTCACATCTGGCTGCCAAATGCACCTTGCTCTGGCCACCCACACTTGCTGGCTCCTACGAGGACTGGCTATAGAATCCTCCCAGACACTACAAATAGCAGCGGACATGAGTGAAACTGTTGGGTGGCTGGCGCTAGCAGTGACGGCTCTGTGCCAGCTTCCTTTGTCCCTGGGCTGCTATTCAGAAGGAGAAGCAGCAGAAGGAAAGCAAGAGAAAAAGGCATCTTGGAAAGAGGATCGAGGGGTGGGGGAAGTTTGCTGCAGTCTTGCTGGGCTGTGAGCACAGAGGAATGGGGTGGGAGGGCTGTGGAACACAGGTGGGAATGAGTGACAGCTGCTGCTGAACACTGCCAACCTTATTGTACCTTACGCCCGCCATGCATGGATGATCCAGACACAAGGCCCCACTTGTGATTCCTTCAGCAGGACCTTCCATTTCCTACCTCCATGCTTTTGCACTTACTGAGCCCTGTGCCTTACCTCTGCCTCTTACCTTCCCTGCCCTCCTTCAAGACTTGCCCAAAATCTCCCAGCTGGCAAGTGTCTGAGGTTGGATTTAAACTTAGGCCTTCTTGACTCCAAGTCTAGTGCTCTATCCGCTGCCCCTTGTGGGCCAGGACCATGTTTTTGTCTTTCCTTGTGACTCCAGGGCATCTCACTATCCCTAACACATATTAAGTGTTCAGTGTTTATTGACTGACTGACTGACCTGCTTCCTCTTCCAGGGCTGGTGCAGGGAGAGTAATGACAGTATCATATGATACCACAGTACATTGTGGGCAGAAGCACCAGATACAGTGCAGGTGTAGCCAGACTGGCCCATAGGCAGATGCTAAGGGAAACAGCCTTGTAGGGAAAAGGCAAGGAATAGAAGCAAGGTAGGAGGGATTGTGGGAGCTCTCCAATGCGTTAGCCCCTTGTGGTATGTCCAGTGTAACTGGCCAGGGCTGGGAGGTTGGTCCCTTGGTAGGTTGGTGGTAGGTTGGTCCCTTGGCTCTGGGACGGTTGCAGACATAGGACACAGATCACACCACAGGGAGACGGGGAGGCAGCATAATCTGTCTCCCAGATTCAGCCCAGAGCTGCCACTTAGCACACTCTCCTGTCCCCAAGGGCTGTGGGCACACTGGGACCCAGCACGGGCCAATATTACTTTGAAACAACTTGCACAATGTCTCAAAATGGAAAAGCTTGCAGACAGAAATCCATAAAATAATATAATGCATCATAATAACGTGCATTGCTTGTACATAGATTTTGATGTATTTGGGGCAGAATCTTATTGGCCAGAACCCAACCTCCTAAAACACTAGCTGGATAAAACACAGCCTTTAACACAGGCAGAGTCCTCTACCTTGCAATCAGCGTAAGATGCTCCAGAGGGTCTGTTAGAGGGGGAAAAGAGATGGGTAGGGAGGGAGGAGATAAAGGAAAGGGAAGAGGATTTGAGGATGTAGCTGGTGTGGAAGTCCTTTTGTGAAACAGTGGAAGGAGTCATGGCTCTGGAGTCAAAGGATCTAGGTTCAGATCTTGCCTCCTTCACTTACTGCACCTGTGACCTTGGACAATCTCTCTGTAAAGTGATGTAGTTAACTAGATGACCCTGAGGGCCCTTTTGGCTTTAGAGCTGGGATCCAATGCTAATCACCTGTTTGCTGTCTCCTTGAATATAATGGTACCTACAGGAAAATCATAGCAAAATACTTGGGTCATTGATGGCTAAAATAGTAGATTTATGTGATTTTTCTCATAACTTGGCTTCCAGGATACTCAGTGTTCAACAGAGATATACATACAGTCATTCATACACACATAATAGATTGTTTAGGCATGTACACAACCATATACATTTAACCACACACTTTGCACACACAACCCTAATATACACACACAGACACACGTTTACACTCTCACACTCATATGCCTCTTCCAAGGCCATGACTCCTGAAAAGCCCAGGGTTGGTCTACTCTTTGCTACTGCAGAGTGGGTTGACCAGGAAATAATCTGTGAATTCTTCTGATCTCCAAACGAATTCAACACATTCCTTTCCTTTTGTCTGGTAGTGGGCCAGCAAAGTGGCCAGGGGAGTTTGTTTTTAGGTAAGGGAGACCTAGGCAGGAGGAGAGGAGCTTTTGTTCCTGGCATGGTGATCATGGCTGGATGACTAGGTCAGCCCTAGAGTGGTGGCAGTTATCTTCTCAAAGATGTGGCATAGTGTCCCCAGAAGGCACTGTTACTTACTGCCAGTGACCTTGGGGAAGTTTCCAAACTCTGCTGGGGTTCAGTTTCCTCATTTGTAAAATAAAGGGTGAACTCTAAGGTCACTTCCAACTGTAAATATATCATCTTCTGGAACTGGGCATTAGAAACCATGTGTTAAATCTCAGTTCTTCTAGACTCTGAGAAAGTCATTGAATTCCTCTGAGACTCAGTTTCCTTATTTGTCAATGTGTGACAACATAGAGACAGTGTTTCAAGGTTTGCAAAATGCTTTATGTAACTTACCTCATTTAATCTTAATCATAACTCTGGGAGGGAGCTTATTACAGTTATTATTACAAGAGAAAACTCAGGCAAATGGAGATTAAACTACTTATCACAGGGCTAGTAAGTGTCTGAGAGAGGATTTGAACTCAGGTCTTCCTGACTATAGATCCACCAAATCTGTTCTCTATGCTGCTTAGAGATAGAATTGGACTGCTGTGAAGGTGAAGGTGAAGTATGATCGTGGATTTGGAAAGGAATTGAGTACAGTCATGGATATAATCCAAGAGAGTGAAAGATGGCAATGTTGGAGGGGGTGTGAGAAGGTAGGCACACGGATTCACTGTTGATGAAGCTTTGAAGTGGTCCATCCATTACCCATGAGTAACTATGCAATTGCCCATAACTTTTTTTTTTTTTTTAGTGAAGCAATTAGGGTTGAGTGACTTGCCCAGGGTCGCACAGCTAGTAAGTGTCAAGTGTCTGAGGCCAGACTTGAACTCAGGTTCTCCTAATTCCAGGCTCAATGCTCTACCCATTGCACCACCTAGCTGCCCCATCCATAACTTTTGATTCAGCAGCCCACCACTAGGAATATTCCTCCAAGGAAATCAGACAGAAAATGAGTTCTAGTCTATTCCAAAATATTTATTGTAGCTCTCCCTGCGGTAGCAAAAACTTGGAAACAAAGTGGGTGCCCATCCATTGAGGAATGAATGAAAATGCTATGGTATATGAATGCAATGTGACATTACTATTCTTTAAGAAATGATGAATATGAGGAATTCAGAGGAACATGAGAAGCTTTATATGAAATGGTGAAGAGTGCAATAAGCAGAACCAAGAGAACCCTTGATTACAGCATTGTAAATGAGTTTATCACAAAAAGAAAACCACATTTTTTTTTGGAGAGGAAGTTGGGGTTAAGTGACTTGCCCAGGGTCATTCAGCTAATAAGTGTCAAGTGTCGGAGGCTGGATTTGAACTCATGTCCTCCTGATTCTATCCATTAAGCCTGGATGCCGCTAGCATACATTTGGAGTAATGGTAAAACCAAAGATGACCCTGGAGAGTAGATAATGAAACATACCACCTTCTTGGTAGAGAGGTGGGGAAATGCTGGGACAGAATGCTATGTACATCACACTGGGAGCTCCTGGAGAGCAGGGATTTCTTTGTACCCCCCAGCACTTAGCATGGTTCCTGGCACATAGTAGAAGCAGACTAAATGCTCACTGACTTGACATTGTTAGATGCTATCCCTCCATTGGGTGGAAGCTTTTGCTTAGTTGTTTTTCTTAGAGTAGGGGTGGGAGACAGGGTTGAAATAACCTGATATCATTAAGCGTTAGAATATATTATTAGAAATAAAATAAAGGTATTCATCAGTATTGCCACCATCATTAGATAGACCCAAGAGGACTCAGGGCCCTAAGTTAAAGTCACAAGATGATAGATTGATGGAAATAAGGACGTTTATTATTTTCCAGAGGACAGAGATTCGGGACATCTGTCCTCAAGGGTGTGATGGACTTTCATGTGGAGGAGGGTCTAGTAGACCTGCTCAGGGGGCTTGGGAGGACAAAACTAAAAGAAATGAGTGGACATTGCAAAGAAGCAAAGTGAAACTTGGCATCTGGAAAAGCTTCCTAATCACTGGAGCTCAGAAGGGAAGGAGGCAGGTTCCCTCTCCCTGTGGGTCTTGAAGCCCAGGCTGTATATTCACTCCTAGTGATGTTTTAGAAGACATTTATGCTGGACAAGAAGCCTCTGCTGCCCCTTTTAACTAAGGCTATGCAATTCTGGGCCTCTTTGCCTAGCGGGGACAGGCCTAGTACTCATGCGCTTGTTCATAGGCCATTTTATACCCTGGGGATAGGAAGCACAGGACTTTGTTTCTTGGTCAAGGTCACCAGTCAGCCAGTTCAGTCTGCGATTGGAATGAAGAAAATGGCCAGCCCAGCACTGCACAGGACAGAAAACACATCAAAGGAGATGCTGCAATTGTAAACTGAAATGCCATCTTAATGAGAGCCAAACTAGCTGATTAGCTTTGGAAATCCTCACTCTAACTGCATTTCTTTAGATCAGAATTAATTTATAGCATTTCTCTCCCCTAACCCCCTAACACTGGCATGTTGGCAGCCAAATTTTTTTTTTATTTCTGCAGTTTTAGGAGAAACTCTGAAACCCAGCTCTCCCTCCTCTCCCCTCCCCTCCCCTCCCCTCCCCCTCCCCTCCCCCTCCCCTCTCCTCCCTTCCCCTCCCCTCCCCTTCCCTTCCCTTCCCTTCTATTTGTACTGAACCCCTAGTTGCTTCCATCCCCAAGTCTTTTTCTCTCTTGCTGTTTCTCCCTCCCTAAGTGGGCCCAGGCAATCTCAGTGAATCTCCTCTCATTGATTCAGGAAAAGGCTTTGATTCTGCAAACCGCAAGCTGTTACTCTCGAAACTATGACAACTTGGTATTAGCTGCAAATCGATGAACTTTTTAAATGCTGTCGAAGCAACAGAACTCCCTTGCTGCTGAGCCTTGATAAGCCAGCTAGGAACAAGGCAAGCCTTTATCTTAACTGCTGTGGGATCTCTGCCAGCCAGATGAGTCCATTGACCTGATTGATAAGGACAGAATGATGCAAAGTGAAGAATGTGGGTGCTGGAGTCAGAGGACATGGGTTCCAATCCTCCTCTGCCACTTGTTACCCCTGTGACATAGGGAAAGCAACTTAACCGCTTGGGGTCCCTCATCTATAAAGTAAAGATGGACTTCCTCATCTGGAAAGGGAAAGGGTTGAACCGGGTGGCCTTTGAGGCCTATGATCCTATGTGGCCCCAGTTCAGGTAATAGCTCTCTCCTATGTCATTGACTGAACTGAAAGGACCTAGAGATTCTATAGGGGAACCCCTTCACTTTAAAGATGAGAAACTGAGGCCCAGGGAAGTCCAGCCATTTGCTTGAGCTCGTACAGTGGTGGGGCTAGGTGCTCTTGTCGTAGAACTACACACTTGAGGATGATGAGAACAGAGGGCCCCTTTCCCTCTCCCCGGGAGGTGTTTGGATGGGCAGGCAGGTTCCAATAGCCTCTTCTCCCTTGCTCCTCTGCTCCTTCCTCCCCGGCTTGCTCCCTCCCTTCTCCCCCTTCTCATCTCAGCTGTTCTTTGGAGACAAAATAGAAAATATGAACATGTCAGAGAAGATTTATACAATGTGACACACTGGGGTTCGGCTGTGACTGAGCGCTCTTGGCAGCTGTTTGGTGAGTGGGGGATTCGGGGCCTGCTTCCCTCAGTGTCCTTCTACACATCGAGGGCCCTTTTTTCATGGGAGGGATGCTGTCCCCTCCCCCACCTTCCCTCGCCTCAGCTGAATAAAATGAATCTACTTTTCCGCTTCGACATCTGGTGTTTGCCCTTTTCTCTGTGGTGGAGCTCATTCATATGAATCTTATTTAGATAGGGGTGTCAGACTGGGGTGGGAAGTGTAGCTAAGGTATGGCCAGGGAGCAGCTGTCCCAAAGTATACTCCTAAAAGGACTGAAAGATCATAGATTTAGAGTGGAAGGACCTCAGAGACCATCTCCTTGTTTTATGTTACAGATAAGGAAACTGAGGCTCAGAGACTTGTCCAAAGTCACACAGGGAATAAGTGTCAGAGGAAGGATTGGAACCCAAGACTTTGGGGTGGGGAGGAGTCGGAATGGGGAAGGGGAGAGGATGCAGGGACACAGATGGGTAGAAGGAACAGGACGGGTCTCCCCTACTACCTAAATAATTCACTGGCCCCAAGAACAGAGGGAGATTGTTTTCTCTGGGCTATTTCACCCAGGCTTGGGATTGATTCCCCTGGGCTGTATTTCCCAGGCTTGGAATGCCCTCCCTCCTCATCTCAGCCTCCTGGCTTCTTTCAAATCCCTTCTACAATCCAGCTTTCTATAGGAAACCTTTCCTAATGCCTTTTATTTCCAGGGCCTTCCCTCTGGTGATCATCACCAATTTATCTGTGTAGTGCTTGTATGTACAAAGTTGTTTATACATTGTCTTCTCCACTGGACTGGAAGCTGCTTGAGGGCAGGGACAATCTTTTACCTTTCTTTGTATCCTCAGTACTTAGCACAGTGTCTGGAACATAGTAAGTGCTTAATAAATGCTTGGAAGCTAATGTGGCCTGGAGTCAGGGAGAATTGAATTCAAATCCAGCTTCTCACACTTGCTAGCTGTGTGACCCTGGGCAAGTCACTTTACCCTATTTGCTTAATCTGTCAAATGAGCTGGAGAAGGAAATGTCAAACCACTCCAGCATCTCTGCCAAGAAATCCTCAAATGGGGTCACAGAGTCAGATACGACTGAACAACAGCCACATCAAGAACAAAGACATGCTTGTTGACCGACCATCTGCTCTATGATGATGCTCTATCAGATACATAAAGTCATTCTGTCACAGTACATTGGTAAGGAAGGGTTTAATGTGTTACCCCTTCCAGCAGCATTTTAAAGAAGGGATTACTGGAGATATAGTGCCTTAATCCAAAGGAATGAATCTCTAATAGTGGAAATTAGAGCAATGCCAATGAGATTAAGGGCAGGGGGGAAACTGGATTTTTCTTGGGCAATGTCCAAAAAATTAATAAAGCTCCTAAAATCATTCATCAATGAAAAAGAATGCAATGCAAGAAGAACATAACTGGTCCCATACTGAGCTGGCCTTCATTAAATGAAGGCTGGAGCAGCAGAGTGGGGTGATTTTGGGACTAGAAGTCATAAATCCCAGGTTTGAGTCTTTGCTTTTCTATAGATTCACTAGATAGATGACCTTAGGGGGAAAGTGCTTGATTTTCCAACCAGTTTCCTTCTCTGGGGTCCCTTTTTTTTTCTAACATTTGATAACTGTTTTGGAAAAAAAATAGTTAAAGCCACCTTCCTGTAAAATGGGGACTCATCAATGGATCTTTGGTCTTATCTATAAATCAACATTTATTAAACGCCTACTGTGTTCCAGGCACTGCATACAAAAAGAGGCATAAGATAATCCTTGCCCTCAAGGAGTTTATAGCCTAATGGGGGAACTTAGAGTCTATGGATATGGAGCTCAGCCCATATAGGACTTCTTACTCTTGTCATTTTTGTCTATGAGATAGAATCATAGATTACAGTTTAAAGGGACATTGGCTAGATTTACTTGACTTGTAGATATCTAATCTCATCCCTCATTTTGCAGATGCAGAAACTTTGCTCCTGGTCATATGGGTAGGATAATGGGTTTATAAGCTGGATGGACTTCTAGTCCAGTCCCTTCATATTACAGAGGAGGAAAGTGAGGCCTGGACCAGGTCATACATGTTTTAATGATGAATTACAGAGTGAACATTTGATTCTAGGTTATGTGATCAGAGCCATCACTAAGAATTTTGGCACCTGGGTCAGCAGCACAGTTGTGGCATGTAGTGTGTAATACGCCCTTGAGTCAACTTTTTTTTTTTTCATTTTTGGAGGGCAATTGGGGTTAAGTAACTTGCCCAAGGTCACACGGCTAGGTTTTTTTGTTTTGTGTGTGCATTAAGTGTCTGAGGCCGGATCTGAACTCAGGTCCTTCTGACTCCAGGGCCGATGCTCTACTCACTGCGCCACCTAGCCACCCCATTGAGTCAACTTTTTAATTTGTGTGAAAATAACACAAGAACTAATTATGACAAATTCAGCCAAATGAGAAAGGGAGTTGGTTTATTGCAGGAAATATTCCTTATGCCCCTATACTTTAGTATCCTAGGAGCAAAGTCCCAGTTATTCAGCCCTAGTTACAGCTCCACCTCTGCCTCTAAATCCAATATCCATTCCATTGTGATAATACCTATCTGTAATCTTCTGTAGAAGATCTATCCTACATATTGGGGTCTTCCTTTAGGTTATTTCATATTTTGTGCATGCCTGTGGAACATTTGGACTGTCTGTCATCTCTCCATCTTGCTTCAGTTCTAACCTGTCTACCCCTGCTTATACATGTCCTTCATGACCCAACTGACCTATTTTTTCTTTTTGTTTATATGATCTCTACATAAGCAAGAAAGTGGATGGAGAGCTGCTCTCAGATTCTGGAAGGTCTGGGTTCAAGCCCTGCCTCTGACCCAGAGACCGTGTGACCCTGGGCAAGTCACTTGTCCTGAGTGCCCCAGCAACTCTTTAAGACTGTAATATATATAGAAGATGAACTTACTTGGTGGAGGGATTTTCCTCATCTAGAAGTTCCCTCTACCAGTGAAGGAACAGGTCTAGTCCCTCTTATTCATGCATATTATATTATACTATACTATATGTGATATAATATTGTTTCACATCTTATATCATATCAAATAATATTATGTTATATATCATGCTATATATGATATAGAGCATCGTATAGTATTCTATCATATTTCATGTTATATCTTATCAAATCATATCATGTCATATAGTATATTGTTGTTATATATTATTGTATAAAATCATATATGTCGTCATATACTATTGCATATCATATATTACATAACATAGAATTTTATATTTTCTATACATAGATATATGCATAGGTGTATAATAATTCTATAACATGTATACAGAACATACATGTGTATGTAGCATACACATGTATTTATGTGTATACATGCATGCATGCATGTATATCACCCTTCATTTTAGGGAAGAAGAAAGTCTCAGATGGGAAGGAATTGACTTCCCCGAGGTAACACAGCTAGTTAATGGCTGAGCCAGGGCCGAATTCTTGTCTCCTGATGTTTTGTCTTGTTACACTATTCCCCTGCTGCCTAGGAAGTGTTCCTGAAAACCTTTGAAAGATTTCCTGCCTCTAAATTCTCTGCTCCTGTGATCCCAAATCCAGGCTCTACCACTTCCCAGTGTGTGATCCAAGGGCAAATCACTTAATCTCCATGGGCTCCAGTCTTTTCCCTTATAAAATAAAGGGAGTGGACTGGATGGTCTAGACCAAGGAGAGGTCCTTTCCAGATGTACAGCTGGGATCCTGGGGTATCTCCCCTTCTTTGGTCCAGTGGGAGTATTGATCTCACAAGCTCTTTTTGGCCCAGAAAGTTCATCCCAAGGCTAGATCTGAAGGCTCCTCCTCTGCCAGCCATTTTATTGACAGACTGAGACCACGGCCCCAGCCATGGCCCCTGGTCAGGTCCTCGCTGTGGGGAACCAGCCTTTGGGGCCCTGCTTCTTTCCCAGGCATCAGGGGCTGCCTACAGGCAGATTCCATGCTGCATAATTTCTATGGCTTGTATTAATGCAGACAGTAGAGTCTCCATAAAGAAGAAAAATTACCGGGGAAAGATAAAACTAAAATACTAGATGCATTACAATCACATTCCAGGGCTGCCATAAATTGCATGAAGCCAATAAAGCAAAGCTAACTGAAGATATTTGGCACAAACCAAAAATGAAGGGAGAGTCATTACGCAGTCTGCTTCGGGGACATGCCTGGCTGTACTTAAAGCAATAAACTACCTGGGAGCAATCTTTACTTATTGTAAATTGCATATTCCAATTGCAAAACGGTTTCTGACATTTCTGCCACACTAACTTGGCTGTGTGAGGGAAAGAGTTACATGTCTGGGTAAGTCATGTCCTATTAACCGCACCCGTTGGAGCTTCCCCCCTCGTAAGTCACCCGAGTCATGATTTTGTTTATTCCCCCATTCGTCACTGCTTTCCAGCCGTAAATTAGCCCTTCTCCGGAAGAGTGGGACTCAATGGAGCCCAGATGAGGAGGACTTTATTCCAGAGAATCCCCTTTTCTTCTTAAATTGGATGCTGGCGAGGTTCTGTGACCCGTGGGGAAATACAAAGGCAGACCTTGTTATAAACAAAACAAACATCACCGTGGAGGGGGGTCCAGCACTAGAGATCGAGTACTGCTCCGGGTGTTGGGGAGATACTCTTTCTGCTTCTTATTCCTTTCGTGTCCTTGGGCAAGTTACTTAGCCTCTCTGGGTTTCATTTTCTTCTGTAGAATGAAAGAGTTGGACTACATAATGTCTACAGTTCTTCCAGCTCTGATATCTCTAATGAAGTCTCCTCTCTAGGCCTCAGTCTCTCTCTGTAAAATTAGGATTCTATCAGATGGTCTCTTAAGGCCCTTCCAGCTCCATGACTAAGTTATTGCTCTTCCAGGGGGCTCAGTTTCTCCTGTAAAATGAAGAGGCTGTCCTAGATGCTCTCTTAAACCCCTTCCAGCCCTAATATCTATGACCACATCTCCTTTCTGGGCCTCCCTCTGTGAAATGAGATTATCCTAGATCCACTGTGTCAAGTCAAGGCTAGATCTGAGGGCTCCTCATCTGAAGGCCAGTGTTGTTTCTACTGACCTTTCACAAACACCCACTTCTCTTTTCCCAGCGTGCCCTAGGCTAGCTCCGACCCATGGCTAAATAACATTTATCTTTAAATAGGACACCTAGTTCTTTCCTCCTCTGTAGCCTGGCCAACCTCTTCTCATCAACATTATCAGCCAACTTTTATGGCTGTGCCCACTGGGTGCAGGACTCCGTCTTGTGTGGCAAAGCCAAGAGGCAAAGCCTTCTCGGCCAGTGTTCAAGACTTAAACCCCCTGAGTGTCCACCCATCACCTTACTGCAAAACTGCCCCTCCTCCCATGCCATGGTTTGTATTTGCCCAAGGAATGCCTTCCCAGTCCTATGCAAAGCAGCTGAGTGGCAGCACAGTCTGTCTCTCCTTTCTGTAAGCGCCTACCACTGGAGCCCATTAATTACGTTTTGTTCTTTCTTTCCTAGGAAAGGTAACTGACCTTAAATTTCTATTAGACAGTGCTAATTCCATTGTGTTCCCATCAAATGTCAGCTTCTAAGTGGGTGGGTTTGTTTTCCCTTAGTAGCCCAGAATCTTGAGGACATCATTCCTCTGTTCTGTCTGCCAGTGCCCATAAGTGCTTTGCATCCCCCTCATGTTTAAGGCATGGATTGTTTTGACGTTATCATGACTACATCACATAGTGTTCCTTTCAGGATGCTCACTGTGTTCTCACAGAGGTTAGAGCACTTACCACAGAGAAGGGGTATTTCATTATGGTGAAGTGTGGGTTTTCTATCAAAGTGAAGCCTTAATAATATCAACCTTTGTAACAGAGTAGGTAAAAAGGAACAGAAAAGTCCCTCCTTCCATTTTTCCTTCCCTTCTTCCTTCCTTTCCTCTCCCTCCTTCTTTTTCTTTCTCCTTCCTTCTTTCTTTCCTCCCTTCTTACTTTTCCTTCCTTCCTCCTCTTTTTTCTTTCTCCCTCCCTCCTTCCTCTTTCTTTCTCTCTCTGTCCTTCCTCCCTCCCTTCCTTTCTTCTTCTTTCTTTTTTCTCTCTCCTTTCTTCTTTCTTTCCTCCATTCCTCCCTCCTTTCCTTCTCTCTCTCTCTCTCTCTCTCTCTCTCTCTCTCTCTCTCTCTCCTTTCCCTCCTTCCTTTTTTTCTACCATGTCACCTTTTCCTGGTTAGATAGTCAGGTATCAAAATACATTAATCAAACATTCTCACAATCTAATCCAAACCAATTTATTCTAATCTAATCCATTCCAATAAGCATTTATTAAACTTTTACTGTGCTAGATCCTGTGTGAGGCACTGAAGGTATGAAGCCAAGAAAAAGGAAACACAGTCCCTGTCCTCAAGGAGTTTACTTTCATTCTGCAGGATAACCAACATGATACACAAAGAGATTAGAGAAGGGAGATTGCCCTAAAAATAGGAGCAACTCCTCATAAGAAGGGGCACATGAGCTAAGTCATGTAGGAATCCAAGGATTCCAAGGAGTGGAGGTAAGGAGGGAGGGCACTCTAGGCAAGGTAACAGCCTTTACAATGGTATGGAGGCAGAAGAGGACAGGATAAATTCATCAAATAGGCCAGATTTTCTTGGAAATGTGTGAAGAGGAGTAATAGAAGAAGCCTGGAATGGTAGACTGGCAAAATGAGTCCTCTCTTGGGTAAGCTCCCAGTGACAGGAAATATTCATAAGCTCTAGAGCTGCTGGAAAGGACCTTAGGGTATCATTTATTTCAAATCCCTCATTTAACGGAAGAGGAAATTGGGGCTCAGAGAGAAGTGACTTTCTAATGCCACTCAGGTACCATGTAGCCACACCAGGACCCACAGACAGGTCTCCAAGTCCATATGCAGTCACCTTCTTTTGCACCCCCACCAGCACCTGACAAGGCAAACTGAGCCTGGGTGATCTCTTGTCCGGGATACTGAAGCCAGAATTCATGTTTCAGGAAAGGGATGAAGCTAGACAACCTCAGAGCTTCCTCCCAGCTCCAAGATTCTATGATTCTGTCATCATCAGGCAAGTAGCTATTTGTCAGTTGGAAAACACCTCTCCAGACTGTGGGGATGCTTAATTACTCTCTATTCAGAATTCTGACATCCTTGAGGGAAATGAAGCCAAACAAGCAATAACTATGATCGTAAATTATTAGTCTTATTTACACGTGCTTATAACAGCCTGCTCAGGTCAACCATTAATAGCTGTTATTAAGAGTAATTATGAGCTCCATATTGTCCCCAGCCCATGAGAGCAGCATGGCTTTGACATAGAAAGCTTATTGTTTTAAGACAGACCCAATTATAATTTGAAGTTGGAGATGCAAGAAAATCCTTGATCACTTAGAGAGTACATGTCACATTATAACTTTTAAAAGGGCTCATTTAAAAAAGAGAAATGATATGATTGTGTTTGACATGGTTTCAAAATTGCATGTACAAATGGAAGAATAAGGAAGGATTTGAAAGATCCAGAGAATCGTGTATGCACTACAAGTAAAATTCCAACTCTGGGGAGAAAATAAGGGGCCATGGGCATTGGGAGAAACAATGGACTTGGAATAAAAGTCCCTGGGTTCGAATCCTGATTCTTTCACTTGATTTCTGTATAACCTCAGGTAAGTTACTTCACCTCTGTTGACTCAGTTTCCTCTTCTGCAAAATGAAGGAGTTGAACTAGATGGTCCATGAGGTCCCTTGTAGCTCTAGATCTGGGACTCTATGGCTGGCTGGCCTTCACTCTGGATAATCTAGGGCAAGTCACTTCATTTCCCCAAGCCGATTTCCCCAGCTGTTAAAAAAGTGCAGATATACAATACAATTTAGGAGAAGAGATTCAGATTTGTAATTTCATCGTGGTAGTTATGGATCAGCAACTTGAATGGAGCTTGTAGATTGAGATTTGATCTTTCATAGAACCTCCTAGAAATTAAGTGATTTAATTATCATCACATGGCTAGGAAGTTCTAGAGGGAAGACTGGATGCAAATCTTGCTGACTCCAAGCCTACCCTGTGTCCAATGTCCTATGTCCTCTTCTTATATAACAATATTGATATGCCATTGCTAGTATCCATTGCAGCACTATACAATGGGTGGGACCACAGGTAGTCGGGTTTGTTTAGAGGACAGGAGTATGTAAGATAAGACTGGAAATTTGGGGAAGTACCAGGTTCCAAATGGTCTTAAAAGATGGGTTAACTATGCTCAAAAGAATATAAAACTGTGCACACTCTTTGACCCAGAATACCTTATTAGGTCTGTATTCCAAAGAGATACAAAAGGAAAAGAACATATATGTACAAAAATATTTATAGCAGCTCTTTTTTGTGGTGGCAAATAATTGGAAATTAAGGGGATGCCCATCAGTTGGGGAATGACTGAACAAGTTGTAGCATATGGTTGTGCTGTAAGAAAGGATGAGCAGGATACTTTAAGAAAAACCTGGAAATACTTAAATGAACTGATAAAAAGTGAAATAAGCAGTACCAGGAGAACATTGTATACAGTAAATGCAACATTGTTCAATGAACAACTGTTTGATGAACAAAAAGCTATTTTTAGCAATTCAATGATCCAAGACAATTCCAAAGGACTCATCATGAAAGACACTATCCACCTCCAGAGAAGAACTGATGGAATCTGAAAATGGTCTTTCTTTCTTTTCCTCTTTCTTTCTCTCTCTCTCTCTCTTTTTCTTTCTTCTTTTCTTCCTTCCTTCCTTTCTCTCTTTCTTTTTCTTTCTTCATCTGTGCTTTATTTCATAACATGTCTAATATGGAAATATGTTTTGCATAGCTGCATTTGTATAATTTATATCAAATTGTTTGTCTTCTCAAGGAGAGGGGAGGGGAAGAAGGAAGGGAGAGAATTTGGAGCTCAAAATAAAAAAATGAATGTTAAAAATGTATTTATGTGTATTTGGAAAAAAACAAACATTTTCACATGAAAAGGAAAAAATGGGTTAAGATGGGGAGGCTAGGTGGTGCAGTGAATAGAGCACTGGCCCTGGAGTCAGGAGGACCTGAGTTCAAATCTGACCTCAGACACTTAACAAAAAACTAGCCATGTGACCTTGGGCAAGTCACTTAACCCCAATTCCCCTACCTTTCCCCCTCCAAAAAGCAAAAAAAAGGGTTAAGAGGATTAGATTCTATTCCAAAGGCGGCAGGGAGATATTAAAGAATTCTGACTATGGGAGTGAGCCAGTTATAATTGTGTATAAGGAAGATGAATCTGGTATTAGAGAGAAGAATAGATTGGTGTGAGGAAGAGACTAGAATGTGGGAGTTCAACTCAGGAGGCTCTTGCATTCTTTTAGATGGGTGCTAATGATGGCCAAGGAAATGGGAATAGGGAGGAGACACTGGAGGATTCTGATAAATGCAGTGATGTAATCAGATCTGTGCAAAATGAAGATGGACCTGGCATTGGAGTGAAGCATAGACTGGAGTGAGCAGAAGAGGAGAATGCTGGAATTCAGTTAGGAGGCTGTTTAATTTAACCATGGGGGTCATAATGAAGACTAAGTAAACAGGTGACTGCAGAGGTACTGATCTCCTATTCCTTTATTGATATTTTTATCTATATCCTCCATAGAAGATACAACTGTCTGAGACTTCCTCAAGGGAATGGATAACTAATGATGGAATTTGAGGTATCAGTTGTGGAGAAATGTCTTGGAAAGGTGATGGAGTTGGAGCAGGGTGTTACTTTCTGAAGTTCTTCAAATTAAACCGTTGGATGACTGATATTTTAATATGTGATATGTCACTGAGTAGAGGCTAGAGAGCCAGTCTTAGCGTACTGAAGACCTGGGCTCAAGTCCTGCCACTGACTCATACTGGCTTTATGATGCTGGACAAGTCACTTAACTCTTCAGTGCTCCAAAATATCTTTCCAAGACCATAAACTGCAGAATGGTTTTCAATATATGTCAGTAGTATAAGTTTCCCAGATTTCCTTATGCCAATAAAATCACAGATGTAGGCCCCAAAAAGTGGTGTGGTGGTGGTAGGGCAGTTGTCTAGGATGGGTAGAGTTTATGCCTATTGGTAAACTTTGCTTTTGGGGGTAGAGTATCGTCAGTAATTACTGGCCTCACATTGTGAAGCTTGAGGGGAGGGGCTGTGTATTTGCATTTCTTTCTAACCTTGGTGCTTAGCACGTAGTAATAAGCTCTCGATAAATGCTTGTTGATTGACTTACTTGCTTCTGTATCTCTAGTGTCTGTCATACATTAGTCAACTGGTTGAATGAATGAATTTTTGGATTGATGGATGGATGGAAGAATAACCCTTGGTTCTGAATGAGCTTTTCTCATTCTCCTTCACCCTTCCCTCCTCACTCCCATCAGCTTTCAGAGAACCTCCTAGCAGGCTCCTTGCTGGCTAACAACAATGCATTGCATAGAGAGAATCACAACTCTTTGGTGGTAGTGTGTTTTTTTTTAAAGGTAAATGTTATTGATATTGATATCCAAATGCTATGCTCTTGAAAATAATCACATCACCAAAATCCAGCTTTCTGCTGACAGACATAATTCCAAGAGAGCACAATTCACAAATCAATAAACTGTTATTATCTAGAGTTCCATTCCAGGGTCTGAACACAGCTCTAATTTAATATGACTTAACAAAATTCTCCATTACATAGTGTAATGCTACTGGTGTTCTGTCAGCTCAAAGAAAATAACCATAACTTAGGAAGAAGGGATAGCCAAGTCCTGTGCCCTCCTCCCCTTCCTTTGACTGGGAACATGGATGAGATTCAGAGCCAGAGAAAGAGGGTAGTTGGCATAGTCTTATCTTTGGTGCCTCCCCTACAGTGTTTAAGCTATTTTCCATTCCTTCTTCTCCCCCTAGGCACTTTTCCTTTATTCCATTTCCACAGGGGCTTCCTCCATTGGATACCTCTCTCAGTTGGACAGTAGTCTCCCAGTAAGGTATGAGATGAAAATGATCTCACCCCTCCCCATAGATATCGGAACTTTAGAGAAGGATTCTAAAAGATATCTGAGTTCTTGTTCCAACTCTAAATCATAGGATCTCAAAATTACAAAGGGGAATTTCAGGGAGTTGATAAGCCATTGCTAGAAATAGTAGTTGGGAGAAGAAAGAAAGCTTTCTAGAGTGGAAATGGAACAGACCTTAGAGCTAAGAATACCTGGATTCAAATTTTGCCTCTGACATATATTGGTTGTATCACTCTGGGCAAGTCACTTACCCTCTCAATGCCGCCAGATAACTCTTTGAGACTCTAAGTTACAGAGAAATTGTCTATCTACATTGGGAGAGGCAGTTTTCCCATTGGAAATTCCTTACACTTTAAGTCCAGACTGAAAAAAAAAGTAGCTTTTAGAGGTGGTAAAGTTACTGAAGGAAGTGAAGGCAGGAAAGTCTGCATTCAGGTTGCACCTTGGACACAACACTGACTGGGTGACCATAGCAAATCACTGGAGCCATCAATGGACCAGGTAATTTTTCTAAAACTGTAAATCACAGATGAGATGCCTACTTAAATTGGAGGATATTATTCTTCATATATACTCTTCATACTGGGGGTTTCTTATACTGATGAAATCAGTGAGCCATAAAAAATGGTAACAGTAATATTTTAAAAGACAGTAAATGACTGAATACCAGTGTACGAGTCATTTATTGCAGATAATCATCTTTCTAAAATGAAGATAAAATCAACACTGAATCAGAAGAAATAATAAAAATGAGAACTTATGGCATGTAGTTAAAACGTTTTCAACTTAACCATTGTTTTGGTTTTGTGTTTTTTGGAGGGGGGAAGGCAAGGCAATTGGGGTTAAGTGACTTGCCCAAGGTCACAGAGCTAGTAAGTGTGTCAAGCGTCTGGGGTTGTATTTGAACTCAGGTCCTCCTGACTCCAGGGCTGGTGTTCTATTCACTGCTAGTGAATAGAGCTAGCTACTCCTCAACTTAACCTTTTAAACAAGCTATGGATAAAAAAAGGAAATGGATAAAGGAATTGACATTGACATAGCATATTGTCATTTCCTATGGTAGTTTTACTGATGTAAAACTTATCAGGCTCATTGAAAGATGATAACTTGGGGGGTGGAGCCAAGATGGTGGAGTAGAAACAGCGCATCCAAGGCACTCTCCCCACAGATTACCACCAAACTATGTAAAAGGGGACTCTGAACAACTTCTGGAGCCCCAGCACCCACAGAACAACACAGAGAAGCTAACCTCCCGCTGAGGACAGCCCAGCAGCCCTGCAGGAAGGACCAGTGCAGTGCTCTGGGAGCTGGCAGCACGCAGTATGCAGGGAGCCGAGAACAGGTCTGCCTGAGTCGCTGCTTTAGCCCCAGGGCAGCTGGGCCAGCAGCTGGCTGGAGGGACCCTAGAACACCAGCAGCTGTGGCAATTCCAGAATTATCAACATAGACATGCCTAGGACAAAGTGAGAGGTTAGTGCCCTATGGACTTTGGGACCAGTATTTGGGGAATGAGTCTGCTTCCTCCCCTGGGGGCTAGAAGCCACTGAGGAGACATGCCATTTTGTAGTTTTCAGAAGCAGCTCCAGCTCCTGGCCTGCAAACTGTAGGAAGATCCAGCGATCGGTCTTGGTGGGGGGGCGGTAATCGCTCTTGCTTTAACCTCCCAGGATCTGGATTGTGATCTGGGGTGGAGGTTGTGGGTGGGTTTCTAGCTTGCCAGAAATGGAAGTTGTCCCCCCACATGTTCGGGATGAAAGTTCACAAGCCCAAAAGTCAAGTAATTAAGTGGCAACATGCCAAGGCAAAGGAAACAAAATAAACAGAAAAATGCAACCTTAGACTCCTATTTTGGGGGCAAAGAGGATCAAAGCATAGAACAGGGGGAGGACTGTGAGGTCAGAAATCCTGCTCCAAAAGCCCCAAAGGAAAATATGAGCGGGTTACAGGCCATAGAGGACCTTAAGAAGGACTTTAAAAATCAAATAAGAGAAGTGGAGGAAAAATTGGGAAGAGAAATGAGAAGGATGCAGGAAAAGTATGAAATGAGGGTCAACAGCCTGACTGAGGAAAACAACACCTTAAAAAATAGACTAACTCAAATGGCAAAGGAGGCCCAAAAGGGCAATGAGGAGAAGAATGCCTTAAAAAGCCGAATTTGCCAGATGGAAAAAGAATCTCAAAAGTTCACTGAGGAGATTCATTCCTTCAGATTTAGACTGGAGCAAATGGAAGCTAATGACTTTATGAGAAATGAAGATGCTGTTAAACAGATCCAAACAAATGAAAGAATAGAAGGCAATGTGAAATATCTCATGGGAAAAACCACTGACCTGTAAAATAGATCCAGGAGAGACAATTTAAAAATTATCGGGCTACCTGAAAGCCATAATCAAAGAAAGAACCTAGAAATCACCCTTCAAGAAATTCTCAAGGAAAATTGCCCTGATGTTTTAGATCCAGAGGGCAAAATAGAGGTTGAAAAAAATCCACCAATCACCTCCCAAAAGGATCCCAAAAAGAAAACTCCCAGGAATATTATAGCCAGGTTCCAGAATCCCCAGATCAAGGAGAAAATACTACAAGCAGCCAGGAAGAAACAATTTCAATATTGTGGAAACACAATCAGAATAGCCCAGGACCTGGCAGCTTCTACACTGAGGGATCGAAGGGCATGGAATATGATATTCCAGAGGGCAAAAGAACTGGGAATGAACCCAAGGGTCACCTACCCAGCAAAACTGAGTATTTTGTTTCAGGGGAAAATATGGTCATTCAGTGGAATAGAGGACTTTCAAGCATTCTTGAGGAAAAAACCAGAGTTGAATAGAAAATTTGACATCCAGATATAAGAAGCAAGAGATGCCTGAGGAGGTAATCAGGGAAAAGAAATCAAAAGGAACTTATCAAAGTTGAGCTATTTACATTCCTATATGGAAAAACAATAACTGTGACTGATGAAACCTTTCTCAGTATGAAAATAATGGAAGAAGGGTGTATGGCTATATGAATACATATGTGAATGTGTGTACCTATGTTTACAGTTATATATGGATAGAGGGCATAGGTTGAATTTGTTGGGAAGGGAGGATACTCAAGGGGTGAAATTATGAGATGAGAGAGGAAAGTGGCAAGAGGAGATGGGGAGAGACAGGGTAGGATAAACTATTTCATGTAGAAGAAGCAAGGTGAAGTGGCTGCATGGGAGGGGAAGAGTAGGAAGATAAAAAGGCAAAACCACATTCTCATTGAATTTGGTTCAAGGAGAGAATGGCATACATACTAAATGGGATATCTCAACCTGCAGCAGAATAGGGGGAAGGGGGATGAGAAGAGGGATGATGGATGGGAGGGCATTCCTGGGGGTGGGGAGGTTGGAAGTACCCACTATAGAAGAGGGACAGGATCAAGTAGGGAATGGACCAGGTGAGGGGTGGAATGGGCAAGAGGGAATTATAAGCAGCCTTGTACAATATATCTACCATGGTAAAGTTTTGCATAGCTAGACATGTACAACATATATTGAATTACTTATCTTCCCAGAGGGAATGGGTGACAAGGGAGGAAGGGAATGGATCTGAAATTTGAGGTCTTAAAATTAAATGTTTCAAATATATTTAAGTACTATTATTAATTAAAAAAGAAAGATAATAACTTCCTTCAAAATTCCAGTTATTATGAATAACAGTCTATTTGAGGCATTCACAACTGCCATGGAGGGGTTATGGCACAGTCAAAATGGAAGACAGATTTCCTAAGATGGGCCCTTTGGATATTAATGGATGACACTGTGCTGATGAGGTCAAGCCCTGGGACATTGTCGATGCTTCCAAATGAGATTCCTAATCACTCAAGGTAAATCTAATGTCATTATCCTGATGGAAAAGCCAGCTCCTAGAAGAATACCTTTTGTCCAGACTATGATATATAGTTGGGTAGATGGCTCACAGGTACATAAGTATTAGACTGACACTGTAGATAGGCAATGAACTAGTCCCAAAATTGAATGGGGGTAGAGAATAGGCTCGGATTTGTGAAATTCCTCAATGCTTTCAAAAGCTATTAGCTTCTTCTTGAAATAAGAACCTTCTTTTTAGCACCAATAATCTTTCACTGTTACTATAGGTTTGCAAATTATGGAATACCACAGTCTCCAAAGAAACAAATCTACGAGCCATTCAAAGGATAATGGAGAGACACATGGTGGGAATGAGTGGGCTATAGCTTATTGCTAACAAAGACCTATACACAAAAAGTGACCCAGTAGTGAGAAAATTCAGGGCTAGATCCTTGATTTCACAGATGTATGAACCGCTGGATAAAGAAGCTCCCTCTGCTAAAGCAGATTGGCATCTTCTCTGCAACCTACAGTGTTAGTGAATTGTTTTGGGCACTGAGAGGTTAAGTGATTGCTTAGAATCACATAGCAAGTATGTGTCAGAGACGGGGCACAAAAGATATCAGAGCTTTAGGTATGGAATGGAGGTAGCCTGCTCATGTTGGAAGGGATAATGAAGGGACAACTCAAATGCCACTTTGGTCTAAAGGAAACTCTCCAGTTGGGTGGGATCCTTATGAAGGATTTATTGATGTTGCACAAGCTGAAGAGGCATTTTCATGTAGGAGAAAGAGAACTAAATCTGGAGACAAAGGACCGGGGCTCAAATCTTATCTTGAATTGTTAGTACCTGGATGAACTTGGGCAGCTCATTTAATCTCTGTGAGCCTCAGTTTCCTCATTTGTCAAATGGATAACTGTGATCCTACAAGTAGATGGGGTTAGGTTCCACTCTACATCTTTGAGAGAAGCACACACATTGATGAGATCCCAAATCTGTTGAGTCATCTAATAATATTAACTATTCAGATTTATAAAGTGTTTTACATTTTACAAGGTAACTCTCCATGGCAACTCTGATGAACTGGTGGAAATTATATTCATTTTATAAAGTTCTAGAAACTAGAATTCATAAAGGTGAAATACTTGTTCATTCAGGGTAGAGGTTAGATAGTGAGGTCGTAGTGGTAGTGGGGCTGCTTGTGTCACTTCAAATTCAAATCAGTTTAATTCATTTTACACTGTATAGCATAGTGGCGAGGGCATTCCTTTGGAGTCAGAAAGACTTGGGTTCAAGTGTTTCCTCTGACACATATTGCTTGTAGGGTCCTGGGCAAGTCACTTAACTTCATAGGGTTTCAAAAAACTCTTGAAGTCTAAAAGAAACTGTTTCAGTGAGGAAAACTTCTACACCAGGCAATCCCATGATTGCTGTGTCCTTCCACCACACTCCATCAACAGTGTGAAGTGCTGTAGGTATCAATGAAAAATGCTGTGCTAGGAACTGAGGGAGATCTAAAGAGAAATGAAGCTCAGGGTCAGGAAACTGACCACCTACTGGGATAACTGGGAATTGGACCCAAATAATTATACAAATAGCACCAAACCACGTGTGAAAAGAGAAAGAGAAATAAGGATTCAGAGTAAGAAGAGTTTACCTCTAGCTAAGTAAATGGAATGTTCTCCAATTTGCATATCATCCTGGTCCAGAGGTCATTGGGTAGGCTTCCTCCTTTTCTACCTACTTATGGAGGGGAAAAGTAGATAAGGAGAGAAAGACAGACAGACAGACAGATAAACAGAGAGACAGAGATGCAGATAGACAGACACAGACAGAGACACAGAAAGACAGAGAGAAACAGAGAAAAACACAGAGAGAGGGATGGGGAGAGATGATGGAGAAGAGAGAGGAGAGATGGAAGGAAGGGAGAAAGAGATGGAGAGAGAGAGAGAGAGACAGAGAGAGAGACAGAGACAGAGACAGAGAGAGACAGAGAGACAGAGACAAAGCGAGAGACAGAGAATCAGAGAGAGCGCCCACTACGTGCCAAGCAGTGCTATTACAGATATTGTCTCCCATTTTTCTGATGAACTATCATTATGTTTTCTCATAACCTTGTGAGATAGATAGTGTTATTATCAGCATTTTACAGTTGAGGAAACTGAGGCAAGTAGTGGTTAAATGAGTTATCCAGGGTCACACAGCTAGTAAGTATCTGAGGCCAGATTTGAATCCAGATCCTCCTGACTCTAGGCCCATCACTCTATCCTCTGTACCACCTGCTGCCTCATAGGTCATTTCCACCCTATGCCACCCCACCCCCCCATCCTCTCTATGCCCCTCTTTATAGAACACCCACTTCTTCTATAAAGTAGTTTTCATTACTAAAGACACTTCATCCTGGAAAAAATCCATCTCTGCTATTTACAATGTATAACTGGGGTGACTTTGGGGACCTCTCTGGACCCCAATAAAATGAATGTGTGGCCCTAGGTGATCTCTAAGCGTCCTTCTTGCAACTTATCTTATCCCATCTTGTCTACTTCCTATCTGTATGACTATAGGCATCATGTCATTTCTCTTCGCCTCAGTTTCCTCCTCTGTAAAGTTGGGGGTGGGGTGGACTAGATGGCCCTGAGGACCCTTCCTGCTCTATATCCTGTGACCTATAGCTTTGATCTATGATTGCGTTCTCTCCCCTGAGGTGGCATGTCTCAGTTTACCCTTTTCTTCTTCTCCCATTCAGCCTCCAGTACATTTCCCTTAGAGGTAAGACCTTCCTTTTGTTGCCTTTCTCTGCCTCATTGAGTGGGAGGATTACACCTCCTCACTCAGCCCTCTTTGGCCATGGCAGGGGATGCTGTGCCAATTACTTTGCATTCTGTGCATCCCCCAGGAGTCATTACTGTAGGAGGATGACAATAAAAATCTCTTATTGGAACCAGACTCCTACCTCAAGGAAATTCCAGATAGAGTTAGCAGCACCAAGAAGGTCAGCAATACCTCTGCCCAGTCATTTCTATTGACTGGGAGACTCAGTCATTCAATAAAGACCTATTAAGCCTCTCTGCCTGCTAGGCGCTGAGCTAGGCATTGGCAATACAGAGGCAGAAAGGAAAACCCTTCCTGCTCTCACGAAGCTGACATTCCACTAGCAGAAAATGTGTATAGGAACAACACAGCATATACCAGGGAAATAAAAAAAAAGTGTTTGGCTGTTTGGATAGGTGGGTGGGTGGGAGGAGGGGGAGTTCATTAGCAGTTAAGAAAGATTAGGGTAAGCATGTTGTAGAAGTTGGTAAGTTTAAACACCAATGAAACAATTTACACCAGGCTCTTATTTGTGACATTTGCCAATTTCTGAGGTGTAAATGCTGAAACCACAAAATTTAAGTCAGTTCTGCCTAGCTATTTCAAGTTGGCTCCAGCACACCCCTGTACTATGGATATTGGACACTATATATATATTTCCTTTAGGGGGGAAGGCAGGGCAATTAGGGTTAAGTGACTTGCCCAAGGCCACACGGCTAGTAAGTGATAAGTGTCTGAGGCCGGATTTGAACTCAGGTCCTCCTGACTCCAAGACCAGTGCTCTATTCACTGCTCCACCTAGCTACCCCTGCACTGTATATATTTTCAGACTTTGGGGGGGATGTATTCATCAGTTTTGCCAATTGTTTTTTTTTTCTTTCGCTTTAAAAAATTTTTTTTTTGCTTTGTAGGGTGGCTTTCCATGTGTGGGGGGAACAGGGTGAAATTTAGGGGATGTAAAAATCAAAGATATCAATAAGATTTTATTTTTAAAAAAGAGGAGGAGGAAGAGAAAAAGGAGGAGGAGGAGAAGAAGAAGAAAAGAAGAAGAAGAAGAAAAGAAGAAGAAGAAGAAGAAGAAGAAGAAGGAGAAGAAGAAGAAGAAGAAGAAGAAGAAGAAGAAGAAGAAGAAGAAGAAGAAGATGATGAGACAAACAGGGTTTTAAACGACTTGCCCAGGGTCACACAGCTAGTAAGTATCTGAGGCTGAATTTGAACTCAGATCTTTCTGATTCTAGGCCTCCTAGTGCTCTATCTACCACCTAGCCACCCTTGAGAGCAGGAAAGGGAATATATTAGGAAATGCAGGTGAGATAAAAGATTTTCAAATGAACTTTAGAAGAAAGTCAATGGTAACAAGACTCCTTTCTCTTTTCCCCACACCAAATATCCCCAGTGTCCTAGTGTCCAGAACCCCAAGTCTAGATTCTTAATCGGTAGTCAGTGAAGGCACACACTTTCTTAGGGTGTGTTCTCAGCAGTGATGGCTTCTTGAGCACACCAGGACCTGGATGGTGTGGGCACTTACAGAGATCAGTGTCTGTGTACATTTTGTGAGGCCTGGGGCTGTGGTTTATTGCCTTCATGGCACCAAGATTAATGATAGACTTTTTATGAAACATTCTGCTCTCGTACCTCAAGAAATACAATTGTTCCAATAATCCCTTTGATTTTTCTCATCAGGGAATGATGTAGTTGAGTAATGGCCCTCACATAAATAAGTCTTCACTCTTCCATGAGCCTGGACCCTTCTGAATTACACACTGCAATTTAGAAATTACACACATATGCGAAATAATATGGTTAGGCGTACATGTTATATAGGCCAGCATTAATGTTTCCATTGTGAAAAGTCCCCGGGCATTTCTATTGGAGTGTAAATAAGCTGGGACTTTTTTCCCCAAGTTCATTATTGATATTTTTATTATCACTATTTATTTATAAGGCATCAGAAGAGCACACAGGTTCAGAGCTCCTATGAAACAAATTTACTCTGGGTCGTAACCTGGCTTGTAAGGCCTCAGTGCAGAAACACAGTTTCTTTCCAGCTAAAGTTTATCTAAATTGATTTTGGTGGTTTGGGGATCAAGGGAAATTATGTGGAGGGTGTGTCTAAGGGACTCTTTTGTATTTTTGTTGAAGATGGTGATTATGTGGGAAGAAAGTCATCCCTGGGGAATTTGGACTCCTATCAGAGTTTCCTATAGAGAAGTGTGTTTAAAAAATGCTTGTTGACTTGTCTTTGACAACTGCTTGAGAGGCTAACTACTTTATGGGAGGCCTTTACCCAGTGGGTGGATTTTGAAGGACATGATTTGACCCAGGGGCCTATCTCCAATTCCATGTAATACAAACATCTTGGCTTGGCATTTAAACCCCTTCAAAACCTGGTCCCAGTTTACCTTTCCAATTTTATTGTAAGTTATTTTCTTTCACAACTCTATGGTCTAGTCAAATTGGCTTGCTTGTTGTTCCTTAAATATGTTCTATCTCCCACCCCTCTGCCTTTGCCCATGCCTGGAATAAATGATGAATGAATGAATAAAGTATTTATTATATGCAACACTTTGAGAATGAAAATAGAAAAGCAAGGAAGTCCCTGTGCTCAAGGAGCTCCCATTTTAATGGGAGAGATTGGTCACAGAGGACATCTGAGCTGAAGGAATGTACAAACTCTTTACCTTGGCTTCTCAAAATCCCCTTTGTTGTTGTTTGGTTATTTCAGCCATGTCTGACCCTTGGTGACCCAACCTGGGCTCTTCTTGGCAAAGAAACTGTAGTGGTCTGCCATTTTCTTCTCCAGCTCATTTTACAGATGAGGAAACTGAGGCAAACAGGGTGAAGTGACTTGCCCAGGGTCACACAGTGAGTTAAGTAGCTGAGGTTGGATGTGAACTCAGGTCCTCCTGACTCTAGGCCCCATGCTCTATAGATCCTCTGTGCCACCTAGCTACCCCTCAAAATTCCCAGGTTCCCTTAAAGTTTGTCTTAAGAGCCACCTTCTACATGAGGTAGATCTACATGATCTTATCCGTCTGCCAGGGCTTCCATTAAGAAATTACCTTATGTTTTTCTTGCCTATTTTTGTGTATATTTAGGTGTTTCCATTTTCTCTCTTCCCTTAGAATGCAAGCTACTTGAGGGCAGGCACTGTTTCAATGTATCACATATACATTGTAGATGCATTTCAATAGTATCTTTAGTGTCTTAACATTAGGTCTGATACATAAAAAACACATAATATATACATGTTTGTTGTTTGAGAATAATAGTGCTACAGCATTTTGCATATACTTTAGCATATTCATATAATTTCTCTCAATAGAGTAGAAGCTTCTTGAGGACAAGGATGATTTCACTATTGTCTTTGTACTTGGTGCATCACAGGTATTCAGTAAATGCTTGTTGATTCATTGATTGATAAGTGCTTAATAAATGCTGATTGATTCATTCGGTGTTTAATAAATACTTGCTGTTTAGTTGATAGAAGGCTGGTCTTGGAATCAGAAAGAACTAGGTTTTGGTCCTGCCTCTAATTCGTACTGGCCATGTGACCCTTGACAAGTCACTTCCCCTTTTTAATGACCTAGGTGACTCTAAGACTGTAAATGACAGACTGTCTTCAAATCTGCTTTGGAGAAGGGAGTTTCCATGTTGGAAGTTTTCCTTGCTGATGAAGTACATGTCTGGATCCCCCTAAAAAGGCCTTGTATCATTTATTTATTTATTCATCTATCTATCTATCTATCCATTTATTTATTTATTTATTTGTTTGTTTGTTTATTTTGGTTTTTGGAGGGCAATTGGGGTTAAGTAACTTGCCCAAGGCCACATGGCTAGGTTTTTATTTGTGTGTGCCTTAAGTGTCTGAGGCCGGATCTGAACTCAGGTCTTTCTGACTCCAGGGCTGACACTCTACTCACTGTGCCACCTAGCCGGCCCCAAGGCCTTGTATTTATATATGTATGTATGTATATAAAATGCTCCTCTCTCAAGGAACTCAAGGCACATTTTCAGAGATTATTGATTGAGCATTACCCTTGTTTTACAGAGAGGGGAAATTGATTCATAAAAGGCTAGGTGACTTTTTGGTGAAGTCTATCTCCATGATGGGGCAGCTAGGTGGCACAGTGGATAGCTCATTGGCCTGGAGTCAGAAAGACCTGAGTTCAAATTTGGCCTTAGACACTAACTGTGTGACCTTGGAAAAGTCACCTAACCCTCTTTGCCTCAGTTTCCTCATCTTTAAAATGAGCTGGATAAGGAAATGGCAAACCACTCCAGTGGCTCTGCCAAGAAAACCCCAAATTGGGGTCACCAAGAGTTGGACACAACCGAAACAACCCAACCACAGTTCTACATTGCTGTAGTTAGGTTTAGGATTCAAACCCCCTTTTATTTCCATTAAGCTCTTCTTTGAGAAGAAACCAATCATTCCTCCCCAGGATTACTCCCTGATGGGTGGTTGAATTCATTATCCGTTTAGTACTCTCAGGGGACTGTATGTTAAACCTGTGTGACCCTGGATTCTGGCCTGCCAGGGGGCTGCGCAGCCCAACCCCTGCTCTGGGTAGTCTGGACAATCTCTTTCAGCTTCCTGGATGATATTTTAAAAAATCCTAAAAATGCTCAGGAGAAGGATTAGAATAAGGGACCCTACTCCTCTGGCTGGAGGGTCTTCCTTTGTAAATTGGGTCTAATAAGAGTCTGCTGCTTTAGTATGTGAGTATAATTAACTACTGTCTCCAAAGGGCCGGGGCTAATAAACAGCATGCAAGCTATTTAAATGGAAAAAGCCCTCTTCTAGGAGCCACAAATTCAAATGTTTCCTTGGGAAGGAAGCCTGCTGTCATCCTGGCCTCAGGGCTCAGACGAGGTAGGGCCTCTCTCCCTAGTCACACTCAGAAGCAAACATTTAAGAGTTCAACATTTTTTAAAAAATGGAGCCCATGCATCAGGGATAGTCAATCCATTCCAATCCAACCCAACAAGCCTTTATTAATCCCGACTTAAAAGTAAAGTCATGTACTAGAGTCTGTGGTTACAAAGACAAAACAGCTTTTGCTCTTTTAGTAACTTATGTTGTGCTGGGGGCACACAATATAGACTGACCTCCAGACTGACTGTGGTATACAACAGGGTTTCTTAATCTGGGGTTTATGGATAGATTTTGGGGAGGGGCTTCCATGAACATTGATGGGAAAAATTACATCTTTATTTTTTACAAGCCTCTAACTGCAATTTAGCCTTGCCTTTGAGTATTTAAAAACATGATTTTGAGCAGACTGCAAGACCTTTTTATAGTGGGCCAGCTCATTTTGCCACTTCCCATATTTTGCTGCACAATCATCACAGATTTTATGCCAAATTTTTTTTAATTGGGGTGCGACCATTATGTGAAGCTTTAAAAAATTGTGCTGGTATTATTTAAAGATCATTTGTTACTAAACTGTCTTTGGTGCAAAATTAGGATGCCCAGACTACTGGTGAATACATGTTGAAACTGGGAAGAAGCCAATCTTGCCCCATCGTGATTTACTCGCGGCAGCTTCATTTGTCCACCATGTACTCTCGCGCCTATGGCTCTTCATTAGGTTGAGTGGCGATACGTAGCACTGTAGCCCTAAACAAACCAGGCAAGTTGGCTTTGGGAAATATACTGACATTGTGTGCGTGCCCGAGAAGTCTAGGCTTGTTGGTCACAATGTGCAAGAGATTGATATGCATCCATATACCACTGGTGAATACGTTGCTGCTTTGTTTGCCTTTTACGCAGCATGCTGAACAGAATTATACCGAGTGGCGAGTATGTGATGAAAGGTCATAAGCCAGTTTTTGGGCTGAGGGTGAGCTGATCAGGTGGGGGTGAAGATTCTATGGTACTTGCCACATATCCTTGGACAAGCAATGCCTCAGAGATTCTGTTCTGTCATCTCTAGAAGGAAAGGGCCAGATTAGACCACAGCTAAGGTCTGTTCCCAGTCTAAATCCAATGAACAACAGAGTGAGGCATTCAAGGTCCTTCACATAATCTGATCCCCACCTAGACTTCTTCAGGATTGTAGATTTTGGGACTCTCTAACGTCAGAGGATCAGAGACTTAAAGCTGAAGGGTATCTCAAAAGCCTTTTAATTCAATTCTCTCATTTTTACGGGTGAGGAAACTGAGGCCACAAAGGTAAGAGGATACAGACTTACGACCACTCCACACAATCTGGTTAAGCTACTTCCTGAATTCTAACAGGCTGGTACATCTCATCTCTGTGCTTGCCTCCATTGTGCTGCCCATGGCCCATGTCTGGAAAGTTCTCCTTCCTCCACCTCTACCTCATGGTTTCCCCAACTTCCTTCAATACTCAACTCAGATCCCATCTTCTCCAGGCCAGGCCTGCCCTGCCTCCAATGCTCTCTGGGATTACCTTCCATTTGGGGTAAAGGGGGTGCTCAGGGGGCACCAGCACCTCTGCTGGGGGGGGGGCACTTGTTGAGCCCTTTTCAGGCCTGCTCACTCACCTTTGGTATCTTCCTGGAGCTCACCTCTCACCTGTAGCCTGTGGAGCTACCATACTTTGGTAAAACCATCTCAGCAGACAGGCTAAATCAGGCTGAGGGGAATCAAAAGGCCTCAAACCCATCAGTGACTTGGGGGGAAGCCTACCCAAGCATGTGAAGACTTCCCCTGGGGAGATGGATGGAGGAGAGCAATCTTAAGTGAAGTGTGGAGAGGGGACTAACTCCCTCTGAGGCCCTTCCAATTATACACTTATCACTTGATGTCCTTGGACCTCAGATCCCTCGTCTGTACAATGAGGGTGCTGTACTCGATGACCTTGGAGCTTTTCTTCAGCTTTGGGGTCACTTCCCCCCCCGACACATTCTTCCCCTGGGATAGGTCAGAGATCCTGCTTCGGCTCCAGATCCAGCACAGAAGGTGGAGGAGGGTGGATTTGGGGATAGAAGAAAGCATCCTTTTAGGGAGGCAAAGTTTGTGGGCAAAGAGCAAGGAGGGAGCTGGCATCCTATGCTGGGTGCTAGATAACCCACAGGGAAGGGGATGAGGCTTCCTCCCATTCTGGGATTTTAGTAGCCTACTTCAGTGTTCTCTTTTCTCCCTCTCTGTCTCCTCCCCCCGCCCCCATTCTCTATGTCTTTGTCTCTGTTTCTGTCTCTGTCTGTCTGTCTGTCTCTTTCTCTCTCCCCCCTCCCTCTCTCTTCCTTTCCCCTCTATCTCTGTCTCCCCCCCTCTCTCTCCCCCCTCCTCCTCTCTTCCTCTCTCCCCCTCTCCCTCTCTGTCTCTCCTCTCTCTTTCTCTCCCTCTCTCTCCCCCTCTCTGTCTCCTCTCTCCTCTCTTTGTCTCTCTGTCTCTGTCTGTCTGTCTGTCTCTCTTCTGTCTATATGTTGCTATATGTTTCTGTCTCTGTCTCTCTCTGTTCTTGTCCCAGGCAGCTCCAAGCTAACCTATTTAGGGACCTGAATGCAGTCCCTCCCATCCCCAAACCATATGAGCTTTTGCTTATAAAGAAATATATCCTGGTTACAAGCACAAGGTAGAATTCCCAGCACCTTATTTGACAAATTCTGGCATTATTTACCAATGTAAAAAATCATCTATATGATTGTTGAGAAAAATCCATCTATGGGCATTGGGGGTGAGAGCTGGGCTGCCTCCAGCTCCTGGAAACAATGGGAGGATTTCATCCATCAGTGGAGGAGGTCTGTTCTCTGGAATTCTTGGCTAGCTACACTTGAAGCAATGTTTTGTTTCTGTTTCTTTTTTTCTGCCACTTTTGAGACCAGTTTAGGTCACGAATCATGCATGGGTGCATAGCTTGAGATCTGGAAGGGACTTCAGAGGCCATCTAGCCCAACCTATCTTTTTACAGATAGGGAAACTGAGGTGACTTCCCTAAGGTCACAAAGGTCTTGTCAAAAGTGGACTTTGAACTCAGTTCCTCTGACCCTCTTGTGCCATCCCATTCATTCCTCTTCAAACCCTTCTCCTCAAGGCTTCAACACTGTGGGTCTTCTGGGATTCCTCTCTGGGTTCCTGCCTGCACTGCTTCCTCTGAATTATGTCTCAGAATCATCTGTTAAATTCATTGTACCACAGGATTTTGAGCTGGAAAAGAACATAGAGGTCATCTTATTCCCATCTTCGGGAGAGAAAATTAAGAGGGAAAGTGACTTGCCCAGGGTCACACAGGTAGGACTGAGATTCAAATCCATGTCCTCTGGCTCTAAGACAGTCCAGGTGCTCATCAAAATTGAATTCTCCTCCTCCCCAACCCTTCCTTATGGAAAAAGTAAAACCATTAAGAAAAGACGTGATCAAGTGACCACATTTGACAATGGATACAACATTCTGTCTTAGTTGTCCCCCATATATATATATTTTTTTCCCTTTTTGGAGGGGGGAGGGCAGGGCAATTGGGGTTAAGTGACTTGCCCAAGGTCATACAGCTAGTAAGTGTTAAGTGTGTGAGGTCATTTTTGAGCTCAAGTCCTCCTAACTCCAGGGCCGGTGCTCTATTCACTGCACCACCTAGCTGCCCCCATCCTCCATATCTTTCCATGAATGTAGAGGGATGTTTCATTGTGTGTTCTCTAGGATCTCATTGTTTTTTTCAATTATTCAGTATATGATAGCCTTTGTGGTGCTTCTGTTGTTATAGGAATTCTTCTTGTCCTGCTCGTGTTACTTTGTATCAGTCAATATGAGTCTTCTAAAGTTTCTCTGAAACTGTTGTTTTCTTCATTTCTTAAGGTACAACAATATTCCATTACAGGATACCTTATCTATGCAACTCAGGGCAAGTCACTCAGATTCTCTGGACCTCAGTTTTCCCATCTGTAAAATCAAAGATTAGACTAGATGGCTTTGTGTAAGTCCCTCCCATGATGTTACTAATTACCTTCATGATGTTGGCAAGACACAAATTCACTGGGCCTCAGTTTCTTCATCTGTAAAATGAGAGATTGGATTAAATGACCTTTAAGATTCATTCCAACTCTATAGTTATGGATGGCATTTTCATCTAAGAATTGGTAAGGTTCTTCCTTCTGGTCAAAAAGAAGCTGGGAGGAAGAATTCCAAGGTAATTTGAATCCAGGATCTCCTGTTTTCTTACCTAGTCTGTGTTGATCTCCATGCAAAGGCTGTGTTTATGCAACATCAAAGCCACTGGTTGAAATGGGAGCAATTCAGTCAAACCAATCATTTGGCTTCACTTCAACAAAACAAAAGAAAAACCCTAAACCCCATCTGGGATTTAACTGAATTTAACAGGATTATTATTGTCATTGCATTCAGTCAGACTATTGATGGGAGGATTGGTGGGTCATTACAGATATTTCCCAGAGAGGGGAGGAAGAGAAACAATTTTCTGGTGAATTTAGACCCTCAAGCTCATTTTAGTCTTAAATATCTGACTAGTTGAGGCAAAAGTTTTAGGTGTGTAACTCGACACTGTACTGTATGTATAGCTCATCAGTCATAAAGCATTTTTATTACCTTTTCTAGGTCAGGCACTGTACTAGGCACTGGAAATACAAAGACAAAAATGAAATAGTCTGAGGAACAAACCGGAAAAGCCACCATATACATATGTGGACATATACAGAATATATATGTAGCAACCCCTTTTAACACCATCTCCCAACCCTCACTGTCACTGACAGGTTGGATACCCAGAAGGTGGTGCATTACTCTTTCCTTCAGATTTTAGTTGTGACTCTAAGCCCCTGTCTGGTGTGGTCAGTAACATTAATCAACCTGTTGATATAATTTAACTTTCACAAAAGGATATTTCCTAAGAAAGTATAGCAAGCATGCAAAATATAAAACACCGCCCCACCCCCCCCCCCAGCTTTGGAGGACTTATTCTCTCTTTGTATACACATGGTCCCTGAAAAGAGTGGAGAGTGGGCTACAACTTGCAGCACAAAGGTAGGGAGGCACACACATAGGATCACGCTACTGAGGGGTACCCATAAATTCTTTTCTGCTTTTGAAGTGTCCCCACCAAGTGCAAGGCCTTGTGTGAGTGATGAATGAGTCACTGACATGCTCAGCTGGGCTGGCTTCTTGCTAGGTTTGTTGGCTTGGCTGATAGGTCAATCTAATGTTGGACTAGATCAAGCAGGTCATTCAGCTGTTACATTGGCTCTTCAGTGGACTTAATTACCAGCTCCAGTTGCTGAGGGGCTCTGGCCATTGGCTCTTCTGACCTTTTAAAATTCATGGGATTGTGTGCAAGGTCAATTCCATCACTGGATACTCATTCCCCCAAGATCAGGAAATAATAAAGGCAAAAGAAACATAGGATCCATGAGTTCCTAGACACATGGCAGCCAGGTAGGAGAATGCAGCTTGGTACAGAGGCTCATTGAAGGATCTAAGGCTTTATCAGATCAAGTCACTTAATCACTCTAAGCCTCAGTTTCCTCATTTGTAAAAATGGGAATAATCATAACACCTGCATCTCAGAGTTGTGAGGACCAAATGAGTTGATGTATATGTGGAAGGGAACAAGAATGTATTATGTGATGCTATGTGCCAAGTATGGTGCTTTATAAATATTATCTCATTTAATGAAACATTCTTGTTTAAAACCAAAACCAAAACCTACAGTCTATGAGCGTAGACAGTCAAGGGAAGAAGGAAGGAGATGGGTCTAGGCCAAGGAGAAAACATCTGCAGTCTGGAGCAGCTGAGGCAACCAAGGCCAGTAGCTGGCTAAGTACTGTCTCACTGGCTAACCCCAGAGGAGCTGAGAGTCTAGCAGGAAGAATCAGCAAGGACATATGTTGTAAAATGCTTAAGTTATAAAGTACATATGTTATGTTATGTTATACATATGTTAAAACTTCTGTTGAAAGTATATGTGTTATACACACATTATACAGTATATATTATAAATATACACTATACTATTATATGATATATACTATATGCATATAGTATATATTCTATAATATACTATATATGTTATATATTCTATTTTATCTACTATATATGTGCTTGAAAAACCTTAATGTATTATATAAAAGCTATATAATTAATATATATTGTATATGTGTTTGTATATGTATACTATATGTTATACACACATACACTATACACATACTACGTATACACCACAGTCTATTGTAGTATATATTCTTGGCAAAGATACTGGAGTGGTTGCCATTTCCTTCTCCAGTTCATTTGACAAATGAGAAAACTGAATCAAACAGGATTAAGTGCCTTGCCCAGGGTCACACAGCTAGTGTCTCGAGGTCAGATGTGAACTCACATCTTCTTGACTCTAGACCCTGTGCTCCAGGCATTGTGCCACCTAGCTGCCCCACATGTGTCTATCTGTCTGTCTGTCTATCTATCTTTGGATTTGGGGCAATTAGGTGTCATGGTGAATAGAGCACTGGTTCTGGAGTGAGGAGGACTGAGTTCAAATCCTGCTTCAGACACTTACTAGCTGTGTGACCTTGGGCATCACATCACCCTGTTTGCCTCAGTTTCCTCTCATCTGCCAAATGAGCTAGAGAAAGACTACTCCAGTATCTTTGCCAAGAAAACCCCAAATAGGGTCATGGAAAGTCAGAAACAATGGGAAAGACTCAACAACTGCAATAACAACAGTCCTATACCTTCAAGTGCTCTAGCAAAGCTAGCTATGAGGTGCTGCTGCCCATGTGGAGTCCTGAAAAACACTAGGGGTGTGGTGAGGAAGGCACACACTCCAGGCATGGGAGACAGTTGGAAAAAAGGCAGTCATGGGCGATGTGGGGCTGTGAAGAAGGAAAGCTAAGAAGGTAAGTCTGATTGGACCACAGAGTAAAGGAAAGAGAGTGCTATGTTTACAGCTGGGATGGTGGTTTGGGGCCTGGGTAGGAAGAATTTGAAATGCTTTCCTGCTTAGACCATTTCGGAGGTGTGGACACAAGAGTGTTCTGGAATAGGAAGCCTACAGTAGAAACAGGACTGCTCAAAGGCCTGGGGCAGATGCTGGGGCTCAGTCACAATCCCTCACAGGCCTCACTGCCCTGCTGTGGCCTTCCAGCCAAGGCTCACCTTTGGTTCAGGGGAGCAAACCTCACCTCCCAGTCCGGGGAATGAATCCCCAGGAGTGGGACGAATGCTCTCCCCTCCAACACAAAGTTATGCTGAGCTGAGATTAATTAAAAACAGCTGCTCACCGAGTTGTTTTTGCTTCTTTCTAGAAGGGCTGTCAAGCTATTCCCAAGTTTGTGTGTTTGGAAGACACCTCTGTTTATCCGCCCCTCCTTTGGGGTTGTCTTCATGTCTTCCCTTGCTCTTCACAGAGGGCCTCTGGGTACTCTCTCATGATGTTCCCAAACATCT
Source organism: Gymnobelideus leadbeateri (assembly GCA_011680675.1). Classification (NCBI taxonomy): domain Eukaryota; kingdom Metazoa; phylum Chordata; class Mammalia; order Diprotodontia; family Petauridae; genus Gymnobelideus; species Gymnobelideus leadbeateri. Next base: position 420,404 of record WOXC01011367.1, read on the forward strand.
TCTCTTTTCAGCTCTCCTGGGAAATAATTTCCTTGGCAATTGTCCTTCCTCTTAACATGCTGTTCCTGATGGAACATCACAATCCAGGTTCAGGTTTTTGAGGGGGCTCAGCCAGGGGTTCACAAAGACATCTGGCTCCCTTAAAGGTTGTGGGTCATCTAATTTAGGTTTAAGGGCTCTACCCCAGCCCAAATCCTGCTTTTATAACTTGTAGAGAAAAAGAAACTGAAGCTCAGAGAGGGGGGAGGAGAGGGGACTTACCAAGGTCTGCCTATGTCACTCTTGCTCAAAAAACTTTAATGCCTCTCTATTGTTTTTAGGTTGAAATACAAGTTCTTTTGTGCGGCATTTAAAGCCTCTGGTAGTCTGGCTGCAGACCTATCTTTCCAAGCACGATCAATTCTTCCTCCACTCTATGCTCCATCCAACTGGCTGATTTGATGTTGCCCAGAAGAAATTCTGTCTTTCTTCTCCATGCCTTTGCACAGGCTGTCTCATGCCTGGAACTCTCTCCTTCTTCTCCCCCCACCCTGAACTCATTCTCCCAAACTCCTTCCAAGGCTCAGATCAACAGCTTCTTTCTTTAAGATGCTTTTACTGTTTCTCCTGCCAGAGGACTTAGTATATGTTTAGCATCTATTTTGTATTTCAGCGAGTAAGCTTGTTTCGGATTACTTATTTGTGGCTAAGTTGTTCACCCCAGTCTAGGAGGGTCTTTGTTTTTCACTTTTTGTCTCTGTATCCTCAGCTCCTGTGGGGAATGCCTCCAACACAGTAGGCATTTAATTAAAGCCTGTGGAATTGAACTGAGTTGCTTACAGTCACATAGGTGGCAAACAGCAGAGAAGTTTCAAACCCAGTTTTTCTAACATTCCTCAGATTCTTCTTAGGAATGTGCCTTTTTTGAATTGGTTTGGAAGGAACTTAGCAGTAACAATTAACCTACAAGGTTTTTTTGAACCCCCATCATCTTCAAAACAGTGTCTTAAGGAGGGTGGTGAGAGAGAAGAAAGATCTCTGGCCTTCAGAGTTCAGTCTGTTTAGGGAGATAAGATAGATCGTGACTTGTTGAATGATTTATTAAATGCCTGGGCTCCAAGTACTGTCCTGGGCACTTGGTATAGAAGAAATGGAAACAGTTCCTGCCCTCAGGGGACTTATACTCTATACAAGATGTACATAAATTCCAACTACAGTCAGAATAATGCAAAGTGATTTTAAGATGTAGTAAACACTAACCAATGGGACTGCAGACCAGGAAACGCATCTGAACTGTGCTTTGATGGTGATGGTGATGATATCGAACATTTATACAGTGCTTTTTATGTGCCAGGAACTATAGTAAACACCTTACCATTATTATCTCGCTTGAATCTCACAACAATCCTGGAAGGCAGGTGCTATTATTATCACTGTTTTACAGATGAGGAAATTGAGGCAAACAAAGGTTAAGGTACTTGCCTAGGGTCACACAGATGGCAAGTGACTAAGGCCAGATTTGAATTCAGGTCTCCAGGTTCCATGCCCTGTCTACCTCAATGCCCCATATGAAGGAAGATAGAGATTCTAAGAGAGAGAAGTGAGGAGGAGGAGGAGCAAGAGTGGGCACAGCCAGAGCAAAGGCAGGACTTGGAGAGTTGTTCAGGGGGAGGCAGTTCATAGGTCAATTCTACCAGAATGAACAATGTGAGAAGGAGGACCCTCTGGCATAAGCCTAGAAAGGTAGTCTGGGCTTTCAGAGCTAGACTGGGGATTGAGCATCCAGAGAGATCCTTCTGGAATGAATGAGGGACTCCTCTCCAAAGTGGACAAATTTGAGCTGGGTTTTGAAGAAGGGCTAGGGTCCAAGGAGAGAGAGGGCATTCTAGAGGAGAAGGGTTTACATGTTGAAAGACAGATCGGGGATGACAATGCCCTCCTGGCTTGTGCTGGGCTCTCTGGGTCCTGTTTCCAGGGATGCTTGAAAAGGGCAGCTGTCCTGGTGGTTATGTGGAGGTGGAAGGCTAAGCTTTAGCCAAACCCGGGGCTCTGTGCAGGATGGGGGGATGGGCTTCTGGCAGTGACTCCCTTCATGATCTCACCTGAATCAGGCACATGGAATGGGGACAGGGAGCCAAGTCCCTTCATAAAATTAATTATGAACAGGCTTGGAGAAGCCTTTTTGGGGAGGCCAGCAGCTGGGCTTTCTGAGTCTTTTGGCTGGAGGAAATAGACGGTGCTGGGAGGAGCTGTGTGGGTAAAAATAAGCTAATTAGGCCTGGCATGTGGCTGTGACATGGCTTGGTGTTTCGTAAGTGTCCTGCACTGTATACGTGCATTCTACCCAAAGGGGAATAAGGTTAAGTAAGCCTCCAGGATGATGAAAAACAGGCCTGTGTGTGGGGTGTATACACAGAGAGGCAATTCAGTGCTGTGTAAAGGATACCCTGGGTTAAGATCCCAGCTCTGTTCCTTACTACCTTTGTATTCCTGGGTCAATCACAATCCTCTCTGGGCCTCAGTTTCCTCAACTGTAAAAGACAGGTTAGACTCATAGCCTCTAGAGTCCCTTCCAGCTCTGAATCTGCCATCCACCCATCACAGGTCAAGTTTAGATAAGAAGAGGACTTCTCATGATAGCCGAGGGTAAATGACTGTGTAAGCATTCCTTGCTGGCAGAGGTGGGAAGCTTCAGCAAACACAAGAGACTCCCCTTCTTCTCAGCTGGAGTCTCCTCACTGGGAGTCAAGAAGGTGGCCAAGGCTGATTTTCTCCAGCTTTATTTAGGCACCAACAGGGATTTTTTCCTTCTAAGGAAACCCCTGTGCATACTTTCTTCAGAAAAGAGGGAAACTGGATCTTAGGGAATTGTATATAATGGAACAGATTCTGTCAATAGTATGTTAATGCTCACTACACAGAATTTCCAGGGCCCTTTCAGGAGCATGGCCTAGTAAACATGTTTCCCCATTACCTCATTGACTCTGTGTGAGTGTGTGTGAGTGTGTGTGTGTGTGTGTGTGTGTGTGTGTGTGTGTGTGTGTGTGTGTGTGTTCCAAAAAATCTGGTCCCCTGTTATTTCCGGCCTCTGTTTGGAGTAGACTCAGTCCCATGGCTACGTCCTCCCTTCAGCTCAAATCGAGCTGTTCTCCCATCAAAGCCAGCAGCAACTTCCACAAAAACTCTAGGAAACAGGGCCTGAACAACCAGTGCTGGTTAGATGCTTGACATTGGCCAAGGACACGCCACAAAAACTGAACAAACTGAAAACAGTGACAGCCAAACTCGGAGTGTTTGGGATGAAAGGGGAGTCCTGGATGGGAGGAGGTGGCAGCTTAGCGCCTTCATCCCCTTGGGCAGGAGCTGGGAGGGCATTTCTTACAGGAAATTCAGAGCCATTGGCAGGAGTCATATCAACTGAGAATGGAATAAGCTGAACAGTGTGCTCTGTTTTTGTATCCCTTGAAGGCCCCTGAATAGGGTGTTTTTGTTTTTGTTTCTGGATGGAACCTGAGGCTTCACAGATATGGTGAACTCTCCAAAGAGGAACTTTCTTTCCAATGCAGATTGACACCTTCTCTGAAACAGTTTTTGACAGTTGCCTGGGCCACTGAGAGTCAAAGAGCATGGCAAAAAGTCACATGGCAAAGGCAGGACTTGGACCCAGGTTTTGTAACCTTGAAATAAACTGTCCATACATACCATATTGGATGCATCACTGCTTGGTCCATAATGGTTACATAACATGGGTTTGTTGAGTCAATGAATGAGTGAATGAATACATACAATGACCACAATAATCAATCAGCCAATCAATAAGGATTTCTTAAATTCTTCATATGTGCCAGGCACTGTGCTGGGCACTGGGTGGGGATAGAAACATAATGAATGATCAAATCCTTATTGCATGGAGATTACTAATCAGATCTATAATGGGGAGACAACAAGGGCGTCTCTAAGTATGTACAGAATAAATGAAAGAGAATGATATACAAAATAGAGAGATAGAATGTATTAAGGAAGGGAGGCTACTGGGGAAAGTACCAGGGAGGGCACCAGTAGCTCAAGGGGATAGGAATCAGGAAAAGCTTCCTGTGAAAGATGGTGCTAGAGGTGTGTCCTAACACTATCTAGAATAATAGATAAGTAACCATCTTTGTCTATATAGACCCAGAAGGGGCCTAAAAAGCGGACTGTTTATCCAGTCTAGATCCAGTGGGGGCCGTAGAAACCCAATACATTTAGAGAGATCAGAGTCATCTGGGAGACAGGATTCAAGGGGGCACCCAGAACTGACCAGTGACTTCTGACTCTTGTATCCATCCCGGAGGTAGCTGGGGGCTTCCAGATACTAGAGAAGGTGGCTTGGTGGTAGAGTACCAGGAGTCAGGATGACCTGAGTTCAAATTCAGCCTCAGAAACACACTTGCTGTGTGACCTTGGTCAAATTACTTGACTTCTGTCTGCCTCAGTTTCCCCAATTGTAAAAATGGTGATAATAATAGTACTTACATCCCAAGGTCATTTTGAGGATCGTATGAGTTAATATTTGCACAGTGTCTAGTACATAACAGGTGCTATATAAATGTCATTATTATCATTTGTTTTTGTTACCAGAGAAGGTACAATGATTTGCTGAAGGTAAAGGGGGGTTTTCTTATTCGGCCAGGGAAAAGTGAGGGAGAGGAGCAGCTCGTTTTAAATGTTCCTAAATCTCAGGGTCTCCTCTTGCTCTGGCTTCAATGCAACATAAACATCTTTGTTCCTACTGCAATGTGTAGAGGGTACACGGGCCATATTTCCTTCTTAATTGGAGACTGAGAGGTACAAATACACAAAATGGAAATGTAATGCTTGGGGATTGGATTGAATTGGGTTGTCAAATTATATTCAAGAAAGTGTTCTTTAGTAGGGAACAGGTGTGCCTGGCCAGGGTAGGAAGGCAGCAAAGACAGAGGAATCGAGAGGTTAAATGCATAAGACTTCAGGTTATCGGGTAAGCCAGACAAATAACCCATGTTTTCTGAGAGAGGGATATTACTTATAAATATATATATATTATATATTAAATATATATTTATATAATAATATATTTATATATAACAATATATAATACATTAAATATATAGAATATTTATGTAATATATATTACATAATAAATATTACATATTATATAATATATGTATATATCAAAATGTATAATATTTATGGAAATATAAAACACCAACTTCAAAGGCAATAAAAATCATACAAGTGAATGAAAAGAGTGGGACCAATCTTGACTTAACCACTTTATTTATTTTTTAAAAATAATTCTCTCAGGGAAAGGTGCCTCCTTTGACTTGCTGATATTTAGGAATTGTCAGCTAAGGATGTGGAACAAATCCCAAGGTCTGATTTGAAGGGTAACAGTTATGACAGGAGGGAATGATGATGTTAATTACTAATATCTATATGACATTTCAAAGTTTGCAAATTGCTTTACATATATTGTCTCATTAAATTGTCACAATAACTCTCTGAGGGAGATGCTGTTATTATCTCCATCTTACAAATAAGGAAGCTGACTTACCCAGGGTCATGGAATTAGTAAATATCTGATGTAGAATTTGAATCTAGACCTTCATCATTCCAGGTACATAATTCTCTCCACTACGTCACCCAAGTGAAAAAGAGGAATAACTTCTTGTTCTCAGCCAAAGATCACCCTGATCTCTCTGAAGGTCCTGAATAGGATTGAAAATTGGACAAAAGATTAGTTCGTTTCACTTGTTATTAAAATGTATCTGGATAATAAATTCTGTTGATGCCTTTTGTTTCTATGCCATAATCCTTTCTGGAAATACTGAACCTCCCCTTGGAATTGAACTCTTCACCAAAAACAACCCCGAAAGACAGTGACTGTGTCTGATGATGCACAAGCATTCTGTCCTCAAGTTGGTGACCAGCCAATCTGGCAAGAAAAGGGAGCTATGTTTCCTTAATTGTTTCTCCCAGGTCATTATTGGTTTTTCAGTTAATTACTAACAGTTTGACTTTCTTTTAGTGACCTTGTGATTTACATTGTTTCTTTTCCAGTGCCTTTTGTTCTTTTGGTCTGGTGAATCAGCTTCCCTCTGACTCCATTCACTGTCCTTGCCCCAGTTCAAAACGTTCCTCCCTGACTTTGGTATCCTTTGGTCATTTTTTTTTCTGTGTCCGACTCTTCTTTGTGACTCTATTTGGGGTTTTCTTGGCAGAGATCCTCGAGTGGTTTGCTATTTCCTTCTCCAGTTCATTTAACAGATTAGGAACTTGAGGCAAACAGGGTGAAGTGACTTGCCCAGGGTCACATAGCTACTAAGTGTCTGAGGTCAGATTTAAACTCAGGAAAATGTCTTCCTGCCTTGGGACCCAGCACTCTATCCACTCCACCACCTAGCAGCCCACTGGTCCCCTTGGCTACCACTACCTTACATGGCTTGCTTTTCTTTCTTAGAATGGAAACTCCTTGAGGGTATGTAGGGTCTGCCTGACTTACTCCTGTTTGTACCCAGCCTTGCCTTTCCTATGTAGCAGAGAGCCAGAAGCACAGAAAGTTATTAATAAAGGCTTTTGTACCCCCAGTTTGTTTTATCTATATCTTGGTGCATAGGTTGTCTCACCCATTAGACTGATTGCCTTGAGAGCAGGGTCCGGTTTTTTTCCCCCTTTCTTTGTATCCCCAGTGCTTAGCATAGTGTCTGACACATGGTGGGTCCTTAATAAATGCTAGCTGATTTGACTTTTTCATTCATTCATTCATTCATTTTTGTTCATCTCAGTAATCTTCATATCTGTTCATATAGTTCTTCCCATGTTTCTCTGAATTCACATTTGTCATTTCTTACTGTATAATATTCTATAACATAATTGTTCAGTTGTTTCAATGGGTACCCATTTTGTTTTCTGCTCTTCCCTACTGCAGAGAGTGCTGCTGTGAATATTTTAGTATCAATTAGACCTTTTTTTTTTCTTTTAAGTAATCCTTTCAGGTCTTGCAATTTGATGCTAAATAAGTAGTCATTTCATGTTGTTTCAATGCTTGATTCCTCACCTTCCATACTACTCCATAGTAGCTACTACCTTGGATTCTTTTCTTTCTGTTTTTGTGACATTATTTTTAGTCCTCATTACTCAACATGAGCCCAAGAGTTCCTATGGGGATTTTTTTCATAAATATCAGGTATTATGGGGCCACCACCTGTTGAGAAATAGGTTGTGACACGAAAAGGGTGAAGACTGTATGGATGAGTTGGTGCTTGTCAGTGGTTCAGTGTCCTCTGAGAACAGGCTAAGCATGCATCCTTTCCATCACCCGCTTGGGTCAGGCATGAATCCTGTTCAAAGACTGGAGGCAAGAAGAGGTCTTTCTGAGTGCCATCTAGTGGCTCTCTGGAGGATTGACCTGAAACACCTTTCCCATCCCCCGCATCCCTTGTCCTTCCTTGGGGGAGAAGAGAAGACACTGGCTCTCAAATTTAGAGCTGGAATTGACCTTAGAGGTCATCTTCCTGAAACACTCAAACTGTGGTCAGGAGGGAGCAGGGTGTAAAGAACTCCGATTCAGAACCAAAGCATCTGGGTGTAAATACCAACTTACCACCCGAGGAAACTGAGGCACAGGGAAGGGAAATGGCTTGTCCAAGGTCATCTTGAGGGAAAAGCTGGGATTTGAATGCATGTCCCCTGATCCCAAATCTAGTGCTCCTTCCTACTATCCCCAACATATAAATTTGGGATTGTTTTCTTTTCATTTCAGCTCATCCATAGAAATCAAAGCTATGATTGGGTTAGTACTATTGGGTTTATACAAAAAAAAAAAGGCAGGACAAAATTATGAACCTCTCCATTTAAAAAAATAAAATTTTTATTGATGTCTCTGATTTTATATCATCTATATTTCATAATGCCTCTCTCCCTCCAAGAGAATCATCTCTTATAACCAAAGATAGTGTAAGCAAAAGAAAAACAATTCAGCAAAATTAGTCAATAAGGCAACAAACAGTCTGACTTTATGCAAAGTGTCCCACATCCATTGTACCCCACCTCTGCTAAGGAGAAGGGGGACAAGTTTTTTCAAATATCTTGTTTAGAGCTAAGCTTGGTCATTCTCCCCACCCCCCCTTCTCTCTCTCTCTCTCTCTCTCTCTCTCTCTCTCTCTCTCTCTCTCAAGAAGGAAACTGTCAAATAAGGATGAAAGTGAATGTCAGTTATGGAGGGACTGGAAGCTGGACCATCTCCATACATTTGAAATAAATTTCCTTTCCAGCATGGTTACTTGTGTATGGATAGAACTGAGCTGGGGAGAGTCAAGGCTTTAATCAAATTCAAACCCTGTCTTTTTCTCTTATGCCCTATGTTGTCACCTCCACACAGAGAAGGGACCCCATTGGTCATGTAATCCATCCTCCTTATTTTATAAATGAAGAAAATGGGATCTGAAGAGGTTCAGGGATTTGTTCAAGAGCACATAGGCACTAGGGGCCAGGAGCAGGATATGCACCCAGGTCCCCTGGCTCCAGAGACTGTGAGTGCTTATCCCACTGGTCCAGGTACAAGTACATGGACACTCTCCTCCTCATCCTCCATCGATGTTCTGAGAGACTGAAAAAGTCTGCAGAAGTTTGTGCTTAGCTACCAAGGCAGTGAGGGCCTGGGATATCATTGGGTCCTTTGGGATAAGCACAATTATTTGACGTGGAGCTGTACCAGGTTGACACATACACTCTCTGAGAAGGGAGTTGGCAAGTGAGTCTGTCTGTGAAACAACTGTGGAAGCCTCCTTTTGCTCCTCTCTCCCTTTAGTGGCCATCCAAAAGGTTCATCAAGATTTCCAGTTGGTGACATCTTTGTCATGTCCACCCGAGAGGCTTATCCCCAAGGCAGCTGCTTTTCCCCAGCAAAGTACCGTTTTTCTCCAATGTTCCCCCCTCCACACCAGTCACCTGGGAATCTCTGGTGGAACAGCAAATATCTAGTACACCCCCATCACCATTCCAATAATGCCAAAGGCTCAGTCACCAGCTCCATGTTCACCTGCAATCTGCCTTACCCAGAATCTCGTGAAGTCCAAATGGGAAGGGGCCTCTGAGGCCCTCCCTGACCCAGAGTTCTCTCTTCAACCTTCTTGAAAAGTGGACACCCAGCTGAAGGTCATCAAGTGGTCATAGAGCTTTGCTTGAAGGCCTCCAAGTAAGAGGTTTGCACCACCTCCCAAGGCATTTTCTACTCATGGATGGATTTAATTGTTAATGATGCCTCATTGGCAGCTTCTAGCCATCCCTCCCAGCTCAGTCTCTGGGCCAAGAATTCAATAAGCATTTATTGTAAGTGCTTCCTGTGTACTGAGAGCTGGGGATACAAAGAAAACAAAAACAGTCCCTGCCTTCAAGAGGCTTACAATCTAACAGGGGAGTCAGCATGTAAATAATGTGTTCAAACAAAATCTATCCAGTGTAGGTGGAGGGTAGTCTCAGAGGGGGTGATGTGGAGTCTTTTATCATTCTGTTCCTTCACTGTACAGAGAGTTCCAACATTTAGATGATAATCATTCATGTTGGGCTTTGGTGATTGAAGTGTTTTACAAGCATGACCTCAATGGACCCTCAAAACCACCCTATGAGGTTAGTGCTACAGTTCTTGTTATTGGCTTTGGGGAGATGAAGAAAGGGAGATTCAGAGGGTTTAGTGAGCTTACCTATGTCACACAGCCAGGAAGTGATGGAGGTGGGCAATGAATCCAGATGTTCTCTGCAAGCCAGCATCCCATCCATGAGGCCCTGCTGCCCTTCTGTGGAATGGGCTTATAAAGCTTCATAGCCTTATATATTTGTTCTTATACTAATTAATAATTATGCCCTTCATATGGTACTTTCTTATAATAAAGGTTTTGGTACAATGGAAAAGTTGGCTGAAGCCAACTGACCATTTCAATTCCCACATCTTACTTGTATCACTTGTGTGACTCAAGGTGAGGGGTTGAATCTCTGTACATCTCTGTTTCCTCATTTGTAAACAGAGGGAATTGGACTGGATGTCCGCTGACATCTCTTCCAGTTCTCTTCCGTCATCCTATGCAGCCTTCTTGTGCCTCAGTTTCCTTATCTGTAAAAGAAAGTGGTGGCCTCTGAGGATCTTTCCACCTTAGAACTATGATCCTACCTAACTTTCCTGTAACTCAGTTTCCTCATTTGCAAAAGGAAGAAATTGGACTTGATTGCCTCTGAGGTTCCTTCCAGTCTGCCCAATAATCTATGGAAGGTATAAATATTGTACCCATTTTAATAGATGAGGGAGCTGAGGTTTAGTGAAGTTATGTCTTGCTTTAGAAGACCAGGACTGGGACCCAGGCCTTCTGAACCTATGTCTGGTGCTCTCTGCAGTACATCATGCTGCTTAGCAAGAAGTCTTGTCTTCCCTCTGACCAGACTAGATCATAGAGAGCCCGAAGGATACTCAGAGTCCAACAAGTCCCACCTGCTCTTTTTACAGATGGGGAAACTGAGGCATGGGGGTTTACCTAGAACCACAAATCTAGAGCTGGGACAGACCCTAGAGGCCACCCATATTACCATCTGTTGGGGTGTACATGGTGAAGAGAAGGTTCTCCTGGGCTTAAGGCTCCTGTGTCCTCCTTAACTCTATCATGAGGGATTAATTGGTTTAGGTTAAGCAGTCTGTGTTCAGGTGTTGTCTTTTAAAATACAAACACCTCTGGGGCCTGTTAAGTCTCTAACTGATGAAGGCTCAGCCTTCAGTGTGGATTAATTTATAAAACCCTTTTTATAACACAAGAAGACCCTGTTAGTATGAGGGCACAGGGGACCTTGGGGGGAAAGGGTAGACAGGGAGAGAGACAGAGATAGAGAGACACAGAGAGAGAGAGACAGAGACAGAAAACTGGAATGGAGGTAGAGACAAATAGAGACAGAGACATGGAGACATATACATAGAGGGAGATGGATAGAGAGATAGTGACACAGAGAAAGACACACAGAGAAAGAGAGAGGAGACAGAGACACAGGAGACAAAGAGACACAGAGAGAAAGAGGCAGAGAGAGACAAAGATACGGAGAGAGACACAGAAACACAGAGCAGAGACAGAGAGGAGGAGGTGGGATACCTCAAGAAGGTACATATTTCCAACTCAGCATTTTGCTGAGGGACCACCCTGAGGATAGTAAACTAATTATGTGTGTTCTCCAGATTTTCTTTCTTCCTCAAAAAGTGTTATGTGGTGTATTTGTGTGTAAAGAAATGGGAAAGTATAGTGTTCACAGCTGAGCCCTGGACTGCATTCCATGAAACTTTTCTCATTCTTTAATAGACCATTTGAAAGGTCCCTGGGGCTTCCAGTCCCTCTTCTTTTCTGCGTGAAATTTTACTTCTCCATATCTTGCACAGAATTGTGGGAGAGAGTGCTAGGCACGGCTTCAAGAGCAGACGTATAACTAGGGTTATCCTGCTAGGAGTTTGTTCCAGGTGGATAATTTGGTAGGCAGTTACTGGACTTGAGCAGGGGAGGGGGAGTGGGAGGTGTGGAGTGGTGGGAAGGCAATGCTTTCTTCCTTGGTAGCAATGGGAGCCTTCGTTGGTCTCATCTACCTGGAATCCTTTTCCCCCTAATCCGACCCTGGCTCTTGCCCTAGAAGTTTTGGGCCTTTTCTGTTTTCCATCTCACCCAGCTCCTCCCCTCATGCCCAACTCACACCTGGCAGTGGCAGCCTCTTCTCATAGTGAAGAGTGTGACAGATTTGGAGTCAGAGTTTGCACTTCTTAACTGGGTGACCTCAGGTGAGTCTCTTGACCTCTCTGAACCTCAGTTTCCTCAAAGGTAAAATGATGAGGATGGACAAGATGGCCTGATGACTCTGCTCACTGTCAATCTATTACCTTAGGACCCTCCCCAGTCCATTTTGTCTTATTCTCCCATGTTTTCACTTTTCTGCTTGATTTTACCCCTAGCAATTATAGAGAGCTTCTTCTCCTCTTGGGCTCCACTTTCATCCAGGTAGAATAATCAAGGGGTCCCAGATGGCCCTTCCTTCCTCCCAGGCCACTTCCTAGGTCCTCTGTGCCCCCTGCTTCCTCCAGGTTAATATTTTGCCATTTATGCCTCTGGTCACTAAGACTTGGTCTCAAATCCTGCCCTTGTCCCTTTCCAGCTCTGTGACTGGAAAAATCACTTAACTCCTCCGAGGTCTGGGAAATTCTGTAAGATTTCTCTGTTGAGTTAGAGAAAGGTTATGATGGTGGAGGGAGCTCCCACAGTGAAGTCAGTCAGAGATCTTTGGGATATTGATATTTGTATCTTATCCATCTATTTAAAAATTCAAGAGCAGTTGGAGCCAAGATGGTGGAATACAGGCAACAACCCAAGTGAAAACTTAAAGCATTCCCCTTCAAACGACTTTAAAATAATTCCTCAAATCAAATTTTGGGCAGTGTGAAATATCTCATTGGAAAAAACAATTGACCTGGCAAATAGATCCAGGAGAGAGAATTTAAAAGTTAATGGACTACTTGAAAGCCATGATCAAAAGAAGAGCCTAGATGTCATCTTTCAAGAAATTATCAAGGAAAACTGCCCTGATATTCTAGAACCAGAGGGTAAAATAGAAATGGAAAGAATCCACCAATCACTTCCTGAAAAGAGATCCAAAAATGAAAACTCTTAGGAATATTATAGCCAAATTTCAGAGCTTCTATGTCAAGAAGAAAATACTGTAAATATCCAGAAAGAAACAATTCAAATATTATGGAGCCATAGTTAAGATCATACAAGATTTAGCCGTTTCTATGTTCAATGAGCAGAGGGCTTGGAATATGATATCTGAGAAGGCAAAAGAGCTAGTATTACAACCAAGAGTAACCTACCCAGCAAAAACTGTGTATAATCCTTAAGGGGAAAGTGCATATTTAAGGAAACAGAGGACTTCCAGGCATTCTTTATAAAAAGATGAGAACTGAATGGGAAATTTGACATTCAAACACAAGACTCAATAGAAGTATAAAAAAGTAAACACAAAAGAGCAATTATAAGGGATTCAATAAGAAGTTAAATTGTTTATATCATATATGGGAAGATAAAATATATCATTCCTAAGAACTTTATCATTATTAGGACAATTAGAAGGAGTCTAAATAGACAGAGGGCATGGGTTCAGTCAATTATGTTGGGATGATCTCCAAAAAAAATATTAAGGATTGAGAAAGAGGGATGGAGTGGGTGAAGGGAGAAGGGAGAAGTAGAATGGGGAAGTTTTTCTCACCTAAAAGAGATGTGTAAGGAAAAGTTTTTATAGTAGAGGGGAAAATGGAGGATGGTGGTGGTGGTGGGCAATGCTTGCACCTCACTCTCATCAAAATTGATTCAAAGAGGGAAAAATATACACACTCATTTGGGTATAGACATCTATCTTACCCAACAGGGAAATAGGAGGTGAAGAAGATAAGAGGTATGGGCTGGGGGTGAGAATGATAAAAAGGAGGACAGATTAAGGGAGGCAGTGGTAAGAAGTAAGACTGTTGAAGATAGGCAGGATAAAAAGAAAGGGAAAAGGATAAATAGAAGAAAATAGAATGGAAGGAAATACACAGTAATCACAACTGTGCATGTGAATGGGATAAATTTACCAGATAATAGATTGTACTAGAAACTAGAATCCAATAATATGTTGTTTATAGGAGACACACTTAAAACAGAAAGATATATAGTTAAAATAAAGGGCTGGAGTGGAACCTAATATGCTTCAACTGAATTTTAAAAAGGCAGGGGTAGCAGTCATGATCTCAGACAAAGAAAAAACAAAAATAATCCTAATTAAAAGAAATAATCAGGGAAAGTACATTTTACCAAAAGATATCATAGACAGTAAAGTAATACCAACCATTTTTTACAGCAGGTTTCTCTGATAAAAGTCTCATTTCTCACATATAGAAGGAACCGAGTCAAAGTCAGAAAAATAAAAGCCATTCCCCAATTGACAAATGGTCAAAGGATATAAACAAGCAGTTTTCAGAAAAAGAAATCTAAGCTATGTATAGTCATATAAAATACTCTAAATCACTATTGATTAAAGAATTACAAATTAAAACAGCTTTGAGGTACCACCTCACATTTATCAGAAATGACAAATGTAAGAAGGAATGAGAGAAAATAGGTATACTAATGGAGTTTTGAAATAGTCTAACCATCCTGAAGAACAATTCAGAATTATGCCCAAAGGGCCATAATACTGGGCATACCTTTGACTCAGCTATGTCACTACTATGTTTGTACCCCAAAGAGATCAAAGGAAAAGGAAAAGGACATATGTACAAAAATATTTGTAGTAACTCTTTTTGTGATGAAATTGAGGGGATACTCATCAATTGGAGAATGGCTAGACTAGTTGTTGTATATTATTGTGAAGGGATATTGTTGTGCTGCAGGAAATGACAAGGTGGGTGGTTTTAGAAAACTGTGGCAAGACCTCTATGAACTGATGCAAAATGAAGTGAGAAGAACCAGGAGATCATTGTACACAGTAAGAACAATGTTACAATGATGGCCAACTGTGAAAGACTTGGTTACTTTGATAAATGCAATGATCCAAGACAATTCCAAAGAGCTCATGATGAAAACAATGCTATCCACCTCCAGAGAGAGAGAGAGAGAGAGAGAGAGAGAGAGAGAGAGAGAGAGAACTGAAGTGTAATTTTCATCTTTTTCTTTCTTTCTTTCTTTCTCTTTCTTTCTTTCTTTCTTTCTTTCTTTCTTTCTTTCTTTCTTTCTTCCTTCCTTCCTTCCTTCCTTCCTTCCTTCCTTCCTCCCTTCCTTCCTTCCAATATACCTAATATGGGAATATTTTTTGCATGATGTCATTTGTATAATATCATTTTTCTTGCCTTCCCAGTGGATGGAGGAGGGGTGGGAGAGATTGAGAACTCAAAATTTAAAAAGAAAAGAATGTTAAAAACAAACAATATATTCAAAAAAATTCAAGAGCACTGGACTGGAAAGCTGGGAATGTTAAGATTGGAAAGGACCTAGGGAATCCTGGTGTCTCTGATCTCTTCCAAGTGCCTTCTAGCAATAACGTCCTATGATCTCCCTAAACTCCTGTTAATCCTTTTTGCATCTCTGATAGCTCCCCAAAACTCGGTACTGGACCCATAATTAGGGACAGGAATAGAGACAGGATCTATGATTTCATTTGTGTAGGGAACTCCCAGGTAAGGAAACTCCTACTGCTAATTAACACCTCTACAACTTGAGGTCTTCAAGAGTTGCAGGGATCATAGAAAGAGGTTAAATGAGTTGGCAAGGGATAGAGTCAGAAAGTGAATTTAGGACCTCTGATTCTAAAGCCAGAGTTCTCGCCACTGAGGTACCTTCTCTTTCGACTATGTAATCTCTGTGTAGATGATTTGTCAGTGATATTTTTTCCCCAGTCCTCTCTTTTTCCTCCCTTAGTAACTGCTTATTTCTCACTTTACATGCATTATGAGATAAGGAGGAAAGAATGCTGGATATGGAGTCAGAGAACCTGGGTTCAAATCCTGAATGACTTGATTTCCCTGGGCCTTAATTTCTTCATCTGCAAAATGAGGGGATGGGCTTAGATGACCTTTACTGTTCCTTCCGGCTCTTGATCTATACTCCCGCCAAAGGTAACATTTTACAGCTGAGGAAACCGAGGTACATGGAATGACTCTCCTCCCTCCCCGAGTCACACAGCTAAAAAAAGTCCGATGGGGATTCGAACCTGAGTCAGGGGCCAAGCCTGCAGTCCCGCTTTCAAGCAGGCCACTGCCTCTCTGTCTGCGACAACAGGGAAGAGCTATATGTGGTTGACTCTTGTCCTTCTCGGCAGATGAAAGTAGCCGTTCAAGCCCCCTCTTCCTTATCAAGCCTTGCATATGTCAGAGCTTTTGAAGATATTCCGTGCGGAAGCTCTGACTCTCCGGTGACTTCTTCAGATTTAATTAGGCTGACCTTCTGCGATAATCCCCCTCGGATGTCCCCTCCTCCTCCCCCACGCTCCCCCTTCCACCAACTTGGAAATCATATTCAGTCTCTGCATTCATCAGCAAAAGCCCAACTGCTCGCTTCAGCCCTTAGCGCCATTCACAGCTTGCCTCTCCAAAATGAACTTTCACTCAGAAGGAGCTGCTTTGAGCGTTAAAATTGGGCGAGGGAGCGTAGGAAAGTTTATCTTGGAGCCGGCATGGGGTCCGTCCCTCCAAGTTAAATATTTCTCTTTACACGTAGAAAAGGCTTCACTGTGGCGCTAGCCAATGGCATCCTGAAATATGGGGCTATCTTTAAACATTAACATTTAGTTACAGCGCTCAAGGCTTTCTGCAGACTTCCCGCCCCCCACTCCCAAGCTGAGCTTTCCACAGCCCCCCCCCCCCCTTTTTCCTCTCTCCCTCTGAATAGCCAGGGCTTTCATAATGCGTGCTTTCTTTTTCGTTTCAGGATGGGCAGTTCCTTTGCTCAAGAGGGAGGGGAAAGTGCATGCTGGAGTGGTCCAGTGCTGGGCCAGTCAAACAGCTGTTTATTTTCCATCTGCTCAGTGAATTTTCCAAGGAAGGTAGGGGGTGGGAGTGGAGGGTCACTGTAAAATGATCCAGAAACCAGAACTATCTTAGCATCAGGTCTTACTATGTAGTATGCTTTACTGCTGGTGGGAAAATTACCAGGTGAATTTACTTCTTGTACAACATAGATTTTGAGCTAGATAGGACCTTAGGCACCCTCACTTCAACCTCAGATTACATGTCTATGGTTAGAATAGATTCTGGAAGCCATCTGGAAACATAGATCTAGAACTGAAAGAGACCTTAGAAACCACATCTAGTCCAGAGATTTTATAAATTTTGATTTATTTTGTTGTCATGGGCCCAAGGGTGTGCTAGAGCCAGCTATGATGGACAACCAAGCCTGGTGTTAAATTTTTAGTGGGAGCTTTTATACTCCAGAAATTACTACAACTCAGGGCTTGATTTATTGTAGTTGTCCGAAATTGATGGAAAATATGTTAATAATGCAGGTTAAATGTAAAAGTGTGCCATATATGTTTTTTTTTTTTTTGAGAGCTGGTTGTTAAACGTTTACTAGCACACCCTTTTGGCACTCTGGCAAAGCCTATAGACACCTTCCCAGAATCTATCTTTAAATAATTGAAGGAAATGCTGAATTTCAACAATAAAGGTGTCATTCCCCTCCCCCCCCCATTCAAGTTCACAGATCCTATGAAATCTCTCCATAGACCTCAGGTTAAGACTGATCTTTGTTTCACACTTTTGGGGGGGAATGACCTTAGATGCCATCTAGTTAATTTTGGTTCCTAGATCTAGAATCAGAAAGGTCTTTAATGGCTATCTAGTCCCAGCCCCTCATTTTATAGATGAGGCCCAGAGAATATGAACCCAGACCCTTTGGCTCTAGCTACATGATTTAATAAATCTTTCCTTGTGAAAGTCTGCAGTCAGGCACATTCCCATTCCATCTTTATCCCGTGTGACTTCCCCAACCACATTTCCCTCATCAGGGATAGAGCAAGGAATTTCAATGCATGGAAAATAAATTTCCTCCCAGTAATGGAAAGGAAACAGGTAATGAGACATATTCATAGCTTTCTCTTTGGGTGGGGGAGCTAGATTCCAATGCTGGTTTCTTGCTGTGTCTCTGCAGAAGGCTGGTGAGGCTTGAGGGAGTGGGGAGGACTGGGCAGTGGAAGACCTGAGTTACATTAGTCGATCAATACAATATCAAGTGCCCCCTGAGAAGCTGCTATCTAGGTGCTGCTCCTTAAGCGTAGAGTAGGGCTTTAGAGTTTTCTTTGGAGACAAGGGTCTAATTAGTCTAGTGAGAAACCTCTCATCAGTGGGAGGCATCTTTAAAAACTTTAGCAGCTCAAAATTCATGCCTTTCAAACAGACCCATGTTTCTCTTGGGCCCCCCTCTCCTGATCCCACAAAAGTGAGACATGTCTGTTTTGTGCTGGTCCTGAATGGACTGATCCAGGATTCCGCTCCCAGACGTATAGGATCAGGTCATTTGAGGGAAAAGTCATACTGTAGGAGGGAAGGCTCTCCCCCAGGCATGCGGGCTGCGGTGAGCTTCTCTTCTATGAAACTACACAGTTTGAACTCTTCCAGAACTTGTCTCCGAAGCCGAGAGGTGGCCTCTCAGATCACCAGCGTGAAGAGTCCCTTATTCTGGCATTTACGAGCCCTTTGTCTAGTGGGGATGCCCATGGCTCAGACTGTGCGGCTTGGGGCCTCTTCTTATCTTCTCTCTTCCTAGAGATAGCTGGGTCTGAAAGTCTACACGGCAAAGGTGGCTTTGCCAAATGGGTCTAACTGCTGCCTAGAGGTTGTGGGGTAGTGTGAAGTGTTCTGAAGTCAGGAGCTTCAATTTTTGTATGTCTCTCCCTTTAACTGTATGACCTTGGGCCAGTCACTTAATCCTTCCCAAGCTTCCTTTAATCAGTCCTCATATAGCATGAACTCAAGGCTCCTCACTTTCTAGGTACCCTCCTCTGGACATTTCCAGTTCAATTCTCTTCAATTCAACTCAACTCAATTCAATAAACATTTCTCAAACTATATAGCAGGCATTCCTCTAAGTCTTGGGGTTACAAATAAGAAAAAAAAAGACAGTGCCTGCCCTCAAGGAGTTTACACTCTAATGCTAGATGACAATGAACAACATAAAGCTGGGTACTTTCAAACTCATCATTGACCTCCCCTAAAATGTGCTACCTGGAATTCCAGATGTAATCCGAACAGGCCAGAGGGAATAGGTGCCACCCCCTCCATATTCCTGGAAGCCATGCCTTTCTTAAGGCTGCAGATGCATCCCGATGATATTTGTACCAGGCACATCACAGTAAGGAAAAAGTTTAAAAACCTTAAAGCACTGTATAAACCAGGTAGTATTGCTATTATCATGATTTTTACTGAGTTCCCTGGAATTCAGAGTTTCCATCCCTGGCAGGGAAATGACCAATTTGTACTTTTGACTCCTGTTACATAATAATAGCCAGGTTTGGGGTAGTGCCCCCAGAGCTAGCTTTGTAGTCAGGAAAGCATCTCTAATGCATCTAGACCCTGGGACCCCGGGCAAATCATTTAACCTTTCAGTGCCCCAGGCAACTCTGATGCTGTAAGCTGCGGAGAAGAAGTTGACCTTCATTAACAGCAGTTTCCCCACCTGGGAGTTCCCTATTTCAATGAAATCACAGGTCCAGTCTTTAGCCCTTAGGCAGTAATAATAATGACTGACATTTGCTTGAAGATTCACAAAGTGTTTTGCATATATTTTAATTATTTCAGACTCACAACAACCTTCTGCACAGGTGCTGCTATTATCCCTGTTTCACAGATGGGGAAACTGAGGCAGAGAGCGATTTAGTGCCTGGTCCAGGGTTTCACATCTAGTGACTGAGGCAGGATTCAAACTCTATTCTGCTTGACTTCAAATCTGGTGTTTTAACCACTAGGCCACATTTCATCCTGACTGCCAGTGACTTTGATTAAGAATCCCTCTCCCTTTCTGTTTGATTGCTTTTTTTCCTTCCTGAATGAATTCATTTGCTACAGAAAGACTGAAAAGACAGGTTGGGTAAGTTAGGGAGATAAACACTTCATATGCTTATTTTATGCCTGGCAGAAGGAGGTGGGGGGGTTCTGGGATGCCAAGTTTTTTCCCAACACCTTAGAGGGTGCTTCAGTCTTTGGCAATCTCTCCTAAGTCTTTCTTACAGATTTCCCTTTTCCCACCTTAGGGCAAATTCATTTTTTTTTCCTGAGCAGGAGGCAGCATGGTGCAGCAGAAAGAACATTGAACTAAGACAAGTGACCTAGATTCTAGCCCTAGCTCAGCTACCAGGTATGTGACCCTACTGAGTTAGCCACTCTAGGTCTTCATTGCTTCATCCAGAAAATGACAGAGGTTTCATTAGGTTTTTAACATTTGATTTACCCAGGTGCTCTTTGAATAGCCCCGCTCTAAAGAAAGACTCGAGTTCAAATCCCTTAAGTATGGAACTCAGTTTTCTCTTCTTTAAAATGAGTTGGTTGGACTTTGGTGACTTTGGAATTCCTTCCAGATCTTAAATCTATGGTCTTAGTCTACCCTAAAAGTCTGCTACTTGACATAATTTTAATTGCTTATCTTCTCTCCCATTGTGGATAGACTATAAGCCTCTTAAGAACAGGGACAAATTAATTATTTTTGTTTTGGTATCTCTTACACCTAGTGCCTGGTGTACTCTCCTCCCTCCTACCATACCAGCTATTGCTGCCTGGACACCCAGTTGGTGAGAGTTCTTCATAAATGGCACAACTCAGACCCATCCAGAGCTGTGGCTCTCTAGTCATCCTTAAGCCAAGAATGTGTTCCCTCTTCTCTGCCCCCTGTAGTTCTTCTCTCTCACTGTTTTTTACCTCTAGGAACTATAATCTAATCAATACTAACATTCCTGGAAGGGACATGTTAATCAATTGCCCAATGACTCCACTGACATCACTGTGAATTCCCAGAAGAACCCCCCCTTCCCTGGTTACCATTCCTCTAGATGCATTGTCTTCCCCTATTGGGATGCAAGCTCCACCATCTTGCTTTTTGAATTTGTATCCCAGTGCTTAGCACAGTGCCTAGCACACACAGTAAGCATTTAATGTCTTTTTCATTCATTCATTCATTCATTCATTCATTCATTCATTCATTCATTCACAGTGCCTGGCACATACTAGATGATTAATAAATGCTAAATTGATGACTAGGAATAGTATTTGTTTAGGCTATGGGGACAAGCCCCATTAGTCAACTTTGGCTCCCGCTGGATAACAAATATAGCTTGACTTCCTCACTCATTCATCTCTTTTTAAAAGGGATTAAATATGGTAGAATGTCAGGACCTTTGACATGGGGGAGAGATTGACAGCAATCCTCAGTATTCCTAAAGCATCTGTTACTTGGAGAAAGCTAAGTTGTGTTAGAGGGAACTGGGCTGAGCTGGAGACTTCATGATCATCACAGGTTGATGTCAGCCCCTGAGGTATGTGTGTGTTGGGGTGGTTTGCCCCATTAGACATTAGCATGGGGTAGGAGGGAGGGGGTGTTCCTGGTGCATTGTGAAGAAAGGAAGAAGGAACTGCAGATTGTTACATTGCTATGGCCTCCATTTCATGGTCATGTGTCTCATTCTAAATGAAACTGTCTGGAGGGTTTTCTGTCATTCTGGTTAAATTAAACATTAGCCAATCCTTCCCTTTTCCCTGGCTAATGCTGAGTATTAGCCATTTGTAGCAACAATTCATGCACATACAGACAACAGCTGCTTCCTCTGGAGCCCAAGGACAGAATGTATTCATAGTTAGCTAGCATTCATATAGTGGTTTCCAAGTATTATTTCATCTGATCCTTACAACAATCCTAGAAGGTAGGAGCTGTTATTACCTTCATTTTATAAATGAGGGAACTGAGGCAGATAGAGGTTAAAGGACTTGCCCAAGGTCATACAATTAGTCAACAAGCCTTTCTTAAGTAAACCCTCATTATGTGCTAAGCACTGGAAAAAGAAAGAAAGAAAGAAAGAAAAAAAGAAAGAAAGAAAGAAAGAAAGAAAGAAAGAAAGAAAGAAAGAAAGGAAGGAAGGAAGGAAGGAAGGAAGGAAGGAAGAAAAAAAGAAAAAGGAATGAAAGAAAAAGAAAGAAAGAAAGAAAGAAAGAAAGAAAGAAATAGGGGTGGCTAGGTGGTGCAGTGAATGCAACATTGGCCCTGCAGTCAGGAGGACCTGAGTTCAAATCTAGCCACAGACAATGCTTTCTAGCCATGTGACCTTGGGCAAGTCATTTAACTCCAAATTGCCCTGCCTTTCCCCCTCCAAAAAGAAAAAAAAAGAAACAAAAGAAAGAAAGAAATAAAAAGAAATTACAAAAGAAAGGAAGGAAGAAAAAAAGAAAGACGTTGTCTAATGGGAGAAACAATATGCAAATAACTTGTACTCATGAGATAAACACAAGAAGTAAGAATGGTTTCAGAAGAGAACCAAAGCAGGTCTTCCTTGTTTGGAGGTCAGTAGTAATAAGAGGTGACCTGTCTATATTACACATCAAACCATCTAAGGGAGGTATTATAGGAATTATCTTCTTTATTTCACATATGAGGAAACTGAGATTCAGAGAGGTGAGCCCATGGTTACATAGCTAAGTAAAATGTCTGTGCTTTGGATCTCCACCAGGACCACAACCCTCTCAGGACAGGGTTGACTATTCATCGTAAGGGTCTTTGTCTAGCTCCCCCTATATATTAGGGGTTGGATTTTGACCCTGTCTGTTGACCCCTTTGGGGGTCTGGAGGCCCCTTCTCAGAAGAATGATTTTCAATGTATAAAATAAAATGCATACAATTACAAAGAAATCAATTACATAGCTCTACAGACATGAAGAACAAAAAGATTTCATGGGCCCCAGATTGGAAAGAAC
Organism: Gymnobelideus leadbeateri; assembly: GCA_011680675.1. Classification (NCBI taxonomy): domain Eukaryota; kingdom Metazoa; phylum Chordata; class Mammalia; order Diprotodontia; family Petauridae; genus Gymnobelideus; species Gymnobelideus leadbeateri. The sequence continues at coordinate 442,890 of WOXC01011367.1, forward strand.
TCTGGAGTCTCAATGCAAATTCAAGCAGACTGTTTACTCTCCTTTTTGGTGGTTGTTTTGTTTCTTCTTTCTTGTGGTTCCTCCCATTGATCCCATTCTTTACAGCATGACTTATGTGGAAATATGTTGAATGAGAATGTGTGTGTAGAGACTATATGCAATTGTGCACCATCTGGGGGAGGGGGACTGGAGGGAGAGGGAGAAAATGTAAACCTCATAAGCTTATGGAAGTGAATGTTGAAAACTAAAAATAAATAAATAAATTAATAAACAACAACAACTCCTAGATTAGATGGCAGATAAGGTGCTCTCCAACTCAGATTCTGGGATTCTATACTATACTATTAGTATTTTCTACTACTACTGCTACTACTACTACTACTACTACTACTACTACTACTACTATTACATTCTACACAGAACATCCTCCCCCAGACATATATTTTTAACAATCAAAATAACTGTATTTTATATTGTACCTTAAAAGATATAAAACATGACACCTATGAACTTTCATGTGACCATCACATAAACCCTGTCTCAGAATTAGGGTGGTGCTTATTAGAATTAGATGGGTGCCTCCAATGGGAGTCAACTGATGGTGCAGTGGATAGTTTGCTGGGCCTAGAGTCCAGAAGATCTGAGGTTTAACACTGGCATCAGACACTGACTAGCTATGTGACCCTGGGCAACTCACTTAATCTGTTTGCCTCAGTTTCCTCAACTATAAAATGAGGATAATAATAGCACCTTCCTCCCAGGGCTGTTGTGAACATCAAATGAGATAAATAATTGCAAAGTCCTTAGTGCAGTGCTTGGCACATAGTAGGTGATTAATAAATGCTTCTTCTCTTCTCCTCTGTTTTAGAGATGTAATCTCAGAGAGATTATAGAGGTTTACCTAGCTAATGAAGGATCATCCCTGTGATTTGTTAATTGGTTCAACATTTCTTCCCATTCTTTATAACAAGAAGTCATGGGGGCGAGGGTGAAGGTAGGCAGCAGAGGATTAATAATCAGAATAGCTAACATTTACATAGTGCCTACTATGGGCCAAGCACTTTACAGTGATTAACTCAGCCCGGGGAGCTAGGTGCTATCATTATCCCAGATATCATTATACAGATGAGGAAACAGAGGCAAACAGGTTAACACTAGGGTCACACTACAATGACTCTCTTGGCCGGAGCTTCCATCACTAGAAGGAATTCAGAGTGATTGAAGAGAAACCCATCTAGAAGTAACCAGAGCAGGGGCATCTTCTCTAGGCAAACATCCTCCCAATCCCTCCCTCCTCCTAATGGCCCTGCAAGGCCCCAGAGGCCTTTGCTGCTTCATTTCCTATAAGAGCACTCAATAT